>OY723400.1:87619350-88149350 GCA_963210345.1 Inga oerstediana | reverse complement strand
CGTAGAAAAGAAATCAACCACTGCACCTGATAATTCATCCACAATTCTTAGATGTCACTTGCAATTCTAAGATAGTGAACTTTATTGATAATATATTTTTTTTTATTATGAATTTTATTAAATTTAGAATTACTCTCAGTGTGTCTGGGTTATCTCATCTTTTTGGTTCGAACAATGTTTAGGCATGTAGTGTGCAACGAATGAATTAAGAGCTAAGTTGTTTTGTGTGTGATAAAAGACATCAAATATCCTAATCCACACAAAGTAATGATGAGATTAATGTTGCTTTATTACTCACTTGGATATGTCAAAAAAAAGGCATTTTGAATTGGACCACATGTTTGTTTATTATACGTCCATCTTCGTCTTCTTATGTCTCAACTTGCTTTAAAGATTAATTACTGACATCTTTTTTATTTTAAACAATACCAACAATTTGAGGTTAGTATACATTGACTTTAAAAGAATAAATCATTATTAAATAGTTAAACGTTTTGAGTTCAATCATTCTCTTTAATTTTATATAACCCAAGAATTGTATGTTTGATTAATGTGTAAAATTACTCCTAAAATATACTCCATCCGGTCCTAATTATAAGACAAAGTTGACTTTTTTAGAGAAATTAAGGGAGCTGATTAAATTACTTTAGAGTATTTATATTTTTATTTGTTTCTCAAAACTAATTAATTTGACTAATAAACTAATATATAATCTAAGGATACTAAAAATATAAACACTGTAAAGTAATTTAATCGGCTTCCTTAATTTCTCCAAAAAAATCAATTTTATCTTATAATTAGGACCGGAGGGAGTACTTTAATCATAAAGTTTTCAAAACAGGGCATCGGTCAACTTGCTTTCTCACTCCCTCTACAATGAAAACATGAGGTTGGCTGCCAAAGAGATGGAAGATACAATTGCTATCTTCATTTAGCAATCCGATGCATCCATACATGGAAGAGATGGAAGATATCCGGAGGTGGGTATTTGCTACCAAAGATCTCGAGATTACTCATGCCAACAGGGGTGCCTTGAGATGCGCAGACCTATTAGCGAAAAATGCCCTGGACATGGGTATTGAATGGCGCCTTATGATAGAACCAAGTGAATGTTGCGTTCAGCAAATGGTAGAGGATGTTAGGTGATATTGCGTTGCCTCTGTTTTTGGCTGCCAAGTGTAGCATGTAATTGTTGTAGACTACAATCAAGAGATCTCGTCTTTCCAAAAAAAAAAAAATGAATGACCCTTATCTTCATACTAAAGTGATCAGAACGAACCATGTCCAATCTAAAAGAGAGATTCACATCAATATATTCTGTCATTCTCAAAATAGAATCCGTATTCATCTGATATGTGGGGAAATACCGTTAAACAGGGTGGATGTTACAATTTATGGTAAGTAAAGGAGAAGTTGTCAAATGTGGCTCAAGATTGACAATAAAAAACACGTCGTTTTGGATGCTCGGCCCCTAAATTGCAGCAATTCTAGTACGGCCAGAGTTATTAGGTGGGCGATCATATAACATGCTATATCTTCAATCAAAGAAAGAAACTGAAGACTTGCCAACTTGGTATCAGAGCCTTAACATATTTTACTAAACTCTGATATTTCTCTCTTGGTATCAAAGCCAACATGTCGTTTTAGCCACCTCCTCTACCTCATCAACTTGATAGAGGTAGTCTAGCTAAAAGAAATGAAAAGAGGGTAGGTCTTCAATGAATTAGAGGAAACAGCTGAAGAAGACAACATGTCGGCTAGGACTCTGATACCAAGAGAGAAATATCAGAGTTGATTAAAATATGCTAGGGCCCTGATACCAAGAGGGTAAGTTTTTCTTCCTTTCCATATATGGTGACATCCACACTGTTTAACAAGAACTTGTCACCCATCAGATGATCATTGACTGTAGCAAAAAACGTCTATAAATGTTTATATCACTTCTCTATTCTCATTGAACGTGTTTCTTCCAAATGAATTTGATATGTGGATTAGGATGATTCATGGCTTGAACGATGTTTTAAACATATGTACACATTTCTACTTCATTGTGCATAGTAAAGAAATCAGCCACTGCACCTGATAATTCACCCAAAATTCTTAGATGTCACCTACAATTCTAAGATGGTGAACTTTATTAATAATATATTTTTTTATTATGAATTTATTAAATTTAGAATTACTCTCAGTGTCTGGTTTATCTTATCTTTTTGGTTCAACAATGTTTAGGCATGTCGTGTACAACGAATGAATTAAGAGCTAAGTTGTTGTGTGTGATAAAAGACATCAAATATCCTAATCCACACAAAGTAATGATGAGACTAATGTTGCTTTATTACTCACTTGGATATGTCGCAGAATATGCATTTTGAATTGGACCACATGTTTGTTTATTATACATCCATCTTCGTCTTCTTATGTCTCAACTTGCTTTAAAGATTAACCACTGTCATCTTTTTCATTTTAAACAAAACCAACGATTTGAGGTTAGTATTCATTGAGTTTAAAAGAATAAACCATTGTTAAATAGTTAAACGTTTTGAGTTCAATCATTCTCTTTAATTTTATATACCCAAGAATTGTATGTTTGATTAATGGGTAAAATTACTCCTAAAATAATTGGCAAAAAAAAATTACTCATAAAATATACTTTAATCATGAAGTTTTCAAAACAGGGCATCGGTCAACTTGCTTTCTCACTCTCTCTACAATGAAAACATGAGGTTGGCTGGGTTTTGAAATGTTGACAATACTCTTGCTTTGATATGAAAGTAATGTTCAAGCAAAAAAAGATATGAAAGTAATGAATATCATACTGTATTTAAAAAAATTACGAGTATATATTTAATTAGTGCACACTTCCCCACTTGTTTCAGGGTTTTGGAGATAGTGACATGGGGAAAAAAATTTTACTGTTTGCGATGTTTTATCTTATGCCCATCGTGTCATTACTTTTTAAACAATGACTATTGCATATATCATCAGAATTTAAATCGGAGTCCATTATATTGAGGAGGACACCTCGTTGTCTTCAACTTTGGTTTATGGCTGAGTTTAGTATAATTTACCGGTAGACCAACATTTATTACTTGCTTAAAAGAAAGTATAATTAATAGTCAGTACAGTTATCGAATATTGATTTTACTACATTGATCACTTGAGTTCGTTGACAATGAATCTTTAATTAGTTTTTGGAAACTTCAGTTCTATAAACACTAATACAAACAAAGTAATGAAATAATTCTGTTTGCATAGATTGGCACAGATATATAATTAATTCATATGAAAACCCTTATAGTTCTCCAATTTATTACTATAAGACATTTTTAACTAAATCTCACACCAATCAAGAAAAATTGTGTATTATTACTAGTTTATATTCAAACTTACTTTCGAAATTCGCCTTTTCTTAATTGCAGTTGAGTCTTTTAATGTCTAATCCTAAGTAATTAGTTCAAGTAATTTTGATGTAGCCTTATGGGCATTGTATAAAATATCTTATTAATTGAAATATAAATTTTTTGAAGAAAAGAAGTCTTGTAAGGGAGCACAACGTTGAAACTTGGGTCCAAAGTTATTCGAAGTTAATAAAAAAAAAAAAGTTATTCGATGTTTCACTTGGAATTGGTAGGAATATCCATAGGCATATTTCTTCAGGATCTTTTTTTTTTTTTTTTTGCCAATATTTCTGCAGGATCTTTTAGTAGCCGATCAACAGGGCCTTGGCATTAGTGGAAGAAACATTAACCACTAAAATACAAGATCTCAAATTTAAGTATGCGTGAATGTAAGAAAAAATAATTTTAGAAGAGATGCTGCTAATTAGACTCGATAATGCTTGAACCTAACACAATCATATTAATGTATTTGTATATATAAATATATAAAGATGTTTTAGTAGCGGAGATTAGTTGAGTAACTACAATTAGCATAAAAACACTTATAATTTTGGGGAACTATGAAATTTCAAAAAAGAAATGTAACCAACAATCAAGGTTATTAAACCCGAACTAGCCATTCAACTGGTTGAGAAAATGAAAATTTTAAAGTTATTAATACAAAATTTTAAATATGTTCAAACTACTCACTTGTTATAAGAACTTTTTATGGTTACACTTCTTCATTGGGACCTCGTAGATTTTCCCACTAATTTTTCATAATGAACCATTTTCAGTGCTCATCGCAATGATGTGCATTGAGAGCTCTTCACTATAGTGAGATCTTACACAAATCAAATAAAATTTTTTTGGTACAGATTTAAGATTTTTAATTAATGATTTTTAAATAAAAAATTATTTTTTTGAAAAATTAATAGTTGAGAGATGAATTTTATTTTAAATCTTGTACACATTAAAATAATTTTTTTAAAAAAAGTAAAAATAACAAAAAAAATTAAATCTAAACCATCAAAATTATATCTGAATGTTCCACAGTGATGAAAAGCTCCCAGTACTCATAATTGCGATCAGCAATAAAACTGGTTCCTTTTCTCACACCCCTCCCATGCGCTTATTTGATGTTAAATCCGATTTAAACCCACCAATAGTAATTATGACTATTATTATATATATTACTCAGAAACAGAGAGAAACACGAATACCTTAATTAACGACCAACACTGGGCAAGCAAAATTCCCACAAGAGGAATCAAAACATCGATAGCTAGCTACCAACCTACCTACTGTGTACTAATCACTAGCAAGCATCCGTACTTGAAAAATTTAAATATAACGACCCTACCAGATTCTTCTGAATCTTAAGTTTGAGTTTAGAGGGTTATTTGTGTTACGAGCAGCAGCCTCAAACCTCAAACTGAAAAAAAATTGAAACATACCCTTCTAAGGTATAAAAAGATGCAGAGTGTTAAGTGAATCAGCAGAGGATTTCAGAACATGGCGGCAAGTTGGGCAAGATGAATGAGAAAGCAACCACTTATCGATACAAGCCACATGAAATGTGTGACTGCACTTTGGCAGAAACCTAATTCTATCTCCGTCGCTGAAATCCACCAAGCAAATCGCACAATTAGAAGCAGAATTAGTTGCTGTAGAAGAAGAAGAAGAGGTTGGGTGTGCGTGATAAATAGAAGTAGGAAGAGCCACCATGTCTTTCTTCTTGAGGCCGGAATTGATTCGGCGAGAGGTGATCCATTGGATCGGCTCGGTGACGGCGCATTGGAAGACGCAGTGGAGCATAGTGTTGAGGCCGAGGGCGCAGAGGAAGGCGCAAACAATGGCGGCGATAAGGATGGTGAGATCGACGGTGGATGGATGGTGGTGGATGGCGGTGGCGGTGGCGTCGGCGGCAGAGAAGAGAGAAGGAGAGGGAGAGGGAGAGGGAGAATCAGCCATGGAGGGATGAGAGAAGATGAGAGAGGGGAGGGTAGATAAAGGAGGTGGAATTGATGGAGCAGACGATACATATGGCGTTGGATTATACCCAAAGCAAATATACTAAGGCCACTACATGGCCAGTGAGATAATGATTTCATAGTAGAAACTTTATTTTTAGCTGATTCATATTACATGAACCTTATGCGTGCCTTAAGTTAAGGGATGCAATATTCTTAAACTTTATGCCCTGTTTGGTTGATTTTCATGGGTATGGATTGCATGTAATTATTCATGTAGTTGGTTTATATAATTTTAAGGGGATTACATTTTGATTTTGTGATGCTCATTAGGATTATACTGTTAGGATCTATGAATGAATATTACTTTCTTTTCTCTTTAATATAAATAGTTGATTAAGAACCAGGGTAGTATATATGATACTCCTTCTGGTCCTAAATATAAGATAAAGTTGATTTTTTTGGAGAAATTAATGAAGCTAATTAAATTATTTTAGAATATTTTTATTTTTATTTTTTTCTCAAATCTATTTAATTTAACTAATAAACTAATATATAATCTAAGAATATACAACATATGATATAATTAACTAACTTATTTTGTTTCCTTAATCTCTCCAAAAAAATCAACTTTGTCTTATATTTAAGACAGGAGGGAGCACCTAAAAATTTAGGGACAAAAAGGACACTCCCTTACCTTCTCCATAATTTCCTTTTTTCCCTTTACCACTGAGTGTGCGCTTATATTAATTTTTAGAGAATAATTTTTACAATTTATAAAGTAAGTATGTGAGAGGAGTTTTATCTCAACTTGCGAAAAATGACTTCTGAAACCACGATTTTGGTGGTTTCCAAACACTCACTCTCATTCACCACTGTGGTCCAACTGTTGCCGGTGACACTCCTCCACAAGTGAACCTCTTTAGCTACCGTCCTCCTCCAGCAACATGATGACGTCGTCTTCTTCCTCTCAACGGGTAGTGCTGACGAAACTTGAACCTCGGAATCTGATGATGATTTTACATTCACTACCAAACACATGTAATCTCTATTACATTACATTCTTATTGATTTCATGAATCAAACCGCCTATAAAATATAAGGAATGCAATATATTAAATTATTAAATAAGAAATATTAAAACTCATCATTTAACAAATTTATGACTTTTCTCAAGAGAAAATCCCAGTTAAATTTAGCTCAAATAAAGTATCAAAATCCAAATATGAATAAAATTCATGCATGCTGGCTAGGACTCCTAGCCTCCAAGTAAAACCCTTACCATTTGATCAAATTCTGAGGAATTCATGACAGAAGTTATAAAACATTAAAAAAAAAAAAGAATAATACTTGCACGGTTAAAATATTTTTTTTTTTTTTTCCCATAAAGCAAATCTTCAGCTGATCCTTTCTCGCTGACGAGTGACCACAAATAAGTGAATAACCCAGAACCCATATATATAATTGACATAAAAAATAGCTTTCACGGTCTACACCTAACTTCAATTTTTCCTTTTCATTATAAAGGAGTATTTTAATTTTTTTATAACATTCAGAAATCTCTAATTAAACTTACAAGTCTGATTAAAAATTTATTAAAAATAAATGTCTGAATTTCAATTTTAATATTTCATGTGGATGGATTTATTTTGAAGTTTTGCTTTTCTCAAAGTGTGAGAGTAAATTTTCTCACAAATTAAATTAGCCGATCTAGGTTCGAATCCCCGTTGTGAGAGGTATCCAACTCATATTTAATGCCTAACAGTACTTTGAACAAGATTACCTCCAATAAAATAATGCGTGTGCCTAGCAAAAAAAATTAGTCGATCTAATTTTCAGAATATGGTAATATCACCCAAAAAATAATTAAAAAAATGTTGATTTATACATATTCTTGAAATTATTGAATAGATAATGATAAATGAGGGATTTAATTACCCGGTGAGATATAAACGAGGTGAGGAATTTGATATATTTTGACTAAATTCATTGAACTCAGATATGCATTGCTGAGACCCCATACATGATTCTATGCTTGTCTGACAGTGAACTTTTTTAGATTTTTAATTGATTCTTTTTATTTTCTTGTAGCAACTATCAAGCTTTGGTCTTGTCTTTGTAATTGGGGAAAAACAAAAAAAAGCAAATCTCTCATCCTTATTTAAAGATTTATTTTGATCATTGGAGGTGCAAAGAAGAGAATAAGATCGATATTATTTTGTTTAGTTTGGTAAAGGGAGTGAGACTACCTAGATTCACTAGTATAACTCCTTTTTTATTTATTTCACTTAAATTAACTCCTTTTTCTTAAAAAATACTCCCTCCGGTCCTAATTATAAGATAAAGTTGACTTTTTTTTGAGAAATTAAGGAAGCCAATTAAATGACTTTAGAGTGTTTATATTTTTAGTATCTTTAGATTATATATTAGTTTATTAGTTAAATTAATTAGTTTGGAGAAAAAAATATAAATATAAATATTCTAAAGTAATTTAATTGGCTTCCTTAATTTCTTCAAAAAAGTCAACTTTATCTTATAATTAGGACAGGAGGGAATAATAAATAACCTAAAGTATTAGCCTTGCAATCAAAGTCTTCAAGTGAAATTATATTGGTACTGTTACGGTAGAGGACAATTTTGATTATTTAAAGATTTATTTTGATCAATGGAGGTGCAAAGAAGAGAATAATATCGATATTACTAGCACAACTCCTTTTGTTTATTTCACTTAAATTAACTCCTTTTTCTTAAAAAATAATAAATAACCTAAAGTATTGGCCCTTACAATTAAAGTGTGTGTTTGGTTAAGCTTATTTTTAGATAATAAATCCTTATTACACAAGCCGAGATAAAACCCATCTCACATACTTACCTCGTATACCGTGAATCACAATTTATAAGTATTTATTGTCCAAAAATAAGCTATTCCAAACCAACACAAAACCTTCAAGTGAAATTATAGTGGTACTGTTACGGTAGAGGACAATTTTGATATGGATAAACATCCCAAATAGATAACTCGCCTAATTTTTTTGGTATTACCAGTGCTTATCTTTATGATAGACCAACTTGATAATTGATGAATTGGAGCATTATCTTTATATAAAACACAATTTATTTATGAGTAAGCAAAGGCATATATTTTCATGCATGTTTTAGCATAAACTGAACTATATATATTTCCTAGTGTTTCATATTGCGATGTATATGTACTCCTTTCGATTATAAATATATGAGCTAGTTAGTGATGAGTTTAATTTAATCATAAATGTAATATCTCAATCCACTTTATCTTTTAAATTTATAATTTTTTATTCAAAATATTCCTATTATTATAATTGCGCTTATGTTAGGGGTTTTCATTGAGCATTAATAATTTTAATGCAAATGATTAAAGGAGATATTTTTTTAAAAAAAATTAGTATACATGTTTTTACAAATAATTTAATTTAACTAATTTTTTTTAAATTTCTATAAACTAGTTTTGTTTAGTTTGGTAAAGGGAGTGAGACTACCTAGATTTATTAGTATAACTCCTTTTTCATTTATTTCACTTAAACTAACTTCTTTTTCTTAAAAATAAATAAATAAATAACCTAAATTATTGGCCCTTGCGATCAAAGTCTTCAAGTGAAATTAAGGAAAAAAGAGATTGATGGGTATGGATATGCTTACATGATAATCCACTAATGTCTTCCCGCTTTTGTTTATGCGCCTCAAGCACTCTTTTATATATATATATATATATATGTATATATATATTCAATTCCTTCCCTCTCCAGTCTCCACACACAAATCTATGATTACTTGGATGATTGTATGCATATGTTGATATATATGGGGTGTGATATGATATAATATATTGAGATAATAATTTTTAATTTTTATAATATGAGGACGAGAGATATAATCATATACATATGTAACAAATCAACACATAAAAATTGAGCTATATAAAACATGGAGTGTCAAACAATTATTTTTAAAATAATATAAGGAATATGTTCCTTGTTGTCTTTAATATAAGACCCACTTTAATGAAAAAATTTATACTACAAAATAAGTCTTATATTAAAAGCTGTACGTAGTAGTAGTAAACAAAAAAAAAAGAGTTTCTTTGTAAGCTCAAGTTGTTTTAAAATATGTCCCTTCGAGTATGTCCAAAAGGAAACAAAAAGGAGTTATTTTATAATATTTTAAGAAAAAAGCTAATGCAAGATACATATATTGAAACATGTTACCAAAGTAATTAAACCTGAACCGGTCATTGAACAGGCGGGATATTGGGTTAAGAATCAGTGGGTTAGACCGGAGTCAAACTAGAGCTAACACAAGGCCAAACCTATGAAAAAGTGAAGATTTTAGGGTTATTAATATGAAATTATAAAAAAATTTAAAAAAATGTATTTATTTATTTAAAAAAAAAAAAGCAAACCAGTTTGACTCCAGAACCAGACCGATTTACCAATTAGTTCGTTAGTTTTCGGGCCAAACTGGCAAGTCTGGTCCAGATTTCATAACTTGACATGTTACACATAAACACAAATATGTTTACCATACCAGATGTGTATTTGATATGAATATGTTTACTTTTACTTTCTTAAGGATTTTGATTTCTCTTATGTTAGAATTATCTCTTTCTTAGAACCAACAAAGCTTTTGGAGGCTTAATTCTTGTTTTTCTGTTTCGTTTTCTCTGTAATGAGTGATCTTTGTATCTTTTTATTTACTAATGCATTTTGATATTTCATAAAAAAAAACATAGGTCGTGTATCATGAATACACACACACCAACTCCGACATATACACTTGTTTGGATAATTCCAAAGCAGTTTTTTTTTTTTAAAAAAATGTCACATCAATTTTCTTGTAACTTTCCAAAAAATACATCCAATGAGAAGAAAAGTTGGACTAATCATAGCTTGTCTACAGTTATTTACTTTACATTGATCCATTATTTCCACTTTTTCAGTCCATAAAAAAGATTACATATTAGTAAACATTACAACTTTTTTTTGCCAACATATTAATATTACAACTTGTTCATACTATTTAAAACAAAAATAAAAATGAAGGATGATTATGTATGTCAAGTGATAATTTTCGTTATGAGGGAACTTGTTTTATGAAGGCCAAATTTTTCAAGTGAAATTTGATAAGATAGAAAATGATCAATAATTGAAGGCACTAATGCAGATGCCCTCTATCTTTCTCTCTTTTTCATTTAGCACTTCACTAAAAAAAGCCTCTCTTTCTTTCTTTCTGTCTCACTCATCATTCCGCGGCGAGGGGACACAGCAACTTGCCATAATTTTCTTTTTCTTTGTTTCCTAGTAATTCAAATAATTTATATATTCATGAGAGATAACTTCGGTCCTTAATATAAGTGTTAGTTAACTAATTTAGGTAGATTAAGAAAATTAGTTATGTTTATTATTTGTAACAAATATATATTAATTTTCTTAAAATACCATCTTTCATTACGACTACCCTTGGATAGAAACCTCTTGATATTTACCATCAATAGAGATACTTTGGAAATTTGTATAAATTTAAGAGACAAAGTAGATTAATGTTTTAAATTTATAACCAAATCCATCATTCAAGTAGCTTTTATATTAAGAATCCAATGTAGTACTAAAAAGAAGAAGATTGATGTAACTAAATTAAATTCATGCATTATTACATTATCTTTTTTTCATTTTCCCCTGAGATGTAGGACTATGGTTAATCTAATTTGATATAGTTGGTTGCCATGAGAATATCAAGGACCCCAAATATGATTTACTATTTATTTCATAGAATATTCATTTTCATTGCTTCTGAAAGCTGTCCAACCCTTGAAGAAAATTATAAAATTAATGAAACACTGTCCTCTAATGATTCAAAAAAGAGCGGCTTGAAGTATCTCAAATGATATGAAATGGGATGTACCAACAATGTCGAAGGTTCATACTCTCTGATGACAATACAAAACTACAAGAATTCTTTTCAATATGGCAAAATTGAGTGATCACAGGAACCAAGATGCACAGAGAAGTAGCTTCATTGAAAGGGAATATTATTTGAAAATCTGATCCCAATACAATAAACTTGCATTATAAGAAAGACAAATTCTATAGTATTCCTATCACTATAAAACAACATTGGCTGCCAGGTCATGTCTCATATGGTCCATTCTGATGATAACAGTACAACTCCATGAAACCTATATGCCCTTCTCAGAAAGGTAACCATTCAAATCAAGAAAAGCAACCAAGCACAAAAGCCAAATATGAACTGTGAACAAACATCCACTGCCCCTAGCAATCTACCCCACATTGTTTGAGAGTTGGACCGGTTTGCTTGGGCAAGAAGGGATCGATCCGGACCCAAATCAATGAGAAGATTGATGCTAGAAGAATTGACCAGAGGACAACAATGGTAGGAGTCCTGTTTTGCCTTCCCATCAGACCTTTGAGGAAAGGATAGAGGTGAAGAATAACCCAGAAGGAAAAAAATAGCTTCCCAAATAAGGGTCCCCAAGAGCCAGAGCCATTGTTGATGGCATCAGAGATTCCAGCCACAACTCCCACCATGTTCAGAATTATTAGAGTGGTGGGTGGGATGAGAAGTGTGGTCCACTTGAAGAGATAGAGCTCCCCGAATTCAGCATCGTCTGCTGATTTTGCCGTGACAGTGAAATTGGTGTCCACTCCAGCAAGAACTTTGAGAAGACCTTGAAACACGGCAAAAAGATGGGCAGAAACACCTCCGATGACCCAGAATTGCTCGTTACGCCACCAGTCTGTGATGCTCACCCCACTCCACCGAAGCTCCAGCACACCGGTTAAAATGATGGAGATAAATAGAGCCATAAACCAAAGGCTAGCAAGGTTTGTCAGCTGCACAAGAAATAAATTCAATCAGAATACCTGCATGGTGTATCAACATTACCTGTAATCTGTAGGACTATATAATTTACTCTACCAATCCCATGAAATGTTGATTGGCTTCTAGATGAATTTACTAACAAATATAAGCGTATTCTAATCCACTGATTGATCTTATTGGCCACAAAATTTATGGACCAGAAGACCCAATCTGTGAACAAGTGATCAATTTGTGTATTGTATATTATAATCACAGTAGCAACCTTCATCAAGTATTTTTACAAGTCAAATTGAAAAAATTCTGTACTTACAGTAGGTATGATGAACTTTCCGGTCAGAAGACACACAGCTGGAAGTATACAATATGCAAGCAGAGGGATGGAAGTGAACGGATAAACAATGGTATTAGTGTAAGCCAGCCTCTCTAACCATTTCAATTTTCCTCCATAGCCATACCACAGCGGGCAATGACGACTAAGGCATATCTCAATAGAACCAAGAGCCCATCTCAGAACTTGGTGTAACCGATCTGATAGATTTATTGGAGCAGATCCTTTGAAAGCTGGTCTCTTTGGCATGCAGTACACCGATTTCCATCCTCTGCAATGCATCTTAAACCCTGTCAAGATATCTTCTGTAACCGAGCCATAAATCCATCCAATCTACAGTGTAGACAAAATTGTTAAGAAGATTTGATTTATTAATATTCATGAAACTCAAAGCACCTATAATCTGGTATATAAATTCCTGATACGCATTAAATGCATTTGGCGTGCATAAATGTTTTATTTTTCATTACAACAATTTTGAACCAAACAATCCACAAAGGGAAGGAGCTCTGTGTGATTCCGGGGATTACCTCTTTGCCCCATTCAGTTTTCTCTTCATAGCCACAGCTTATAACATGAATGGCCTCCTTAATCAATGATTGGTTATTGTTGCCTTCTGGAAGCCCACCATCTTCCATCAAAGTAGAAGCAATGAAAACAGGTGACTGCCCAAACCTTTTCTCAAAATTTTTCTGGGACATTAGTGATGATTTCTCTAGCTCATCATAACCTTCCAGCCCTTCTTCAATCTCTTCTAGATCAAAAACAGGCCCAGATCCTTTTCTAACATAATTCTTCCCCATCATTTTCTTCTTCTTAGAGTATAATTTGCTAAAGAATCCTCTTCCTGATGATTTTTTTGACTTGGACTTTCTTGATCCACCACAGCAACAGCAACACCATGAAGGCCAGCAATCACAAGTCATCTTAGGTCTTTTCTCAGATACGGCTGGATCATAGCCATACAAAGCCTGCCTATTGAACACAGTCCCAGTACCAACATATACAGGACCTTGAATTCCATCAAGGCCTTTCATATTGATCTGTAACCACAGCAGCATTGAAGATAAATGCAAAAGGTCAGTCAATGAAATGCATTTTATACATATTTGATAAATTGAAGTTTGGAAGAGTGTCTTACATCAAAGAAAACAGTATTTCGATTAGCATATCTATCATGGCGATCAATACCATCAAATCTTTGTGGAAATTGAACATAGCATGTCTTCTTCCTCAGCTGAGGATCCATTAAAAAGCACATGGCTTCTCTAATAGCCTTGCTATTGTTGAGGTAGTGGTCACAATCCAGATTCAACATGAAAGGTGCATTGGTAAGCACAGCAGAAACTCGAACCTTTAGAGGACATACAACACTCAGAGTTAGAACAGTTTTCCTAATACTATGGATATTAAAAATTAATCAATATAATTTGATGTTTTATTACTTACCAGAGCATTCATGGCACCTGCTTTCTTGTGGTGTTGATAGCCAGGACGTTTTTCACGAGACATATACACAAGTCGTGGCAGTTCCTTGCCTTCCACATCCAGAGCACCACCACTTCCCAAATAGACCTGCAAAGGAAAGTCAATTAAGCACATCATTTTGAAGAAAAAAGGCTCTTATGTTCATTATATTTCCTTTACCCCTTTCTTAGAGATCTGATTCGACCAAAATTCACATTCATGAAAAGTCAAGGTATTTTGTCCCTTTATGGTTCCTTACTTAACAATTAATGGAATGCATGCTACACCAGAAACAACTGAAGAATGCAATTGCCAAACCTGAATCATTCCAGGATGATCACGAGTATTGTTTCCAGGCCATGGGGTACCATCCTGCATCACCCATCCCTCTTCTGGTTTCTTCCGAGCATTTGCCACCAAAGCGTTGATTCTCACTTTGAATTCTTCATATTCTCTCTGAAATTGAGCATATGAATAAATTTCTTTAAGTGCTTAGTAAATACCGCAGTAGAACATAAAGAAGCTTTCTTGTTCCAATTGTGGACCTACCTTCATGGCCCTGCGCTCCTTTACAAAGCTGGGTTCCACCTTATCTTTCAGGTAATCAATTTTCTCAGAGAAATAGAACTCTGGAGCCCTTGGCTCTATGTTATGCTTTTTGCAAAAAGGAACCCATCTTCTCGCAAATTCAGCAGTTTCTGCTAGTGAATCAAATAGAAGCATAGATGCACCATCATCTGATACATAGCAGCTGACCTTCTCAACAGGGTAATCCACAGATAGGATTGATAGAACTGTGTTTGCTGTTATAATGGGAGGTTCCTTCAAAGGGTCAACAGTACTCACAAATACATCAACTGGAGCTAGACGGTTTGGCTCCCCTTCACGCTCATACCTTATGGACAACCGGTCCAGGTAAGTTTCACGAGTGATAGGGAACCATTTGGGGAATTGATCAAGTATCCAAGAGAAGGCAAACCAGATTTCACAAATTACAGAGATAAGCCATAAGGGAAATGCGTCATATGCTGGAGTCATGATACGGAACCGGAAGAAGAAGATCAGTATAATGAGCCGCATGACAATGACTATACGATATGGGTTGATTAGGTTTGAAGGTATTGGGACCTTACGCCACAATGGCTGCCTAGCTTCAGCCAAACTGCCAAGTGCCATGAACAAAATCAGCGTCAGCAAACAAATAACTTTTCTTGTCAACAACTATAAGGAAAAATAGTCAAGTGCCAACAGTTGAACTTGTGACATGATGTTAGTTTCAAAATCATCATTTAATAATAATAATTGAAAAGGAAGACTGATGCCTTATTTCTTTGATTAATCTGGAATAGAAGGACTAAAAGAAGGTTTGCATGTCAGATGATGAGTACTTAAAATCATTAAAAGAGCAATTGGGAGAGGACCACTTACAAGTAGTCGTCTTCACCTTGGTCATCTTTCCCTTCATCTTTGTTCACTAGACCTCTCTTCTCTTGCCTAACTTTCCATTTCTCCACTCTTTCTTTCCATTCTGCATTGCTGTAGAACTCTTTATCTCCCTCAAAGTCCTTCCCAGCAACTACAGAACAGGAGACGAACTCAGACATGCATATATTATATATAGATAAAAGAGAATATCCAACAAAGGATCATGTAATGTAATTAATAATGTAGCATGAAAATTTATGTATTCTTTCCAAAATATATATAAATGAAAAAGAGAAGAACTCTTACCACTTCCACCAGAAGAGAAAGCTTGTCCATTAGGTTGCCATTGATGATGATTAGAGTCTCCTGTTTCCTGTAAAATTCACAATACCTTCATGTTCTCTTTGATTACTTATATCCAATTAATTGGTACAGCCAAAATAGCATCTCTGTTAAAACCTCGTGTGTAAAAAATTAGTTCTGTTATACGGGGGAAATTTAATTTCCCAAGTACCTGAAAACCTATTTATAAATATTTGGATATAACAAATATGAAGTATTTAAATTTACATGCTGCACATGTTCCAAATAATTTAGGGATTATAATTTATAATTTATATGCATATTTCCAGGGCCTTGGGAAATTAGGATATCCATGCACCAAACACCACTGAAAGGAGAACAAGAAGCCCAGTCGTAGCAATTATAAATAGGCTAGCCAGCCTTTTTTTCCTTTTTGGTCATATGACCACTATGAAGATAGCATGACCTATATGGAAGATAGAAACAAACTGGTATTGTCTTAAAGGTATCCGACCAGTATGTGTCAAGAAATATTTTATTATTTTTTGCATTGGAAAGTTGCTACATATCTACTATATTTGGAGAGATTAAAATTATAAAAGTTTAAGTATGTTTGAAAGTTCTGAAAATCACATGATCTTTGAGATTTCAGGAAATTGTGACTACTATGCAAAGGCTTCTAACTGCTTGATTCTTAAGGAATGAAACAAATCCTAATAATTAAAAAAAAAGATAGCACAACACAACATATCGTTTATATATCTTCCATCTTATGGAGAGATTACCATATGATTGACATCATGCTGCTTGTCTGTTTCATCATGTCGAATCTTAATTTGAAACTCATCATCAAAATCATCAGCATCGAAGTTCTCCTCTTCATCCCCAACCACTCTAGGAGAACCTGCAGGGAGGCAACTTGCATAAGTTATCCCCTAATGTTCATTGACAAAATTAACTAATAATAACCAATCATGAAAGAAATGAGGGCTATGCTAACCTTTGTGGCGCTTATAGCGAGTGTTACATTGAGGACAGCACTGGCTCCCTTCACTCCTTTCATACTCATAACAGGGACGACAAACGGGAAATCCACACACATGGCAAGCCACAAACAGCTCCCCATCTTCCTTGTATCCAATCTCATCCCCACAAACACGACAAACTTTTGATGTAGGTTGACGGATAGGTGGCCGATGCTGCCCAAAAAAACAAACAAACAAGAATATAGTAGCCATATATAAGAAGCCAGCAGGAAACAAACCCTTTTGTTGTGCAAGTTTTTCACATAATCAAAAACATGCAATTAGAAGCATCAATAGTACCTCATCAGAGTCATTGGAAAAATGGGAATGAGAACCAGTGATTAAGCCAGCCATGGTGTTTGAGGCCATGGCAAGCAAGAAGAGACGCAGCAGAATACAGAGAGCAGGTGGGAAGAGTATAAGAGAAGTGGGTTTTATAAGACATTGTAGGTTGAGAGGGGAATATCAATGTCAGGCTTGTGAGTGAATGTAAGATCATCCACCAAACTGTGAGTTGAGAAGTCGTGGTTTTGAGTCTAAGAGACGTTAGGTCAGGCAGGGAGCGATAGGTGGGAGGAAATTGTAGTTCGATATTTGCTTTCTACGCTTGCTTAGACTCAAAGGAGGCTTATTCCCATATCTTAATACACACACAAGAAATACAACAACTACACAATTAGAACATAGAAGCAGGTTACGATGTGGTGTCCCAGCGATTCAGAATCTACAAATGCCAAACGGAAAATGTAATTTCTAAAAGGGAAGGTGAATGCTCACCGATGATTGATCCGTAGCCGACGGGAAGAAGATGAGCTCGCCACCTTCGATCGCTAACTGAGAGTGACATGCATGAATAGATTTTTTTGTCCCCTCAGAGAAACAAGCGAACAAGTCCGATGTAGTAGTGGTGATTAAGAGAGTCTAGAAATTGATACAAGTTTCAAGACGAAGGAACTTCCAACTATTTCCCGGGAAATTCTGGCTAACTGAGAGTGCGGAAAATATTCAAGGGAAAAAAAATACATTATTAGCCGAAAATCTTAGACAGTTTTTTTTAAAAAAATTAAAATCATCTGCAAATAAAATTATTAAATTGTGTTAATTAAACAAACAAAATTATTCTTTTTTGAGCCAGCTGATTAAGAGTTAAATGGCGTGTATATTATTTGTTGGCAAAAAAGAAGTATCTATATTATCAATAGATTTGAAACTTGTCTAATTTTAAAAGAAAAAATATTTCACCTGTAAATAATTCAAATTTTGAGCACATGTTTACCTAGAAAATGAATAAAGAATTTAAAAGGCTACAACTTGAAATGAAGAAACAATGAAGAATAAGAGAATGAGAGAGGCAAAGTAATGTGGCGAAGAAAATGAAAGGCAGATTTCAAGTCTTAATCATATTTTTTTTCTTTACCTTCTTATTTTATTTTAGTCGGACAAAAACAATTATTGATTATTTCAGTGAGTTGCCGCTAAGTAGCTAAAAATTCATTGGGCCCAATAGGCCGAATATAAGCGGGTTCCGTGGAGGCCCAAAAGTAGTAGCCTATACTTGCTCGACTCCCCATTGTATTAACCCACATCCAACACCTATCGGTCCAAGAAATTTTTTTAATATTCAAAAGTCAAAATAAAATATTCTGATATTGGGTTTATAAAAAAATATTGTGATTTTTAAAAGTAATTATAAAGTATTAAAATTTATATTAAAATATTGATGCTAAGAAAGTAAGGTCACATCTCTTGTGTGACTTATTTAATAAACTCTGTATAATCCATAAAAAATAATATGTCTAGATAGTTTTATAAATATCTAGATTTAATTAAGACATGATGCAATATGCATGCAAAATTTTATTAACCAACACTGAGTCTGTGTCAAAGGATGTTTGGATTAGCTTATTTTAAATTATTTTACGTTATATGAAATAAATATGTAAGGAAATTTTGTCTTGTAAAAATAAATAAATTTAATTAATTAATTATGTGGTTTCCGAAACACTCTAGATATGTGGGTATACATGTGTGCATGTTTTTTTATTGCTAGGCACAAATATTTTTTATTTGGAGACAATTATGGGTGAGACATTGTCGCATGTTAAATGTAGGCACTTCCGTTTTGTTCATTGCTGTTGTGCTTCTGAGATCCAGATCTGTAAAGCTGATTCAGACCCAGAGCTTGTCGAAGATAGTCGTGTGGGTCTGCTGTTTTTTCTCTTGGGATTAGGCTCTGTTTTTGTGCTGCTGTATTTCTCTTTAGTTTCAGCGTTTTCCGAGAGCAGAGGAGAAGGATCTGGCTTCATCTTGCTTCAGTTTATTTTGTTCTTACGTTGGAAGTTTTTTTTTTTTTTTTTGTCTCAGCTGGACTAAGTTGTCGACACTGATCCTTCATTGTTTGAAGAACACTGATCTTGGGCTTCTTTTCAGTTTCAGTCCTTGGTGATCTGTGGAATGAAACGTTTTGCCTTTCCAAAGTTTTCGGAGTTTTGTGTGTAACCTGAGAACAAAATGGAAAGCAATATACGTGAACGGGATAGAAGTTGTGAGAGAGTACCTCCGGTGCCGAAATCGGAAGAACAAGATACTATGGTAAGAAGCCGAAAGAAAATTAGAGATGGGGAGGATGAGTTCTCTGAACACCAATCCCTTGTACCAAGGGTGGAGGATTGGATGACCGATGCAAAGGTGGTGGAGGAGGTTTCTACACAGTAAAATAAATCTTACAAAGAAGCTTGTGTTGATATTCCGATAGCGGGAGATATGTCTGACGAGGAGGAAGAATGGTGGCGTGGGGATGGATGGAAATCAAGAATTGAGGTTGAGATCACTCAAAAAGGTCCAAATATTGTTGTCTCACCGGAATTCCGTCAAAAATTAGCAAAGAAATGGAGGACTTCTCTGATTGTTAGGCTTCTGGGACGTATGGTTCGTGAAGAACAACTTGGTAGAAAGCTGCAGCAACTATGGGGTCGAAGGGGTGAGGTAACAACGATAGAAATTGGTTCTGGATATTTCTTGGTTCGTCTAACAAGTGAGGAGGATTATGAGTTTGCTTTGACTGGAGGCCCATGGTTATACATGGAACATTACCTAGCTGTACAGCCATGGAAACCTGAATTCGATCCTGATGCTGGGGAGGTACCGAAGATCGCTGCATGGGTACGTATTCCAAAATTTCCAGTTGATTTTTATGATAAGGGTATCTTATACGTTGTGGGTAGTCAAATTGGAAGGGTGCTTAAGGTGGATAATAATACATTGAAACAAACAAAAGGTCGTTTTGCTCGATTATGTGTTGAAATAGACCTGAATTCCCCATTGCTCCCATCAATTATGATTAATGGCAAGGAAAAAAAAATAGTATATGAGGGTCTACACCTTATATGTTTTTCATGTAGGAGGTATGGACATGGATCCGAACATTGCTCACAAAAGAAAGAATCTGGACCTTCGGGAGTTCAAAGTTCGGAGACAGAGTGTGATGGGAGATCAGCGGATTCGACGTCAACTAACCATATCCCAGAAGCCATAACCTATGGTGAATGGATGGTGGCACCCAGACGTAGAAGGATGCAGCGTGGCACTGGGGGAGAATTGAATCTCAGACGGGGAGGGGGACGTGATTTGCATAGAAACAATAATGGTGGAGGATCAAGATTCGCAGCATTGACAGATGATAATACGGAAGAGAAAGGAAATGAAATCACTTTAATGGCACCAAATAATTCAGCACATGATGCTACAGAATCTTCATCAGTCCGAATAATTAAATCAGGTGGGTCCTTGCCTAGTAAGAAGAAGCTTGTGGTGATTAATTCTGGGACTAAAGAAAAGGTGGTGGAACGTAAGACGGATTTGGTGAACCCAATGGAACATTATCAACAAGTGAAGAATAAAATGGTAGACCAAGATAATTCTAGTTTGACCTCAGAAAGTGGAAAAGTTCATAATACTAGGGGCTTGGCAAAAGGTTTGAATTAAGGAAGGAAGAGTGTCGCCGGATCCTCCAAATTGCAACCAATTAAGGTCTATTCGGGGACGCCTTTAAAATCAGAAGGTATCAAAATTCAAACACCAAAATCTAATAAGAATAGTGCTTCTGACCCTATTGATCCAGGTACAGGTAGAAAGATTAACTATTCTACTAGTATCAATCCCCCAAGTGAGGTGGG
The DNA here is from genome assembly GCA_963210345.1 of Inga oerstediana. Classification (NCBI taxonomy): domain Eukaryota; kingdom Viridiplantae; phylum Streptophyta; class Magnoliopsida; order Fabales; family Fabaceae; genus Inga; species Inga oerstediana. The sequence continues at coordinate 88,128,404 of OY723400.1, read as the reverse complement.
TGATGTTGTTATGAAGGAGTCAGGTGAGGGAGCTTACGGGCCTACGTCTCATTAGTGTTTTCCAAAAGGTTGGAAATCTTTTATCTTTCATTATTTTTAATGATATTTATGACATGGAATACTCGGGGTGCCGGTGGTGCCTCTTCTCATCGTTTAATCAGTGATATTATTGATAAACAAGGAGTTAATCTTTTTGCACTATTGGAACCTAGACAGGCGGAAATAAAGGCAAAGGTTTTAGCTCGGAAGATTGGATGGTCTAATATGCATGTGGTTGATGCACGAGGATTTAGTGGGGGCATTTGGTTATTTTGGGATTCAAATTGCAACTTTTCGATTATTTCGGTGGGTGAGCAATTTATCCATGGAATGGTCAATGCAGGAAAGGATAATGAATGGTCCCTTACAATTGTTTATGGACATCCGAATATTTACCCGAGGCGTCTGCTCTGGTCTTCATTAAGAGACATTAGCCAGGTTGTTCGTGGGGGTTGGTTGGTAGTTGGGGATTTCAATGCTGTTTCGTGTCCTGAGGATAGATGGAGCATGAAAATTCGGGAAACCAGTGGGGTTGACAGATTTTTCCGGGAGTGGATTACTGATACTGGATTAATTGATATTGGCTTTAGTGGTCCTCGTTTTACATGGGGAACGTCGTCTAGTAAAAGCAGAATCGATAGAGCATTGGCGGATGGCAGATGGCATGCGCAGTTTCCAAATGCTTCGGTGCTTCATCTACCAAAGTACAAATCAGATCATTGCCCCATTCTGGTTAATACTGACAAATTAGCGCATGGTGAGAATAAACAAAGGCCTTTCCGTTTCTTCGCCCCTTGGGTTATGCATGATGAATTCTCAGCTTTTGTTAAGGAACAATGGAATGTTCAGGAAGATTGGAATGGATCTTTAAAGAATTTTACTGAACAACTGAAAATTTGGAACAAAGAGGTATTTGGGAATTTAATTTATATGAAGAACAAGCTTTATAGACGTCTTGATGGGATCAATACCACAATTGCTAGAGTTGGCCCTTCAGTGAGATTAGAGAATTTGCAATGTGAATTATGGAAGGAACTTGAGAAAATCTTGGCCCAGGAGGAAATTATGTGGATCCAATACTCTCGTGCTACGTGGTATATTCAGGGTGACCGAAATACAAGATTTTTTCATTCAAAAGCAAATGGTCGAAGAAGAAGGAATCAGATCTTAGCTCTTAAACTTGATTCTCAAGAATGGTCTTATGATGAGCAAGAAATACGAGATTTTGGCAGTAATTTTTTTGAAGATCTATATACGGAAATGAGTACGTACCAGGGGTCCTTGGTGTTTGGGTGTACTTATCCTGAGATTGACACAATTGACAGATGTACTATGGGAAGACAGGTTGATGAAATGGAAATTAAACGAGCTTTGTTCGATATGGGTTCTCTAAAAGCTCCGGGTTCAGATGGTTTAAATCCTCTTTTTTATCAAAGCCAATGGGATACGGTTGGTCTTTCTGTGACATCTTTGGTTAAAAGGGTATTTTCTAATCCGGATTGGGTACATAATATTAATGATACTCAAATTGTTCTTATTCCTAAAGTTGATCATCCACAATCTTTCCGTGATTTTCGGCCAATAAGCCTCTGTAATGTAGTGTATAAGATTGTTACAAAAGTTATTTTTAATAGATTTAAATCTATTATGCCATTGGTTGTGGCCCCGAACCAATGTAGTTTTGTGAAGGGGCGCCAAAGTACTGATAATATTATTCTAGTGCAGGAAATCATTCACTCTATGCGGAGCATGAAGAAGAAGCAGGGATTTATGGCAATAAAGATTGACTTGGAGAAAGCATATGACCGAGTTAGATGGAGTTTTCTTTTCGAATGCTTGGATGAACTAAGGATTCCTAAGTACCTCTGTGATGTCATAAAAGCTTGTGTTTCTACCCCGCAAATGCAGTTACTTTGGAATGGATGTGCTGCAAAATCTTTTTTCCCTTCAAGAGGAGTTCGTCAAGGAGATCCTATCTCACCGTATCTCTTTGTTATTATGATGGAGAGGTTGGGGCATTTAATCCAGACTGCAGTAGAAGATGGAGATTGGAAACCTTTTAAGTTGTCCAGGCAAGGTACGGCTATTTCTCATGTCTTTTTCGCTGATGACCTTATTCTGTTTGCGGAAGCAAATATGGATCAAGTCGGGGTGGTGAAAGCCATACTGGATGATTTCTGTGATATTTCTGGTCAGAAAGTAAATAATGCAAAATCGCACATTTACTTCTCCAAGAATGTGGGTAATACGAGAAGAAAGGACATTAGTGAGTTCTTGAATTTTTCCCTGTCTTCCAACCTGGGAAAATATTTAGGAATGCCAATCTTACATGGGCGAAGTACTAAGTCCTCATACAGATTTATTCTTGATAAGATGAATGTTCGACTAGCAAGCTGGAAACCAAACATGTTATCGATGGCAGCTAGACATACTCTGGTATCATCAGTCATGTCGGCTATGCCATCCTATGCAATGCAAACTATACCCCTCCCATTGGGTACCTGTGATGAGATAGACAAAAAATGCAGGCAATTTCTTTGGGGAAGTACATCCACGAGCCGTAAGCCACACTTGGTCGCTTGGAGTCGTGTTTGTTCTCGGAAAAATGATGGTGGACTAGGCTTAAGACAGGCAAAGATTCAGAATCAGGCCTACATGACAAAATTGGGGTGGAGCTTGATAAACAAACGAGATGCATTGTGGGTTCGTTTTCTTCGGGAGAAGTACAAGACGGGTTGTGATTTGGTGCCAGAATTAGAAAAAAGAAGGTCAGAATCAAGCACATGGAAGGGGATTAGACAAAATTGGGAAAGTGTAATTGATAGTATTGCTTGGAAGATTACTGATGGAACTTCGGTGTCTTTTTGGCATGATCTATGGGTTCCCCATTTTGACAGATTGGAGAGTTTGACACTTCAACCATTAACAGATGAAATAAGGGAATGGAAGGCGGCTGACTGTATTACTCCATCAGGTCAATGAGATCTAGATAAGTTTGGGCATTTGTTACCAAAAGATATCGTGGTTGCAATCCAAAGGGTGAATATTAACCACAATACTAGTGGTGATTTTCCTATTTGGAGATGGACATCTGATGGTAAATTTGCACTAAAAGCTGCGTACAAGAGGATAGCTGGGCAAGGCGAAAACAGTTCTTTGTTCGGATGGAGGCTTATATGGAAGTTGAAGGTTCCTCAACGTTACAGAATGTTTTTGTGGTTATGCGCTCATGGTCGTTTACTGACTAATTTGGCATGAGCTCAACGGGGAATCCACACAAATGAGATGTGCCCTATTTGTCAAGACAAGACTGAATCAATTATGCATGTACTTCGAGATTGTGTGAAGGTTAAAGATATATGGAGTGAGTCATTACCTAGTTCATGGCATCGGCATTTCTTTGGCTCAACTGATAAAAATATTTGGTTAACATGGTGTTTACGCCGTCGTGATCATGTGTATGGCTACGAGTTTCGACATTGGTTTACGGTCCTATGCAGGCATATTTGGTTGGCAAGGAATGATTGTATCTTCAACAACAAACAATGGAGTAAGCAGGAGTTACTGGCACGTACTGGTTCCGTGCTGTCTTGGGGTATGTCTACCCACATGCAACCTAAGTCTTATACCGGAACAAGAAGGGGTTGGCGAGCTCCACCTGCTGGGATGGTTAAAATTAATACAGATGGTTCCAGGAATGAAGCGACGGGATGCTGTACCTGTGGTGGGGTGATAAGGGATGAAAAAAATGGATTTATTCAAGGGTTTATGTTTAGGATTGGAAGCGGAACGGTTATCACAGCGGAAGCCTGGGGAATTTTGTGGGGTATGAAATTAGCTTGGGAAGGAGGATTTAGGCATATTATTGTTGAGAGTGACTGCAGCGAAGTACTGGATCTTATTCAAGGAATGATTCCTGAGGAACATCATGATGATACTTTAATCTTAGAAATTCAATCGATGCTGGAACGTGACTGGGAGGTGGAGATCTTACATTGTGGTAGGGAGGCGAATAGGGTGGCGGATTACTTGGCAAAAAGAGCATGGAATATGACGGTGGATTTTCTTGTTCTTGACAGAGAACCTGATGAAGTCAAAAGTCTGATCATGGAAGATGTTGCGAACCAATATATTTGTAATGAGTTGGTAGAATAGAGCCGGTAGGGCTATGTCTTTTATCCTTTTCTATCAAAAAGAAAAAAAGAAAAACAAATTGATGGAGGCTCAAAAGGATTTTTTTTTTTTTTTTTAATGGACAATAGAGAATACAAATATAATAGAGTAGTAATAAATAACCATCAAAGCTAGTCATTATAGTCTTATGCTTATGCAATGGTGTCACCAATATCTTATTGAATAAATATTGCTGACATAATGTCTTGGACTTTAGTCCATCAATCACGCCCCGAGTCTATTGTCCACAGCAATCTTAAATCCACTTTTACAATAAATTATACAAATATTTTAATAAATTCTTATTAAGTATACTCTCTCTCTCTCTCTCTCTACCCTTGGGCTCTGCATGACCTACTCATGTAAAAGATGAATAAGGCATGCTCATCCCATCAATTTTGGGATGGGATTATGTTTTTTATTTTTTATGTATTCTTATTTATTTAGATTAAATTATATGTTATATTTTTACTATTTAGTATTTTAAATTAATTAATTTTTAATCATGTGTTCATAAATATTTTTCTTATAATACTAGCATCTTGAAATATTTTTCCGGTAGCATCTAATGTTTAAAATATTTTTTTAACATCAAATATCTTAACCTAATCAATTTTTAGTGTATGTATTTTTTTTTTTCAAAAAACAAAACCCTTTTAAAGGGGATGAGCATTCCCCTGCTCATCCATGTAGATTCGTTTTCAAGAAGATGCTACGTAAACAATCTTCTTTCCCGAATTTTTTAAAAATATGCCATACTTTCACGTGGAAGCTACTTCTGTAGCAAATGGAAGCAAAAAAATGTAATTTTAGTAATTTTTTATTAAAAAGATCTATAAAATTTGTTCTAGATTTGAGCATGACATGGATGCTACTTAGTCATGCGTTCACACTAACGAAAATAGAATTTAACTGTGAATTTGGCTCTTCAAAGTTCAATGTTACAGTACAAGTGTTTGATTAATGTGTTGAATAGACATTGGCTTTGTATTCAAAGAGAGTGGGTTCAGTATTCACCAACTCTTTTTAACTTGTAAGGCCATCTCTTGAAAGCCAGGTAAAACAACCAACCCAAATCACCCAAAACAACAAAATGATTATCACTTCCTTCTATCGTTAATATAAAACATACTACCTCCGATCGTAATTATAAGATAAAGTTGAACTTTTTTGAAGAAATTAAGGAAGTTAAATAAGTTACTTAATTATATCATATATTATATATCCTTAGATTATATATTAATTTATTAGTCAAACTAATTAGTTTAAAGAAAAAAATAAAAATATAACTACTCTAAAGTAATTTAATTAGCTTCCTTAATTTCTCCATAAAAGTCAACTTTGTCTTATAATTAGGACCGGAGGGAGTATTTACCTAATTGATTAGATTAAGAAAATCAGTTAAATTAGTTAATATAACATGTATTTTCTCATATATCCTAATCGTCTTCCTTAATTCCATTATTTCTTGATTATTGTTGAAAAATCATTAATAGGGGTAAATTAAGAAAAGATTAACAGTTATGAAAAACATGTTTTATATTTAATATCAAGATCAACTCTACATATATGTATTAAGTGCTGGAGGAAGTGGTATTTAATTAATTAATAATCAATTGATATTTGATGTTTCAAATTTCATTTGCAGACTTGGAAAACCTTCCCTGAATTGTGGTAACGGTAAAAGAAAGGCACATTTCAACATTTGACTCTTCAAATTAAGGACTCCAAGCAGTCAAACCAGTTCGGCTGGCCATCAAGAGAGAGAGAGTATGCAACATAGGCATATTTTTTGTGGAACATTTTTTTTAATATCGCCTTTATATTGGGGGCAAAAATTATATTACCTTTATATTAATTAATTTAAATCTATTAAGATAAGTCAATTATTTGAAATAAATGTGTGTAATTTTTCCTAAAACAACCCATCTAATCATTAACCCCATTGATTAAAATGTGCGTAAATTAATACACACTCAGATTGCTTAGTTAGTTTCAACGCTTGGGTCAAAAGAAAGACAGATAAAAGAGTTTTTCTCTTTTTGGCCAACATAAAAGAGTCATTATTACTAATAAACTATCATTCTTTTTTTTTTTTTTGCCAGAATAAACTATCATTCTTTTTGCATATGATTCATTCTCCTTGAAAATAAATGAGACTTCATACGTGGTTCCCATTGAAACTGCGTAAGACACCGAATTTGAATTTCAACTAATTTTCCAAGGTACAGGTAAGTACCCAAAAACATTTAATTTAAAGTCATCTTTTTTTTAAATACACACACACACACACACTACTTTTTATGCTAATAACCATACAAAATTTCATCTCGTAAAAATAAGAGGAGTCAATAAGTTTTATTAATTTTAATACTTTTACAGCTGCCAATAATTATGGTACTCCAATAAACTTCAATTTTTAAATTTATTCTATCAACTCTTTACATAATTAATAAAAAGTTGATATATTTGCCTCACAATTAATCTCTTCCAACGGAACTAATCATATAGTTATTGCGTGAGGAAACCAAACAGGAAGTTGCATGACTCAATAGACAACCTGAAATTTGGTAAATGCTCTTGTCTATATATCGCGCATGGAAAAAGGAACAAATAATAATAATAATAATAATATGCTTAAAATAGTATTAATGCCCATGAGCTTGCAAAATTCGAATTGGACTCATTCCAAATCTAATCTCACAGCCACTCTCATTATTAGCCAATAGCCAGCAAGTAAAAAAAAAAAAAGCGAAAAAACAAAAAAACAGAAGGCCGATAAGTTTTATGTACAGTTTTCTCTTCATCAAACTGGACATTTATATATCAGTGCATTGATTTACAGTGACATAAACCTGAGCCTGAACAATCTTGTTGGACTCAACCACAACACGATTATGAGAGACATTCCTAAGAACATATTGAGGGAATTCATTACCCGACAAGCTTAATAATGAATATTGAACATGTCGGATAAGGTTATGGAACAGTAAAATTTTGCTAAAATCAACTGTCCATGAAGTTCCATTGCCTTTAGAAGATCCTCTTGCAACTGTGGCCTTCAAGTTCATGCCTTTCACAACATTGTGATCAACCACAACTTGATCAATTTTCTTGAAAGGACAGTTTGATTGGTTCAAATGAACAATTCCGACCCCAGAATTTGACCCAGAAAACATGTTATTCACGATGTTGACCCCACTTATGACCCCACTTTTTGATATCAGGACAACGTTTGCGTCTCCGAGGAAGAAGCTTCCTGAGATGTGAAGCTGAACTGGATCTTCGGCGACAATGCTTGTGTAGTCCATGTATGAATTGACAATCCTAGTTTGGGTCAAGCCGGGGAGTTTCATGTAAATCCCTGTGCCTCCGAAAGAAGTGGCCTTGTTGTAGCAATGCACGCCAGAGATCGTGTTGGCTTCGCCGGAGAGCATGATGCCGACGGCCGCGGAGAACACGACTACGTCGGTGACCACGTTGTCGTTGCTGGCGAGGGTTATCCCGGTGCCGGAGAAGCTCCTCTCGTCAGGGTCGCCTCCGGCGGTGATGTGCTGGCCGAGGAAGGTGTTGTGGATGAAGGTTTCATGGCCACCTTGGACTTCAATTCCGTTGGTGGTGAAGTGAGTGATGTAACAGTTGTGAATGGAGATTCTGAGAGAGTTTATGATTGAAATGCCTCCTCCTTTGAAGTTTGAGTCTAATAAAAGGTCCTTGAGGGTTATATACTCATAATTGTATTGTGAAGGATTTGGTGAAGCCTTTTGGGTTTGGTTTCCTTTGTTTGATGTTTCTGATAAATCAATGAGATACCCATTTGGTGGAAAATTCTCTGAAGCTCTTATAGTTCCACCATGGATCTGTCCAAACAAAGAAAAAAATAGCAATAGCATCTTGTTAATACAAGGTACTGAAAAACAGACCCAGAAAGTAATACAAAGGTCAATAGTTCAAATTTGTGTCAACTCGGATCAAACCAAACAAAATTAAATAATATTTAAATAACAAAGCATTTATCCATTAATATAGAGACTATTCATATATAAATAGCATATAGTCTATCAAAATAGAGTTAGTAAAGCACAAAAATAATGGACTGCTTTTTTTTCTCAAAACTTAAAAAATGTCATTTTTCAAGGTCAATAAGGAAATTAAAAAGAAAAAAAGGGTAAAATCCAACCAATCCAAAACTCTTAACCAAACTAGACTCACATGGTCCAATATGATATTTACTCCTATCTTTTTTATAAGAAACAATTATTAAAATTACACTATTTAGAGTATACATGAGAGATAATTGAGTAAAAATTTATTATAGAAAAATAATGAATGACATATATTTATTAAGGGTAAAAATAAAGAGATAAAGTTAAAAATTTCAGACAAACAAGATTTATTCCTTATATTAAGAATCACGTATGTGATAGAGAATGTTTTTTATAAAAAAGAAAAAAAAGACTCAAACCGAAGAAATATGTAATCAATCAAAGGGAACTATTTTTCTTTCAAACTACCAAATTTTCTAGCTCACGTTGGACCAAAACAGTTCAACAATTTCCCATTAATACACAAAACAAACAGTACCACGTGGCAGAATGACACAAGAAGTCAAGAACATAACAAACTTACCATGAGGTTGCCGAAGCCGGTGGCCGGCAGCCGTAGGGGGTGGCTGATGAGGTAGTTTCCGCCCTGAAGATCAATCTGAGCACCGCCCAGATCAGTAACACCAGGCATCAAGTGATGCTTCTTCCTAGGAATTCTGGTCGCATCTTGTATGGCTCTAAGAATCGCTTCAGTGCTGTCTGATTTTCCCGTTGGATCTGCTCCGTACAATGTTACCAGAAATACCCCTGACTCGTTCTCACCCTGCAACCAAACAATATTCAGCAAATATATATATATATATATATTAGTTGGGGAATCTAGCGAGTCCTTGCATTACTACATCAACTCTGTGTTGGTTCATAAAAAAAAAAAAAATATATATATATATATATATATAGAACAGAGAGAGGAATTAATTAATTACCGGAGAAGGAGATGGTGAAGCAACATTAATGGAGGTCTTGAGATTGTCTAGTCTGAGAAGGGCTTCTTGATAATGGGCATTGCGGAGACATGGAGGAGACAAGTGAATTTCTCTACAGACAGAGAATCTAATGAGTGAAGACAGCACAACGAGGAAGATGATCATTTGAGCTTTTGTGGGCTCCATTGATGAAAAGGCTTCAGAAGATTTCAGTTTTGTTGTTCTTTTTGGTGACAGAGATATTTCAGGTTTGATGGAGAAGAAGACGACGAAGAAGAGGAAGTTGGGGGAGAAGCACTATGGTTACGAGCCAGGGTGTGTATAATTGTGTCTATATATATATACACACAAGGAAGCGGCAAAGAAATATGTAAAATTGATATATAATCCATATATTGTAATATCTTTTTTTTTTTTCAATATCAACAATAAACTGGATATTCTTATTATTAAAAATATTTTTTTTGCCAAAATATTTTTTATTTTAATAACTGCAATGGGTTTTATTCATTTTTTTAATGGTTAAAACAAATTTTCCGTTTTCAATCTTTTTCATTATATCAATTATCAAGAGGCTATGTTTCAATTTTTTTTTTTTTTATAAAATCAGCTTACTGCCTCATGCGAATATCTAATAATTTAATATTTTGTGTCATATATACTTTGTATTTCATTTTATTGGTTAATTTTTTTTAATTTGATTTTGAATCAATATATTATAATGAAATAATGAATTACAATCTACGTATATTATCAATTTTACGGCCTTTTTTAATTTCGTGTGTAAATGATATATTTAATAAAAAAATTATTTGTATATCAAAGTTAGATCAAAATGTCTATATCTTGGTTTATTGTTAAAACATAAGTTAATAAATCTAATTTAGTTATATTCTATGTGAATGTTTTCTTAATGTTACTTTATTAAGATTTTAAATAATTAATCAAAAATAATATGTGTGTGTGTGTGTGAATTCAAAAATATTCTTTTTATTAGTTTATTTTTCTCAAAATTGAAAATGTCAATTTAAATGGTTATATCTCTTGAATTTAAAGATTTCGATTATAAAATGGGTTCCTTAGCTTTATTATTATCATTTTTTTTTTGGGCCATATTCTTGTAATAAATTTTTTGAGAATTGATAAAATCAACTTCTTTTGTTAAAAAAAAAAATCAATTAATAAGTATGCAAGGAGAATGTAGCTGAGATATTCTCCAAATTAAACAATTAGAATTATGATATGATATGATATCATTAGTCTGCGGTTTGCTTACATAAATTTTAGGTTTGGAGTTAATTGTTGATTTACCATATTTATTTGTTTTTTCACTTCAACAACAATATTATAACTATAATTGATTTGGTTGATATTGTTTTAAAAATCACCTTTCTCAAGACATATATTTAATATATTTAAAATGTATAATATATTTTTGAGGCAAATATCAATCTCCTTATTTTTTAAAAAAAACTAATTATTTGAGATTTGCTACAAAGAAAGTATAAAATGGTATGAAAATAAGGCCAACCCAAAAGGTAAAAGATGGTCGGTAGATACAATTACGTGAAGCAGAAGACCCCATTGGATCAAAGAATGTGAATGCAAACTGATATAATTCAAGGCTTCAGTCTGCAAATGTCAGTTTCAAATCTGAAATCTTTCATAATTGAGTTTGATTCTCTCACGCAAACCATTTTACCGCCATGAACACAAATAATACTAACAATAAGGATAAATTCTATAAAAATCTCTAAATTTTGATTACACGTACCCAAATAATCTTTTAAAATCTTGATAAACAATACCGAAATTTTATAATTCAACTGAAACTAAACACTTTCGTATTGCACTTTTATAATTGAAGCGTTTCAACTACTCTTATTTGTAGTAGTATATTACGTTGTACAATAATAAGGTGGTACGTGGTATTGAATTTTGATGGATTGGGATAGGGATAGGGATTGGGATTGAGATTGGGATTGGGATTGATGCTTTAAAAATATGTTTGATATGAGGTATTAATTGGAGGGAATGATTTTACCAATCTTATTTAATAAACAAGTACTAATTATAAAAAGACTCAAATACCCTGTCCTAATCCTAAACTTGATCGATCAACCAAATCCTCAGGGAAATCAGTGTTGAACTCATCGTCGCGATCGTCATAATTGGAAAGGTTCACCTAGTAAAAACTTCAAATATATTTCTGAAAAACCAAGTAAACAGGGTATATTTGTTGTCGTGAAATCAGCAAAACAGGAAATCAGAAGGCTATGGATTCAAAGTGACCAAACAAATAAATAAAAATCCATTTGCGAAGCTAACGAACATTAAAGAGCTCTCGTCTAATAGGTTCGTGGCTTTGACTTCTGATATAGAGATGAGAGACATCTCGATATCACAATCAAATCGCTAATTAATAGCCAACAATGTACATCTTCGACGGAGAGAAAGGGGAAAAGTGATTGGTGCTGAGGCGACCGAGTGAGTGGCGGTGAGGGAAACCGTGTGAAGTTGAGACGTCGATGGTGAGGGAAAAAAAGAGGTAGTGAATATTTGAGAGGGATTTTAGGTTATGATTGGGGTGATTTTTGTCTAGAAATATTTTATTTAAGGGTATTTTTGTCTTCACAATTTTCCAATCCCGGGATTCAAAACACAATACCAGGGGAGGTGGCTTTGCAGCAATCCCACTTTCGTGGTATTCCCAATCCTTGGTTACCCATAGTCCCTCATACCAAACGACACATTCTGACTCAATCCCTGATCCAATTCCACTCCCTGTCCTCAAATACCACGTACCATACAGGGCCTAAGAGTACCAACAAACACTATTTTCTATGTTAAGATATCATCTACAAGCCAAGTATTGCAAGAATAATTAAGGTTAGAATCTACTACTTGCTTATTGAAAAAGAAAAATCTTCATAGTATCTGAAAATAATTTAGTTAATAAAAAGGAAAAATGAAAGAAAAAGAACATAATGGGAATATGAATTTGCATAATCTTTATAACATGTCACATTCCAGATTGGGGTTTTGAAATTTAAACGAAAGTAAAACCCCCAGGGCTTGTTTGGTCTGAGGGAAAAGGAGGAAAAGTGGGCGAAGGGAAAATTTTTTTGAGTTGAATTTAAAAAAAATTGGAGAAGTGGGGTTAAAAATTTTTAATTAATTTTTCTTATTCTTTTATCTTATATATTTTCTTTATTAAAATTTTATTACCCCACTTCTTCAATGTTTTAAAATTCAACTCATAAAAATTTTTCCTACCCTCCCCTTCAAATCCCTCACAACAAACAGACCACCAAGCGCCAGTTGCCAGAGGGAATAATTGTTTTGGCAAAGTGAACATTGAACCACCAATAACTTTAAAGTTAAAAAAATGTATTTGCAATATGGTGCATGAACGTTTTGGTTAGGTTTAACATTACTTGAAACTAAGATAAAAAAATATAAAATTAAAAAATTTATACGAATTTCTTATTTGAATGGAATTAAAAATAAGATAATAAAATATGATAAATACGTCAAAATATCTATGGACAATGTGGCGCACGAAGGTTTGGTTAGGTTTAACATTACACATGTCACATGATTTATTTTGCCCTTCTACACGTGTTTTGTTTCTAATTTTATGAATGGTCCAAAGGTGATTTTGAATGTACAAATTGGTAAAAGTATTGCATTTATGGCGCGAAATACTGCATGATTATCTTTACTACGTGTTATAAACTTATAATTACAGAAAGCATTTATACTTTATAGTAAGTAAAATTTGGAATGATTTTAAAACCTATAATATATAGAAAAATCGTACACAAACGAAGACTTTTCCATTTAAGACCACATGAAAGACGCGTACGAAACTAACTATTGTTGGTATAGTAATTTGGTGGGTAGCAGACTTACATGATTCAAAGGCGGTAATGAAGACAATATATAGTTGAATAAGGCTTGCGTCTTGTAATTTTGTTGCTGTTTTGGGATATATGGGTAAAATGGTCACAATAAATGTACATCAAGGGAGTATTCGGTTGGTTGAAATTGAATCTTGGTACTTCTGCAAATGCGAAAGCACATAAGCAATAATTAAAAAAGGGGCAATTATAATAAAATCTCATACAAAAGAAAAAATGAAGAAATGGTCCCTGAAGTTATCAGTGTAAGCTCATTAACTTGTTAATGGACGCTCCTCGACTTGTCATTAACAACTTCAAGGACCATTTTTTCATTTTTTCTCTTATGTGGGACTTCATTGTAATTGTTCCATTAAAAAACCAGCTTTAATCATTCCAACTTGAAGAATTGGAGTAACTTTGATATACCATTCTCTTCATATTTATAAATCTATTTTAACTAATTCTCATATATCAAAGAAAGTTAATTAACTTATTAACTATAGGCTAAATTTCTAATTTCGCCCTTGTCTATGATTAGTTTCAAAAGTCAACATGAATAAATTCTTTTTGTTCATTTCAATTAATAGGGGTAAAAAAGTACAAAATGTATTTACTACCCTGAAAATAAACTTTTAAATTGGACCAAAGTTTTCTATAAAAAAAGACTTATAAATAATATCAGAATAGTAAAATAAAGAAGAGCCTCTCTATTTTCCTCTACTTCTTTATTTAGACCGTTAGGTCAATTTAGATGATTGAGATTTAATATCCTATAAAAATATTATTATAATATAAAATAACAAAAAGTGTAAATAAACAAATTTAAATGATTAAAATTTAATCTAAATAGTTCATATATTTATACTTTTATTAAAGTATTCTATATTTTTTTTTTATCTTTTATAGAATATTAAATCTCAACCATCAAAATTAATCTAACGGTATAAATAAAAAAATAAAAAAAATAAAGAGACCAATTGCTCATATAAAGTTGGGTATAAAAAAGAAAGAAAGCAGACCGTCAAACTGATGTAATTTGATGGACATTTCTCATTGGGCATAAGATCCATGTTCGTTTCAATGGAGAAAATTTGGACCTGGACCACGACATGTTGAGGCTCTTGCAAAGATGAAATACTTGTGAGATGAATTATCTTTAAGTTATTTTTTTTTCCGATACAGAAATTATCTTTAAGTTATTTAACCAACAGAAACTGGTTTTTTTAAGCGGAAAGAATTAGTACCTCACAATATGGTGAAATAAAATTTACATCTTTATCAAAAAAGGTAGGCTTAAGGAGCTGCTCCTTTCTATCTTTTTTACAAGGAACTTTCTGTTTCTCAGGACTGGTTCTTAATATAAATAATTTTCATATAGTGTCTCAAGATTTAAACTATTTTTTTCATTTATATCCCTTATTAAATATATATCTTTATATTAACTATCTCCTATTCACTATTAATTCTCTTTCATCTAATCATTTATTACATATTATCTCGCATATTATATTTTCATTCTTTCTCATGTTTTTTACTCATTCTCTCAAAATACTTATAAAAAAAACTGAAGGGAGTATTTGGCATAAGGGGAAGGGAGGGAAACTTTTTTCGTGGTATCAATCCAACTCAATTTTGGAGGTAGTTCCAATCTACCCAAAGCATAGAGATTGTGAGTTTAACCATCCTCTCACTTATTAAGTCCAATTTTGTAAAATGTGAGACTTTTCAGGTCAAATAAAAATTTCTTACATTTTATATCTTTGCAATACTCCCTCATCCCTTCACATAGGAGTGTGATTTAGGCTACAGTTTTCTTCACTCATCTTTATTTTTCTTCCTAATTAGATGAATGGCCCAAGGTGATATTGAATATATAAGTTTGTAAGAGTATTGCATTTATAGCGCCAAACACTGTATGATTAGTTGTATCGCATTTATAAATGGTAAACGTCGATACAAAAATTGAATGCTTTTATTGAAATAAAAAATGACAGTTAATGTATTAAATATGTCTTAAATTGATTTTTTTTATTTTTTTCTCTATTGAAAAATGTATTTAAAAATTTAATGAGTGAGTAAAATTATAAATGAGCATTAATTATAGGGATAAAACTTAAAAACAATCCTTAATTATTTTACAAGTGATTACTTATATTTTAAACCAAGTTATGTTTTTTTTTTCTAAAAGTACCCTGTATTATGAATAGGAGATATCAGAGGGATATAATTTAAAAAAAGACATAAATGATAAAACTATAGTCCTGATGTAGGAATAGTTATTTTTTATTTAATATATTAAAACATGTAATTTTAATTTTAATTAATTGAACTAATTGAATGGGAGAATTGCCCAAAAATACCTTTAGGGTAAATTAATTCCTGATTGCTACCAAGCGTACAAGCGATCTTCCATGTGTGCAAGCGATCTTCCATTTTGTGCAAATAATTTTCCGTGTGTGCAAAAATCTTCTATATAAATATGCAAACAATATTCCGTTGTGTGCAAAATATCTTCCGTTATGTGCAACAGATCTTCCATGGTAGCATTCAGCAATTAATTTGCCAAACATGTATTTATCAGCAATTCTCCCTAATTGAATTAAGGGAAATTCTCTTAAAAAGAACTTATAAATTATGAAAAGACAAAAAGGTGATCCGAATGTGCATATTTCTAAAGAAGTGTTAGGGCCTAAACCGTCTTTTTCAAAACTAAAAGGAAAGGACATAATTAACTCTTGGACTTTAGGGGGAAAAAAGAATAGAGAGGGAGGCTTTACATCAGGGTCTCCCCTTCACGAAAAACAATCCCCATTATCGAACACTCCGATTTCAAGCATTGCCGGTTATTGAGGGCGGGAATTGCTATCGTGAGAGGTGTGGAAGGCTGTACTGAGAGAGGAGGCTGGGTAGGTAGTTGGTTTCGTCGATTTGAGGAGGAGGGAAGGTGTGGATTGTAATATCCTGAATTTTGGGATTGGAGGCTGGGGAATAAGCTGGGACTAAGTGAACCGCTAAGCCCTGGTTTAGCAGGTATCCCAAATCTATTCCCTAATATTTCTTATATCTTTGAGGTATTAAGAAAGTCAAATGGTGAATTTTGGAGAATATGATTATGCTTCCAGTGAAATTTTCTGTGAGGCAGTGAGCTTGTCATATGATTTTGTATGACCAAATGATGAGTAAAAATTATGCACTTTTACAAGGTGAAATTAGACATCATGAGCTTTAAGTTGATAGGTCATATGAATCATTTAAATCTATATACAAAAAGATATGAATTTTTGAAGTTAGCCCACAAAATTTTGAAGGTTCTGGAACAACATTTAAAGATTTAAATTCTGAGATTTTTGTGCTTTTATTTGGCAAAGTCTATATTTTTTTTGAAACTAGCTCAATAAGGGTTTTATAGCATTTGGAATCACTTCAATTCGATTTTTCTAGAATTAGTTATGATTTCTCAAATATTGGGCAAAAATCTGCCAGAATTTCCAATTAATCCGAATTTTGGAAAATGATTTCATAATTGAAATATGAAATCAAGCAATATAAAAACAATTTCTCATCTCCTTCCTCCTCATAACCTGACGTGAACTAGCTGCAACAAGAAAGAGAAAGTGTAAGATTTTAGAGAGAGAAAAGGGGAGGAAAAAGCTTGCAAAGGTAAGTATTTTCTTTAGTAAATCGATTCCTAACGCATATAACTCCGACCTTAAGCTACTTTTACATGTATTTAAGGTGTTGGAAGCACAATTTCTCTTGTTGACAAAGCTAGGATTTCAGTCAAGTCAAGAAAGGCCAGAGGGAAACAAAAGGTAACTTCCAAACCTTCGTATATTGCTTATTATGGCTGCTGTGGACAATTTAATCAGTGAAATTTCGCCAGATTGTCCTTTGTTTTAAATTTTAGAAATGTTTATGCCTAGGGGTTATGCTACCGAAATTGTATCTAAATGGTAGTTGTAATCTAATGTAATTGTTAATAAAGTGGTTAGGAGTAGAAAGGAACACGTCTGCGGAGCCGAAATCGAAAAACCTCAATTTTCCCTTGAGTATTTGAGAATTTTGGCCAAGGCTGTTAGAGGGCCTTAAGGTTGGATTTTCAATGATTTGATTATTCCATTGAGTTCAGGAGGGAAAATTAGGTGGGATTACAGTTGGTCACTTTTTCGAAAAAGCCCGAAAAAGAATAATTACGAAAACGCCCCTGAAACCTTAAAGTAGGGATGCAAAGGGTAATTTTATAATTTGACATTGAATTTGATAATTTCGAGTTCAAAAATGGAGTCCTTAGGCAAAAACGTGTCAAAATGGCCCATATCAACATTTCGAAAAAAGTACAGTCGGACTTGGTACGGCGGGGCCGGGCCGGGTTCCCGGGGCATTTTAGTAATTTTTCAATATAGACTCATATAACCCCTAAAAAGACTATGAAAGTGTCTAAATGGTACATTTGAAATTGTAGGACCGAGGTGAGAGCTCGAGTTGCTAGCACGCAAATCAAGGAGAAACGATTGGAGGTAGGGGACTTACCTTACTTGCATGTATTTGATATCTTTGCTTATGTAGTGATGCATGTGATTGCTTTATTTGATTGTGTAGAGCATATTTGAATAAATGAAGCTCTATTTTTATTTTGCTATGGCCATAGTTTTGTGACATGAAACATTGAGCATGCAAAAATGTCATTATGGGGCATGCATCTAGATAAAGCTAATATATCACACACATAGCATCTATCATGCATGCATTATGATGTTTGTTTTCTACTGAGATTTTTTCGAATCTCACCTTCCCCTACCAACAATTTTGACAGGTGGAGATAGAAGATATGCTAGAACAAAGAAGATAACCGTATGAGGGGAATGCATTGGTAGAACATAGACAGGAAGATGTCTTCGTTTCATTGGGACGAGTTTAGACACCCAAGTAGCCCTGTGTGGCTACACTTATGGTAATTTTCATGTACTAACCCTTATGGGGAATTTCTGTAATCGATCACTTTTTATCAGTATATTTACGCTATTCCTGTGTTGCCTACCAAATAGTATATCATTTTCTATGAATACTCTGGTAAATGTGAAATTAAAATAAGGGCGTGACATGGACCGGTGCACATTGGGTTGGGATTTTGCCCTATTTTGGGTTGGCGCACAGAGGCGTTTAACACTTCTAGTGAAATTGGTGTTCAACGATGAAATTGGTCTTCAGCGCTTAAGTTAGGTAAATCAATGAGTTTAAAATTTTTTTGATAAATATGGAAATGTATAGTTCTGAATTTTTTTCCTTCAAAATTTTCCCTCAAGTGTAAGCACATATTGAGGTTTGAGTTATTTGCAGGATGATATTAAACATTTAGGGAGCTACATAACATGGTGATTAGTCAATCATTCGCGAATTCACGTTGTGAGACTTCTTTGGAGCTCATACCGTGTCCAGAAAATACCACCAAAAGACGTTAATTTGTCCTAGTTGTTACTAGGGGGAAGTGTGAAGGGTGAAGTTTTCTTCCTTATTATATAAATACTTGTTCTGTTTATGTGTATTCTGATGTTGGAAGCATCATATTTTAGTGCCATTGTTAGATTTATGAATGCCTGTGATTGTAAACATTGGTGATTTATGAACATTTGAAATGCATTTCCCAAGTTATGATAAACGTTTGTCAAGTAAGGATTTGGTTTTTGCAAGTTGTCATAATAATTTCTCAAGTTTCTTCAATAATTTCACTACTTGCAAATTCAGATAAGCATTTGTCAACATGGGATTAGATTTTTAAAAGTTTTGATAAGAATTTCATAGGTTGCTTTACTAATTTCTCAACTTGCAATCTAAACTTCCTAGAAATTAAACTAGTTTTCCCAAATTCATATAAGCGTTTGTCAATTTACGATTATATTTTCCCAAGTTTTGATAAGAATTTTATAGGTTGCTTCATTAATTTCTCAACTTGCAATCCAAATTCCCCAAACATTAAAATGGTTTTCCCAAATTCAAATAAGCGTTTGTTAATTTAGGATTATATTTTTCGTAAGTTCTAATAAGAATTTCACATGTTGCATCACTAATTTTCAACTTGCAATCCAAATTCCCCCAGACATTAAATTGGTTTTTTCAAATTCGGATAAGCATTTGTCAAGTTAGGGTAAGATTTTCCCAAGTTCTGATAAGAAGTTCACAAGTTGCTTCCCTAATTTCTCAACTTGCAATTCAAATTCCTCAAACCTTAAAATAGTTTTCCCAAATTTAGATAAGCGTTTGTCAATTTAGGATTAAGTCTTAACAAGTTCCGATAAAAATTTTATAAGTTGCTTCAGTACTTTCACAATTTTCTTATCCAAACAGTAGCAGGTCATGACACTATAATTGTATTATCATATTCAATGACAAGTGGACAATATCATTGTTCTTCTACCATATACATTAAGGCCATGACAGTACCTAAAAACTAGCAAGTGGTAAGATTATTCTATCATTTTCAATGACAAGTGGACATTAAGATAGTAATTCCTCTTAATGTTCCTTTGTCATTGACATCACCCTATATATTACTTATAAAACATGATTCTCCATCTACCCCATCCCTTCAACCAAAAAAACACAGAAGGGTAAGATCAAAGTATATATACACCAAAATATTAAACCTCATAGTAATGTCACAACTACTCCCCTCATGATTTGTCCATCTTGATATGATTTCCTTTAAATCTTTGAGTCTTATCCCATCTTTTATCATTTTTACCTTCACACTACCTCCAATATATTTAACTTCACTTTCATTATTAGTTTCAAATTTTCCCCTACATGAAACTAACAAAACAATTTCTTTACACAATTTGACCCAATATTTCCATCCATTTTGTTAAGTGCCTGAAACAAATAAGCAAGCAAATCATCAGTTCACTAACGTTTTTATTCCATCAGTTTATAAAAACAAAACTAAATGCCCACTACAATGTTTCACAAATTCGTATTAGGGCTTTTCAACTTCAAATAACTGATTTCCTACAAAATTCACCATTTTTTTCTCTGTACCCCCAAACTCACCACATGTACCATTGCAATCTCGTCTTATCTTCACCCATCAACAACATGTTTTTTTTGTAATCAAACCCATCATCAATATTCACCTCCTTCCAACCCAAATACCTAGCTGCAAAAAAACGTCTCCCACCAAAATGAAGATGAAAAAAGTTATGCAAAGGAAAGGATCGACCTGGTAGGGAAAGAACATTGTGGAGTAACAAATTATATACCTCACTTTCTTTGAATAGCCCCAGCTCTAACTTTCCCTCTCTTGCTGCCTTCTTTCGTGCCACTATTTCCTTTCTCGCTTATTTCTTTTCATTTACCATCGGAGGGACAAATCTGTAATTTCATTTTAATTTTTAAAAAGATATTTCAAACACTAATACTTATTTAGGATTATTTATATTCATAACATCTATTTACCTTTTTCCATTTTTAAAGTTCTTTTTAAGGAATTTTCTCTTTTATTAAAAGCACTTTGTTTATTCATTAGGGGTGGGCATGGGCAGGGCCGGGCATGGAGCGATCCCAGCCCGATGTCCAGCCCGAAGGATGAACGAGCTGCATTTTACAGTTCGATGCCCGGCCCTGCCATCTAAAAGTCCTAATCATTTTGGGTTGGGCAAGGGTGGCCTTCTTTGCCCAAGTGATAACGCCTTGTCTTGTCCAGATATGAAAAAAAATAATTCCGTGCAAAAATCATGAACATTCATGTAGTTACCAATACCATATGTTTTAACTTCGTCATAAGTAATATAAACTTCAAATATATTTGATGATTCCATATTTTGGGATATTTCAAAAGAAGTCTACAACTTGAGTCTTGAAATTTAAAAACTACCATATGTCTTAACAAATATCCATACTTTAAAAATTAGACAACATCCATAATCCATTATAAATAAGGAAACAAAACGATTATAATTAAAGTCGTGAAGTCAAAGTAGTTTGCATCAATTCAATGTCCCAAAAGTTAATCAAATGATTAAGCATCTGGAAAAAAAAAAAAAAGCAACTATAACTTAATACATCACAAAGTAAAGAAGAAAGGAAGAAATCTCTTTGTAAATAGTGTTTAGTGGTTAGGGCAAAAAAGAGAGGACCAGAAAAGTATTATACAATAAATAATATATATTTTAAATAAAAATATATATATGAAATAATATTTCATTGATATGGAATTTTATATTTTAAATAAATGAAAATAATTTTTCTGGTAGGGTCAAATGGGCAAGACAGCACCCCTTATTCGATGTCTGGCCCTGCCCGGTTATTAGCCCGCCCAAAGCTGCCCAAAATTTTTTCGAGCCACCTTTTTAGGATTGGGCTAGGCAATTTTTTACAGAGTCAGGGTGGGTGTACTAGGCCACTGGGCACCATACTCACCCCTATTATTCATGATTATTTTTGTTGCAACATGTACGCATGATTTATTTATAGATATAGTGTGTGTTTGGATTAATTTTTTTTTAATAGCTCTTATGACTTACGAGATAATTATATGAGATGAGTTTTATTCCAAGTTATACAACCCACATGGGTTTAGGATAGTACCAAAGACACTTATAAAGGACTTTTTTTTTTATACCGCACTCATCGAATCCATAGCTCGTCTAAGAACCCCGCTAGTTTCCTCGTTTAGATCTACCACTGCACTATTGCACTTCAAAGTTCCTTAATCTTAATCAAAGCTTTGCAATTTCTTTTTCTTTTGCATATTGCAATCTAGGTTTTCGTTTCCATTTCTCCAATTTTCTCAAACAAATTCTCAGCGATGTCATCCTTACTTCATCAAAGAACAAGTATCCACAATCCATTCACCAATCGATTCCCTTTTTCTCCTCCATCCTCGACGAATTCTCAGAAACGGATTTCAATTTTCAGCCCCATTACGCTTCTCGTCCTCTTGTCTCTCGTCGTGGTGTTCGGTGTCTTCTCGCCGTGGGTGGATATTCCCCAAGGCATCTTCTCAGCTTCCGAACCTGCGATCTCCAAATGGCGTCACTATACATTGGCTCAAGCGCTGCCTTTTGTGGCCAAGAATGGGACGGTGATTGTTTGTATTGTGAGCCAACCCTACTTGGCTTTTCTTAACAACTGGTTGATAAGCATCACAAGGCAAAAGCGTCAAGATATGGTGCTTGTGATTGCAGAGGACTACGCGACACTCTATAAGGTCAATGAGCGTTGGCCTGGCCATGCTGTACTAATCCCACCCGTGCTTGATGGTGAAGCTGCCCATAAATTTGGTTCTCAGGTATGTACAACTTGATTCAATTATGATCATACTGTCAACTTAACGTCTAGGAAATTACTGGTGCTTGTAAGATAGTTCTTTTGTCTAGTTACTCGAAAGGACTAGAGTTCTGGAGTTTAGTATTTCTAAGACGAGCTTGTGTGTTCTCTAATTCTCAATTTTCAGAGACCAGAGCTGATTAGTTCTAACAATGCAAGTATAATAGTTCTAGTTTAGTCTTATTTTATTGATTCTAGTGTTCTTTTTTAATAATAAGCATCTGATATTTGATATTGATTTTAGTAGAGTTTGGTTGCGACTCAAAAGCGGATGATTTGGTGAATTGAATTTCATGTTCTATTACTTTGCGTAGTCAAAGTAGTAAACTAGTTTTTCCCCTCTCCATATCGAAAGCTGCCATTTTAATTGCGTCCCTATTAAGACACAGAATTGCTGATTTGCCAAGTTATTTTGCCTGGCTTCGCTGATTTGTAAGAATGTATACCTATCCTGAATCAATTGTAGATGTTTAGCATCACCTTTTTGTTGGTTGGCATTGGCACATTGTGGCATGAAGAACTGTTTTAGTTTTATGTTCGCGTTATTCAGCCTACCTTACAAATTGACCGTTGTTCCTTTGGTAATGAAGTCTGTTCAGCAGATTCTGGACTAGATAACTTTATGCCATGGAATGATTAATTGGATCCATTTCTTGACGATACACAGTACTGATCCTAAGAATCAATTGTTTATTTCTTTGTCTAGGGTTTCTTCAACTTTACAGCCAGGAGACCGCGCCATCTACTGCAGATTTTGGAGCTTGGATACAATGTTATGTACAATGATGTTGATATGGTTTGGTTGGCTGATCCATTTCCTTACTTGGAAGGGAATCATGATGTGTATTTTACAGACGATATGACTACGGTAAGTGTGTGAATATAATTTAGGTGCATTTTTTATTCATGTCAACTATTATATATATCGAACCATTTAGAGCTACGTTTGGCTTCTGGGATGGGATAGTATGATAAAACACTAATAATTTCAAAGGCCTGGGTATCATATATGGATACATACTTGGCGTTCCCTAAAGTGCTTTCATAGGATTTTAATGAATGATTCTCTAGTGTGGTTTTCACCCTTCTGAAGCCCTTGCAATGTGATTCTGTGTTTTATTGATTCCTTTTTATTTCTTCTTGTGACCAGATCAAACCATTAAACCACTCTCATGACTTACCACCACCAGGGAAAAAGGGTCGCCCTTACATATGTAGTTGCATGATTTTCCTGCGCACTACTGATGGAGCAAAGCTAGTTATGAAAAAGTGGATTGAAGAACTTCAGATTCAGCCATGGTCTAAGACCAAGAAATCTAATGATCAGCCTGCTTTTAACTGGGCTTTGATGAAGGCTGCTAAAGAGGTCTGTAACGTTTGTCCCATTTGGCTTAGTTTCCTATTTAGTTTTTATATGACTTATACTAGTAACTTGTATAAGAAGTAAGCTTAATTTTTTAAAGAAAACTCTGGTCTTTCAGTAAGAATTTAAGTTTCTAATAATAGAATTTAAAAGGGCTGTACTGTTGTACTCTTTATAAAGTCACTTATTCTGTCGTTTGTCAGCAAATTCTCGCTAATGGACTTCCTATCTGATGATAGTGGGAGTAGTGTTTATGAAAGATATGTGTTTGTGTTACATGAAAAATAAATAAGGGATATGCTGTTTCCTTTCTCAATTGAAAAGCAAAATACAGGAATTACTCTTCCATGCCAACTCAAGACAAATCAATTTTTTGATTCTCCTGGGTCATCAATGAATGACCTTAGGAGAAAAATTGTGTCATTGGGAGGAGGGGTCTTGCAGTGGTTCTTGTCAATAACAGACTCCAAAATCCTCTTTAGGAATGGATTGTCGATTTTCACTTCTCATCTAGTTATGTCTGTGATTATAGTTCTCAAGTGCGGTCTGGTTCAACAGTTCTCAGATATTTGCTAGACGGATGAACCCAAATACTCATATAATAGTCAGTTTAGTATCATGATTCAGTTCATTTTCCACCCTGAAGAATCAGCGGTCTTTGTCTAGAAAACTATCAAAATGAAACTCCTATAGAATTGAGTTTATTATTGTGTAGAAGTCACAATTTATTATTGTTTGTAAGAAGCACCAAGTGAATTTGCATTTCAGAACATCATACTATCATAAGCAAACCTTCCTACCCATCAAAATTCTATTGATTTATTGAAAAGCGTCTGAATTGAAGATTATGTTTTTTCGTTTTGTTCATGAGTTTACTGAATGCAACTCTCTGCAGGTGGACCTATACTTGCTGCCCCAGGCTGCGTTCCCCACAGGTGGGTTATATTTCAAGAACAAGACGTGGGTTAAGGAGACGAAAGGAAAGCATGTGATAATTCACAACAACTATATCATAGGTTTTGATAAGAAGACAAAACGATTTCGTGATTATGGCCTCTGGTTGGTGGATGATCACGCCCTCGAGTCCCCACTTGGTAGATTATGATTCATGGGAGATCTCTATGCATCTTGTTTGCTAGTATGATCAAAAGCATTTCCATTCACATGGTGCTTGAAAGAAGAAATTCTTACAGTCTGTAGCTGAAAAACACAACCCATTGAATTCCAGCTTCCTGAAGAACCGATGAACGTCACTGAATCGTTGGTTTGGCTTAAGAAAATCTCAAGGTCAGTGATGAAGTCAGAGCAAAAATAGGTACATAACCGAGGTGGGTCTGATGGAGAACTGTGCATCCTTCTTAATATGCTTGACAACATTTTTGTGAATTAGTTCTCTTGTCCTGGGAAGTGAACTGGAGTTGGGCCAAAAACTATTGTGTGGCAAGTTTTGCTTCTGGTGGGACTGGGGCCATTTTTTGTGTCCCCAGCTTTTATTTTCACTTCGGTCCTTTGTTTAGAAGTTAGAACAGATAAAAAGTGGTTTACATATGTACATTACTGTTAAAGGCCAATGGATTACCAGTGGTTAGATTGATAACTAAATAAAGTATTTTTTTGGTTAAGCACAGGTATAAAAATATAATAGTTTATCATTTAAAACGTAGAAATCAATTTAAATGGTACATATTGGGACCCAAGTTTAATTAATTTAGATATAAAAAAATTGATTAATCCTTTTAATAAATATATACCGTGTTTATAATTGTTTTAGCAAAAAAAAAAAAAAAAAGTGCAAGAACTATAAATTAAAATAATTTATAATTTCCCAAACTTGCTACATTTATACTCTGATAAAATAAAATATATTTGAAATACTCCTCTGATCCTTAATATAAGATGTATTTAACTAATTTGATTAAATTAGTTAGCATGATATGTATTTTCTAAAACATTTTAATCAGTGTTAATGATAATAAAATAAAATTAAAAAATTAATTATAAAACAAACACAATTTTTTGAACAAATATCAATTCACCTGAATGTAATTATCCCCAAAACATTTTTGAAATGAAAAGGAAACACAAATATTCATTCAAAGTTAAAATAAAGGGTTAAGGAGTAAAAATAGTAACAAACTATTACACTATGTGTACCAAACATAATTAACTATTTTTGAGTGCAAAACAAGATATCAACAATATTTTTGGATGCAAAAGTATATATAATCAATTTATTCGGGAGCAGATATAGCAACACCGTTAATCTAAGTTAACTTCCGTTACTTTTTACATTGCGGGCTCCACCAATCTTGTCCCTCTCTTCTATTTTAATATATTTTTAGAATGGTTAAGATACAAATTTAGCAACCAATTATTTTCTTATATTCACTCAACACAATTAACATTTGTTTAGGTGCAAAAGCAGACAAACAATTTATATAGGATCAAATATAGCAATGCTGTTAAGGAGACTTAACTTCCGTTACTTTTTATACTGTGGGTTCTATCAGTTTTCTCACTCTTTATTATTTTAATATATTCTTGAAAAGGTTGAGTTGAAAATTAAGCAATGAGTTATTTCACTATGGGCACCAACACAATTATTTTACATAATAGCATTTATAAGATAAATTTGAACATTTATATAAGGGCATTTATTTTTTTTTCGTAAGAGAATTTACAAGACAAATAAAGAGATTTAAAAGAATATAGTAAGTTAAAAACTTTTTACCGCACCCCATTCGGTCAAATAAAAGTTAGGTTTTGTCAGTGGAAAGATAAATATGGGCATTTACAAGATAAATATATGAATGACCAAAAGTTTTTAACTCCTCAGATTCTTTTTGATCCCTTTATTAGTCTTGTAAATCCCTTTATTTGTCTTATAAATGTTCTTATGAAAAAAATAAAGTAAGATCATTAATGTAAATGCTCTTGTATAAATGCCCATATTTGTTTTGTAAATGCTCTTATGAAAAATAATTGTGTTGGGTGCCCATAAAATAATAATTCATTGCTAAATTTACATCGTAACCATTCTAAAAATATATTAAAATAATAAAGTAATAAGATCGGTGGGACCCATAATATAAAAAGTAACAGAAGTTAATTTGGGTTAATGGCGTTGCTATATTTGCTTCCGAATATATAATTTAATTATGTCTATTTTTGCTCCCAAAAATATTATTGATGTCTAGTTTTACACCTAAAAATAGTTAATTGTGTTGGGTGCACATAGTAAAATACTTCCTCCGGTCTTAATTATAAGACAAAGTTGATTTTTTTTGGAGAAATCAAGAAAGCTAATTAAATTACTTTAGAGTATTTATATTTTTATTTTTTTCTCCAAACTCATTAGTTTGACTAACAAACTAATATATAATTTAAGGATACATAATATATGATATGATTAAGTAACTTATTTAGCTTCCTTAATCTCTCCAAAAAAATCAACTTTGTTTCATATTTAGAACTGGAGGCAGTAGTTCGTTACTATTTTTGCACCTTAACCCTAAAATAAATTTATACTAAATTTAATTGTTAATAGTTAATAAAATATGAAAAATGTCAATACAAAATTTAATCACGTGCCTATATAATGATAGTAAAAGATGAGAAACACATGGTTATTTAGAGAGGAATGATTAGGGGTGTAGTTTGTTTAAGCTTTAGTAACAAATATTGTAATTTGGTCAAATGTACTGTTGCTAAATTTTAAAAACAAAATAAATTTGGACTATCCAGATTGTAGCAACTTTAGGTTAGGTGGCGCCTGCGCAAATTTGCGGGGGAAAAAGAATCCAGTCATAGCTGTCATTTGTCATTTTCCTTTTCTGACGAAAATGGCTGCAGCAGATTATGGCAATATCGTCAATCAGTTCTTCAATGTGAGTGACCACAATGCTTGCATGATTGCGGCACATGCCATATTCCGCCATTTTATTTATATCACACACACACACACATTAATTTGTATATATATTACTCGTTTAGTCTATACCATTACGCATTTTGACATTTCCATTACTAATTTTGTTAAAGCCCTTATGCCTTTACTTATATTATATATATATATATATATATAGATATATTAATGTGTGTGTATATATACTACTCGTTTAGTCAATACTATTACGCATTTTTTCATTTCTATTACTAATTTTGCTAAACGCATTATGACTTCATTTATATTATACATATGTATATTACACGTTTAGTCAATACCATTATAAATTTTGTCATTTCCATTACAGATTTTGTTAAATGCATTGTGGCTTCATTTATATTATACATATGTATATCACTCGTTTAGTCAATACTATTACGCATTTTGTCATTTTCATTATTGATTTTGTTAAAGCCATTATGCCTTTATTTATATTATATATATATATATATATATATTAATGTATATATTACTCGTTTAGTCAACACTATTACGTATTTTATTATTTCCATTATTAACTATGTCAAAGCTATTATGTCTATATTTATACTATATATATTTAGTAATGTATATATATGTTAAAAGGGCTTTGGTGGCCCAATGGCCACCATGTCCCTTTGGTAAAGAAGTGGGATGGGTTCAATCTCACCCTTTGCCGTCCTGAACCACTTTTTTTGAAAAAAAAAATGCAACATCCTTTTTTTAAAACAAAAATTGAAGCGCAAAATGGTAAAAGCGTTAACACATCAAAATCTCAATTTGATACCTGTCACCTTTAAGTCATTTTAAACTGTTAACAGACTTTTATGAGTTTTGCAACTTGATATGTCATTTAAATGGGATTTTTCCAAAAAAGAACCCATTCACAAGCGTCAATTGTCATTTGTCATTTCCCTTTTCAGAAGAAAATGGCGGCGGCGGATTAAGGCGAGAATGTCAATCGATTCTTCAATGCGGCGGACCATAATGCCCACGTGATTGCAGCACGTGAAATAGTCTGCCATTTGAACGGGGACATTCAAGCACCGTATCCGGCGACACACACATACTGATCGTCTGTTGGAAGTTTGTTCAGACTTATCGCGACAAACACGTCAATATTTGACCTGCCTCGATTAGGGCTATTAGCGGTCATTTGGTTGGGGGAGAGACTATGATGAACGGAATCAACGTTCTTCTTCTTGGAAAGAACGGGGCTATCCTTCGAATGAGTCTCAAACCAACTGAGGCTCCAAATAACCGTTGGGTAATGCAGCTTTTGGAAGATGAAGTTGATATGCGGAATTTTTGGGGTGAGGATCGACGGCAGGTGGACGTGAACAATAAGTTCTCAGTCTGGCTGTTCCACGACACTCTGGAGGGCGCTCTGGTGTTTATCCTTGGATACCAAACCATAAAGGCTCTGATACCAACTCGAATGCAAGCATTTTTGGATGCATCTATCAGAATTTTAGAATCCTCCAAGTTTCTTTCCCAAAAATGAACCCATTCACAGGCGTCAATTGTCATTTCCCTTTTTAGAGGAAAATGACGGTGGCGGATTACGGCGATAGCGTCAATCGTTTCTTCAATGCTGCTGACCACCATACCCACGTGATAGTGGCACGTGAAATAGCCAGCCATTTGAATGGGTACATTCAGGCACCGAATCCGGCGACACATACATTGATCGTCTGCCGGAAGTTTGCTCAGACGTATCGCGACAAACACGTCAAAATTGGAACAGCCTCGATTAGCGCTATTAGGGGTCATTTGATTGGGGGAGAGACTATGATGAACGGAATCAACGTTCGTCTTCTTGGCAAGAACGGGGCAACGCTACGAATGAGGCTGAAATTCACCGACGCACCGAAAAATCGTTGGGTAAGGCAGCTTCCGGAAGATGAAGTTCATATGCGGAACTTTTGGGGTGAGGATCGTCGGCAGGCGGACGTGAACAATAAGTTCTCGGTCCGAATGTTCCACGACCGTCTGGAGGGCGCACTGGTGCTCATCCTTCGATACCAAACCATAAAGGCTCTGATACCAACTTGAACGCAAGCATTTTTCGATGCATCCATCGGAATTTTAGAATCCTCCAAGTTTCTTTCCCAAAAATGAACCCATTCACAGGCGTCAATTGTCATTTCCCTTTTTCGAGGAAAATGATGGTGGCGAATTACGGCGATAGCGTCAATCGTTTCTTCAATGCTGCTGACCACCATACCCACGTGATTGTGGCACGTGAAATAGCCAGCCATTTGAATGGGTACATTCAGGCACCGAATCCGGCGACACATACACTGATCGTCTGCCGGAAGTTTGCTCAGACGTATCGCGACAAACACGTCAATATTGGAACAGCCTCGATTAGCGCTATTAGGGGTCGTTTGATTGGGGGAGAGACTATGAATAACGGAATCAACGTTCGTCTTCTTGGAAAGGACGGGGCAATGCTACGAATGAGGCTGAAATTTACCGAAGCTCCGAAAAACCGTTGGGTAATGCAGCTTCCGGAAGATGAAGTTCATATGCGGAACTTTCGGGGTGAGGATCGTCGGCAGGCGGACGTGAACAATAAGTTCTCGGTCCGAATGTTCCACGACCGTCTGGAGGGCGCACTGGTGCTCATCCTTCGATACCAAACCATAAAGGCTCTGATACCAACTTGAACGCAAGCATTTTTCGATGCATCCATCGGAATTTTAGAATCCTCCAAGTTTCTTTCCCAAAAATGAACCCATTCACAGGCGTCAATTGTCTTTTCCCATTTTGGAGGAAAATGACGGTGGCGGATTACGGCGATAGCGTCAATCGTTTCTTCAATGCTGCTGACCACCATACCCACGTGATTGTGGCACGTGAAATAGCCAGCCATTTGAATGGGTACATTCAGGCACCGAATCCGGCGACACATACACTGATCGTCTGCCGGAAGTTTGCTCAGACGTATCGCGACAAACACGTCAATATTGGAACAGCCTCGATTAGCGCTATTAGGGGTCGTTTGATTGGGGGAGAGACTATGAATAACGGAATCAACGTTCGTCTTCTTGGAAAGAACGGGGCAATGCAACGAATGAGGCTGAAATTCACCGAAGCTCCGAAAAACCGTTGGGTAATGCAGCTTCCGGAAGATGAAGTTCATATGCGGAACTTTTTGGGTGAGGATCGTCGGCAGGCGGACGTGAACAATAAGTTCTCGGTCCGAATGTTCCACGACCATCTGGAGGGCGCACTGGTGCTCATCCTTCGATACCAAACCATAAAGGCTCTGATACCAACTTGAACGCAAGCATTTTTTCGATGCATCCATCGGAATTTTAGAATCCTCCAAGTTTCTTTCCCAAAAATGAACCCATTCACAGGCGTCAACTGTCTTTTCCCTTTTTGGAGGAAAATGACGGTGGCGGATTACGGCGATAGCGTCAATCATTTCTTCAATGCTGCTGACCACCATACCCACGTGATTGTGGCACGTGAAATAGCCAGCCATTTGAATGGGTACATTCAGGCACCGAATCCGGCGACACATACACTGATCGTCTGCCGGAAGTTTGCTCAGACGTATCGCGATAAACACGTCAATATTGGAACAGCCTCGATTAGCGCTATTAGGGGTCGTTTGATTGGGGGAGAGACTATAAATAACGGAATCAACGTTCGTCTTCTTGGAAAGAACGGGGCAATGCTACGAATGAGGCTGAAATTCACCGAAGCTCCGAAAAGCCGTTGGGTAATGCAGCTTCCGGAAGATGAAGTTCATATGCGGAACTTTTGGGGTGAGGATCGTCGGCAGGCGGACATGAACAATAAGTTCTCGGTCCGAATGTTCCACGACCGTCTGGAGGGCGCACTGGTGCTCATCCTTCGATACAAACCATAAAGGCTCTGATACCAACTTGAACGCAAGCATTTTTCGATGCATCCATCGGAATTTTAGAATCCTCCAAGTTTCTTTCCCAAAAATGAACCCATTCACAGGCGTCAATTGTCATTTCCCTTTTTCGAGGAAAATGATGGTGGCGGATTACGGCGATAGCGTCAATCGTTTCTTCAATGCTGCTGACCACCATACCCACGTGATTGTGGCACGTGAAATAGCCAGCCATTTGAATGGGTACATACAGGCACCGAATCCGGCGACACATACACTGATCGTCTGCCGGAAGTTTGCTCAGACGTATCGCGACAAACACGTCAATATTGGAACAGCCTCGATTAGCGCTATTAGGGGTCGTTTGATTGGGGGAGAGACTATGAATAACGGAATCAACGTTCGTCTTCTTGGAAAGAACGGGGCAATGCAACGAATGAGGCTGAAATTCACCGAAGCTCCGAAAAACCGTTGGGTAATGCAGCTTCCGGAAGATGAAGTTCATATGCGGAACTTTTGGGGTGAGGATCGTCGGCAGGCGGACGTGAACAATAAGTTCTCGGTCCGAATGTTCCACGACCGTCTGGAGGGCGCACTGGTGCTCATCCTTCGATACCAAACCATAAAGGCTCTGATACCAACTTGAACGCAAGCATTTTTTCGATGCATCCATCGGAATTTTAGAATCCTCCAAGTTTCTTTCCCAAAAATGAACCCATTCACAGGCGTCAATTGTCTTTTCCCTTTTTGGAGGAAAATGACGGTGGCGGATTACGGCGATAGCGTCAATCATTTCTTCAATGCTGCTGACCACCATACCCACGTGATTATGGCACGTGAAATAGCCAGCCATTTGAATGGGTACATTCAGGCACCGAATCCGGCGACACATACACTGATCGTCTGCCGGAAGTTTGCTCAGACGTATCGCGACAAACACGTCAATATTGGAACAGCCTCGATTAGCGCTATTAGGGGTCGTTTGATTGGGGGAGAGACTATGAATAACGGAATCAACGTTCGTCTTCTTGGAAAGAACGGGGCAATGCTACGAATGAGGCTGAAATTCACCGAAGCTCCGAAAAACCGTTGGATAATGCAGCTTCCGGAAGATGAAGTTCATATGCGGAACTTTTGGGGTGAGGATCGTCGGCAGGCGGACGTGAACAATAAGTTCTCGGTCCGAATGTTCCACGACCGTCTGGAGGGCGCACTGGTGCTCATCCTTCGATACCAAACCATAAAGGCTCTGATACCAACTTGAACGCAAGCATTTTTCGATGCATCCATCGGAATTTTAGAATCCTCCAAGTTTCTTTCCCAAAAATGAACCCATTCACAGGCGTCAATTGTCTTTTCCCTTTTTGGAGGAAAATGACGGTGGCGGATTACGGCGATAGCGTCAATCATTTCTTCAATGCTGCTGACCACCATACCCACGTGATTGTGGCACGTGAAATAGCCAGCCATTTGAATGGGTACATTCAGGCACCGAATCCGGCGACACATACACTGATCGTCTGCCGGAAGTTTGCTCAGACGTATCGCGACAAACACGTCAATATTGGAACAGCCTCGATTAGCGCTATTAGGGGTCGTTTGATTGGGGGAGAGACTATGAATAACGGAATCAACGTTCGTCTTCTTGGAAAGAACGGGGCAATGCTACGAATGAGGCTGAAATTCACCGAAGCTCCGAAAAACCGTTGGGTAATGCAGCTTCCGGAAGATGAAGTTCATATGCGGAACTTTTGGGGTGAGAATCGTCGGCAGGCGGACGTGAACAATAAGTTCTCGGTCCGAATGTTCCACGACCGTCTGGAGGGCGCACTGGTGCTCATCCTTCGATACCAAACCATAAAGGCTCTGATACCAACTTGAACGGAAGCATTTTTCGATGCATCCATCGGAATTTTAGAATCCTCCAAGTTTCTTTCCCAAAAATGAACCCATTCACAGGCGTCAATTGTCATTTCCCTTTTTCGAGGAAAATGATGGTGGCGGATTACGGCGATAGCGTCAATCGTTTCTTCAATGCTGCTGACCACCATACCCACGTGATTGTGGCACGTGAAATAGCCAGCCATTTGAATGGGTACATTCAGGCACCGAATCCGGCGACACATACACTGATCGTCTGCCGGAAGTTTGCTCAGACGTATCGCGACAAACACGTCAATATTGGAACAGCCTCGATTAGCGCTATTAGGGGTCGTTTGATTGGGGGAGAGACTATGAATAACGGAATCAACGTTCGTCTTCTTGGAAAGAACGGGGCAATGCTACGAATGAGGCTGAAATTCACCGAAGCTCCGAAAAACCGTTGGGTAATGCAGCTTCCGGAAGATGAAGTTCATATGCAAAACTTTTGGGGTGAGGATCGTCGGCAGGCGGACGTGAACAATAATTTCTCGGTCCGAATGTTCTTTTTATTGTTACTGATTGATTCCAATTCCCATATATTCTGCATGCACTCAAACACACAGATATATCTTGATTACCTTGTCTAGGTTTTGATCTAAAAGTTAAAACATATCGGTACCAAAAATTCAATATCAAATGAATATAACTTCTAACCATTTCGGGTTGAATGTTCTACTTTCAAGCGTTAGACAATAGTTATATTAAATATAATGGTTCTGATATAGAAAGTGAACTCAAACCCTTGAAGCCTCTGATACCAAACCATATAAACTTTGGAACCAGGCTCTGATACCAAATCATTAAGGCTTTAATATCGGTATGAAAAATTAAATATCAAATACATATAACTTCTAACCATTTGGGGTTGAATGTTCTAATTTTAAGTGTTAGATAGTGGTTAGATTAAATACAATGGTTCTGATATAGAAAGTGAACTCGAACCAATGAAGGCTCTGGTACCAACTCAAACACAAGCATTTTTCGATGCATCTATCAGAATTCTAGAATCCTCCAAGCTTGCAGAAAAATAAAAAAGAAATCTTCTCTTCTTCAGTGTCATTTTTTGCAAAGCATTTTCATTTTACATATGACTATGGCAGCTGAGTATGGTGACAAGGTGATGCAATTCTTTAAGACCGTTGATGAAAGTGCTTCTGTGATCCCGACGAGAGTTATATCTCAGTTGCAGCAGTTTTGAGGTCAGTAGATGAATGTCAATAATGAGTTCTTCGTTTGGCTAGTCAACGATTGTTTGCAGGGTGGTCTGGTGTTTATTATAGGCCTGTGATACTTAGAAGTAAATGGCCCAATCCCCAACCTGGAGTTCTGATACCATCTGAAGAAACAATGAACTCTTGTTGATTAAAGACAACAAGTTTTTAATCCATCTTCAAGTTTTCAGCTAAGGATAAATACCATACCGCCTTCCAGACGGTCGTGGAACAGCCAGACCAAGAACTCATTGTTCACGCCCACCTACTGACCATCCCCACCCCAAAAATTCTACAGATTAACTTCATTCTCCGGGAGTAGCATTAGCCGACGGTTATTTGGAGTTTTAGTTAATTTGAAATTTATTCAAATCATAGCTCCGTTTTTCCCAAAAAGATGAACGTTGATTCCGTTCGTCATAGTTTCTCCCCTAACCAAATGAACGCTAATAGCACCTATGGAGGCAGTTCCAATGTTAATGTGTTTGTTGTAATACGTCCGAACGTACTTCTAACGGATGATCAATGTGTGGCTCATCGGATACTGCGCCTAGATGAACTAGTTCAAATGGAGGGATATGGCAGGTGCCTTAATCACACGGGCATTCTGGTCACCTGTATTAAAGAACTGATTGACGCTAACGTCGTAGTTCGCCACAGGCATTTTCATTGGAAAAGGAAAATGACAAATGAGAAATGACAGATGTGAATGGATTCTTTTTTCCTGTAAATTTGGGATTGATTGTTCCACTTTCGAGTGTTAGACAATTGTTAGATTAAATATAAAGATTCTGATACAGAAAGTGAACTCGAACCCGTGAAGGCTCTGATACCAAACGATTAAGCTTTGTTACTAGGCTTTGATACCAAACCATGAAGGATCTGATACCAGCTCGAACACTAGTATTTTTTGATGCAACCATCAGAATTCTAGAATCCTCCAAGCTTGCGGCAAAATAAAAAAGAATCCTCCGCTTCTTCAGTGTTATTTTTTGCAAAGCAATTTTATTTTACTACTATTATAGTTGCTCCAATGTTATTTTTAAGCCTTCAATAATTAAATTATGCAATTCCACAAATTGGCTAAATTGATTAAAGATAATCTATTTTTCCAAAACACCCTTATGTATAAAGAGGGTGAGCAGAAAGAGAATGAGTAAATCAAAAGAGATAAGAAAGAATTAGTTAAAACAAATGCTAAGAGACATATACTACTCTGATCCTATTTATAAGTTTAAATTATCCACTTCTCACGCATAAATGAGAGTTAGTTAACTCAATAAATATAGATTAAATTAATGAATTTGTTCAATTTTATCCTTATTTATGAATGAGTATTTTTTACCTCTTTTTTCTCTCTATCCAAAATTTATAACAATTAGTAGGAGTAAAATTGTAACACTCTCATTTATTACTTTAAAAGTATATTTATAATAAGAACTAAAACTTTTTCTCAGATTGAACTTATAAAAAAGACTAGAATAATACTTAGTGAGTGTTAGAGTAATTCTGAAACGATGGTTTCAGTAACCCTTTTCCACAAACCGAGACAAACTTTTCCTACATACTTACCTCATAAATCATAAAAGTATTTTTTAAAAACTAATCCAAACACATACTAAGTTATTGGCTGAGGTGATAAGCCATTGTCCTCACCCATAGAAAAAAGAAGATAAATTGGAATTCGATCAGAACACTGGGTGGCATATAAATAAGAGCCAGGGGAGTAGTATTTTAACTTGGATTAATGTGCAAATTTACCAACGAAGTCTTATCCGAGTAGCGCTAGTACAAATATGTTTTAAAATAAGCAAAAATACCAATGAACAATTAAAAAATCTACATCAAACACAAAACTGTTAAATTTGACCAAACACCGTTAGGGGTTTTCTTCTCTTATAATTTAAAGCCGTTAGGTCAAATTTAACAATTTATACTTGATGCACCATTTTTAATTGTTCATGGGCATTTTTGCCACTTTTAAAACATATTCGTGTCAAACGCTCCTCAGACAAAACTTCGTTAATAAATTTGCACCTTAACCCTTTTAACTTTAACTTTCCTTTTGGTGGCTAAAAAAACAGGGAAAATTACATTCAAATCCTGAAGAAGAAAAAAATAGAAAAATGATCCTTTAAAATCTCAAAATTATATTTAAATCCTTTGGGACTTTTTTACAATAAATTCCAATCATTGACTTGTCAATAGATACACATGGACTTGCCAATGGATGCCCCTAGACTTGCCAATGACGCGCCCATTGACTTATCAGCGAATACCCATAAACTTGTCAGCGGAGTTAGCTAGAATTTATTGCAAAAAAGTCCCACGAGACTTCAATGCAATTTTGAGATTTCAAGAACAAGAAGTGGGTTAAGGAGAGTAAGGGCTTGTTTGGTCTGAGGGAAGGGAAGGGAGGGAAAGTGGGCGGAGAAAAAAAAATTTTGAGTTGAATTTAAAAAAAAATTAGAGAAATGGGGTTAAAAATTTTTAATTAATTTTTCTTACTCTTTTATCTTATATATTCTCTTTATTAAAATTTTATTACCCCACTTCTTCAATCTTTTAAAATTCAACTCATAAAAATTTTTCCCCTCCCTTTTCCCTCCAAATCCCTCACACCAAACAGACCCTAAAGGAAAGCATGTGATAATTCACAACAACTATATCATAGGCTTTGAGAAGAAGACAAAACGATTTCGTGATTATGGCCTCTGGTTGGTGGATGATCACGCCCTCGAGTCCCCACTTGGTAGATTATGATTCATGGGAGATCTCTATGTATCTTGTTTGCTAGTATGATCAAAAGCATTTCCATTACATGGTGCTTGAAAGAAGAAATTCTTACAGTCTGTAGCTGAAAAACACTTCCTGAAGAACCGATGCACGTCACTGAATCATTGGTTAGATTGAGTTTCCCTACTCATTTAAAGGGAGATTGATCTAGATGGTCCAGATTTAATTTTTTTTATTTTTCTTAAAAATATTATTTTAATAGATAGAAAATCTAAAATAAAGATAAACTCTTAATAACACTTTTCCAAAAAGTGATTTTTTTTTTATTCAAAAATCACTTGTTTTAAAAAAAATTAAATATGAACTGTCCAGATTCAGATCTGGAAGGCCTAGATCTGGATGAGCACCTGTTTGGATAGGCACTGAAACGGGTTCCATCGTTGGTTTGGCTTAAGAAAATCTTAGGTCAGTGATGAAGTCCGAGCAAAAATAGGCACATGACCGAGGTGGGTCTGATGGAGAAGTGAACATGCTTGACAACATTTTTGCGAATTAGTTTTGCCTCAGAATATCTCTCTTGTTCAGGGAAGTGAACTGGACTTGGGCCAAAAAGTATTGTGTGGCAACTGGCAAGTATTGCTTGTGCTGGGACTGGGGCCATTTTTTTGTCTCCCCAGCTTTTATTTTCTCTTCGTTCATTTGTTTAGAAGTTAGAACAGATAAAAAGTGGTTTACATATGTGCAGTTAAAGGCCACTGGATTACCAGTGGTTTGATTGATAACTATATAATTTTTTTTTTTTGTTTAAGCACAGGTATAAAAATAAAACATTTTATTATTAAAAATGTAGAAATCAATTTAAATCGTCCATATTGGGACCCAAGTTTAATTAATTTAGTTAATTTATAACAAAATTGATTAATCCTTTTAATAAATCTATACAGTGTTTGTAATTGTTTTAGCAAAAAAAAGTTCAAAAACTATAAGTAAAAATAATTTACATAATTTCCCAAACTTACTCCATTCATACTCTGATAAAATAAAATATGTTTGAAATAATCTTCCACTCTTTAATATAAAATATATTTAGTTGACAAAAAAAATATATTTAATTAATTTGATTAGATCAATGAAGTTGATTAAATTAGTTTGTATGAAATATATTTTTTAAAACACTCTAGTCATTAACAGTGTTAATGATAATAAAATAAAAATAAAAAATTAATTATAAAACAAACACAATTTTGTTGAACAAATATCAATCCACCCAAGTGTAATTATCCCTAAAAACATTTTGGAAATGAAAACGAAACACAATATTCATTCAAATTTAAAAAAATATTGTATTAAATTTAATTGTTAATAGTTAATGAAATATGGAAAATGTCTATACAAAACTTAATCGCGTGCCTATATAATGATAGTAAAAATGAGAAACATATAGTCATTTACAAAGGAAAGATGAGGGGTGTAGTTTGTTTAAGCTTTAGTAATAAATATTTTAATTTGGTTGAATGTACTGTTGCTATACACAAAATTTTTATTAATAAAACAATGTTATCTTATCTTTGAATTTTTTAAAAAAAAGTCAAGTTGTAATTTGTAGGGTTGTTAAACCCGGACCGGACCGGCCCGGGAACCGGCGAACAGGCCGGTAAACCGGTCCGGTCCGGGTTGGTATTTTTAAAAAAAAAACATTTTTTTTTACTTTTTCCTTTAGAATTTCATACTATAAGTCTGAATTTTTCAATTTCTCACCGGTTTGGTCCCGGTTTAGCTCCGGTTTAGTCCCGGTTTGACCCACTGACCCTTAACCCCGTACTCCGACCGGTTCAATACCCGGTCCGAGTTTTAATACCTTGGTAATTTGAAATCTTCAGCTATAAACGAGAAATTAAACATATTTTATTCATTCTCTTTTATACTATTATAATATTTTTTAATAAGCAAACGTATGATTAGATTAGATTAGATTATATTACACATATTTTATCAATGATTAAGTGATTAGCAGTGTTAATGATAGTAAAATAAAACAATTAATCATGCATAAAAAACACAATTTTTTAAATAAATAATGCTATTTTATTCTCCTCTCGAATAAAAAGGAAAAAAAAAAGGTTTCAATAGTTCTACTTTTAAAAAAGGGTTTTAAAAGCTCTAATGTTAAAAAGGATTTTAA
Organism: Inga oerstediana; assembly: GCA_963210345.1. Taxonomy (NCBI): domain Eukaryota; kingdom Viridiplantae; phylum Streptophyta; class Magnoliopsida; order Fabales; family Fabaceae; genus Inga; species Inga oerstediana. Next base: position 88,088,717 of record OY723400.1, on the reverse strand, counting down.
AATCTCGATCGCCTTTGGCAAAAAAAAGTTCGATTGTAACTTATTGGCATGTAGATGCAATAATTTTTTTAAGAAAATTAAAAGAGAAAATTTAGGTCATTTTTTTGGGAAAACAACTTCTAAATTTTAAAAACAAATCAAATCTGGACCGTCCTCATTGAAACATCCTTTGGACCAGTTAGGTTTCTTCGTGCACATAAATTTGCAAAGAAAAAAGAATCTTCGTGCTCTGCCGTCATTTGTCATTTTCAATTTTAATTTACCGACAAAAATGATGGCAGTCGCGTGGATCAGTTCTTCAATGCACGTGACGACAATACCCGGCCCGCACCATTGCAGCGCTGCCATATCCTACCACTTTAATGGGTTCATTGAGGCCCCTAATCCTCTGGGAGACACCTTCATTGTCTGTAGGAAGTTTGCTAAGTTGCATCGCAAAAGGCACATCAATATTAGAATCGCGTCCATTGGCGTTATTACCAATCATTTATTTGAGGAAGGCTATGATAAACAGATTCAATGTCCGGCTTTTGGGGAAGAACAGGGTGGTGAATCCAACACATCTCAAACTTATTTGAAGAAGTGAAAACTCTTTATGTTTTATTAAGTATTGAAAGGTGAAACTCTTCATATTATTATAAAAATAAAGAAATTATGTTAATTTTAAATTCTATTTATACTAATTCATATTTTTACATTGCAAAACCAACATGTGAAAGGTTCCTATGGATTGGAGTTTCACCATCAAAATTAGCCAACCAACGTGGGAAGGTAAGCGTAAATAATAACTCATAACATATGGTAATCCATAGATATCTCTGAAATAAGTTCTTTCAATAAATATTAAAACAACAAATTAACTAGTAAACTTTTCATTCTCCCTACCCCTCTAAGAAGCATATTAATAGGAATTAATGTATTCCTTTTTTTTCTAGTAAACATAAGCTATCAGTATGGTAATTGAAAAAAACACTATTTTCCATAGCTCCGACAAAATGATAGGTTGAAGTTATCTGATTGTAACTACAAACCTTACCACCCTCACTCAATTGTATTATAACATCACCGTTCTTCCTAATCCCTAATATGCGTTGAGCCGCCATCTCTTCTTCTGTAGTGATTGAGAAGATCTTTGCCCATGACTCATGGTTGGCGTATTCTTTCATAATCCATATGGAGATAATGCAAGGTAGTTTTTCATTGGTTTCCTCATCATATGGATCATTTATCCGGATCAAAGCTATCGAATCTTTTGTTGTCAGGACACGATTAATGGCACTATAAGTATCACCAAGAGCCTCTGGAAAGGACATCGTTCCAAATACTTCATGTGACAAATCAAATGTAAGTATAAATTCACATTCCAACTTGAATGTGAATCTGGCAATCCAATGAATCACACCATTAAAGCATACAAGGAAGCTCAAAATATGAATTGAAGGAAGCATACTACCCTTGACACATTTCCATGACCACGCGACGTATGAAAAAACAAAAGCCGAGTCAGCCGAGTCAAGATGACCATGAAAACTTACAATCTTGAAGTCATTGTTACTTCGATCAAAACTAAACCCAGCACTACGAAATTTTCCATAACAAGTCTTCATGAGGGGAAGCCATGCATATTTTCGAACAATTGGATTCCAAATAATAAATTTGTAATGTGGTATTTTGTCCAGAATACAATCATAATGTGGTATTTTGGCAAGACATACTAAACCATTGCTTACCCCTATAATTCGTGTGTCTTTAAAATCATCTATGGCAGGACTCTCCATGGTGCCAAGACAGTCAAATTGATCATTATCACAATGCAATGAATACGTTATATGGCAATATGGAAAATAAATAGAGTTCCCAACATAATTTCCTACGTTTTTTATGCAGGTACAAACTTTAATAAGGAGGATTTGGTTTGTGGAATCAAAAGTTCGGTCTGACCTGCGCAATATGAAATCAGAACTGGTAATAAGGTCATTCCAGTCTTTGCAAACAAAAGCGCACAGAAATAAAATAAAGGGAAGTACACGTTCGTTAGAGCTTTCACGTTGATAATGTATTATAAAATAAAGGGAGAAGATGAGAAGAGTAGGAAGCAAAAAACGAGAAATTCTCATTTACTATTTAATATTGTATCAAATACATAATATATGCTTTCTATTTATGGGATTGACTACGATCTTTTACTCTTACCGTTCTCTTCTCATCTTCTTCCCCTCACTACTCATCCCAGCCTTTAGATTAAAATATGAACGGTTCAGATTTAATGTTTATAAAAATATTTTTAAAATATCAATTTACTAAAAAAATAATTAAAAAAATTAAAAAAATGCTAAATTTTAGTTATGATAATTTAAACATGTGATAAAAATATTTTAAAAATTATATTTTCATGAAACATTAAATCTGAATAACTCAGATTTCAATTTAGAGGCTGAGATAAGTCATGGAGAGAAAGAGGATGGGAAGAGAATGGTAAGAGCAGAGGATCATAGTCAATCCCTCTGTTTACAAGCACATCTCATTAATCTATAATTAATGTGAATCTATAATCATAACAATTAATGGGTGACTATAAGAAACTATTAAGAATAGAAAATAATGGGAGATAGAGAGGTCCAAAAATATTATATTCATAACGTACACAATGTTATATAAGCCATAACGCCTTTAGTTGGGAGCCATAACCTTCCGTCCTTTTTTCGTACTCTTTTTAAAATTCTTTTATCTATTGTTTTGGGGCAGGCGACAGCCCAGAGGCTTTTTTGTGTTGTTTATTTTTACATGAATGGATATGGAATTAGCTCAAAGAGAAGTAGAGAACAATATAAATTCAAATGCCTAAAAGGCTAAAAACACATATTTATTTGAAGTGAAAACTCTTTATGTTTTATTAAGTATTGAAAGGGAAAACTCTTCATATTATTATAAAAATAAAGAAATTATGTTAATTTTAAATTCTATTTATACTAATTCATATTTTTACATTGCAAAACCAACATGTGAAAGGTTCCTATGGATTGGAGTTTCACCATCAAAATTAGCCAACCAACGTGGGAAGGTAAGCGCAAATAATAACTCATAACATATGGTAATCCATAGATATCTCTGAAATAAGTTCTTTCAATAAATATTAAAACAACAAATTAAATAGTAAACTTTTCATTCTCCCTACCCCTCTAATCAGCATATTAATAGGAATTAATGTATTCCTTTTTTTCTAGTAAATATAAGCTATCAGTATGGTAATTGAAAAAAACACTATTTTCCATAGCTCCGACAAAATGATAGGTTGAAGTTATCGGATTGTAACTACAAACCTTACCACCCTCACTCAATTGTATTATAACATCACCGTTCTTCCTAATCCCTAATATGCGTTGAGCCGCCATCTCTTCTTCTGTAGTGATTGAGAAGATATTTGCCCATGACTCATGGTTGGCGTATTCTTTCATAATCCATATGGAGATAATGCAAGGTAGTTTTTCATTGGTTTCCTCATCATATGGATCATTTATCCGGACCAAAGCTATCGAGTCTTTTATTGTCAGGACATGATTAATGGCACTATAAGTATCACCAAGAGCCTCTGGAAAGGACATCGTTCCAAATACTTCATGTGACAAATCAAATGTAAGTATAAATTCACATTCCAACTTAAATGTGAATCTGGCAATCCAATGAATCACACCATTAAAGCATACAGGGAAGCCCAAAATATGAACTGAAGGAAGCATACTATCCTTGACACATTTCCATGACCACGCGACGTATGAAAACACAAAAGCCGAGTCAAAATGACCATGAAAACTTACAATCTTGAAGTCATTGTTACTTCGATCAAAACCAAACCCAGCACAACGAAATTTTCCATAACAAGTCTTCATGAGGGGAAGCCATGCATATTTTCGAACAATTGGATTCCAAATAATAAATTTGTAATGTGGTATTTTTTCAAGAATACAATCGTAATGTGGTATTTTGGCAAGACATACTAAACCATTTGTAACATCCCAAATTTTATATTCACCAAATATATTGTAATTATTTGAGAAATTCAATCAAATGGTGAATATTCATGAATTTGGAATTTATGAATTTCATAAATGTTCAATTTCATGGAAATTGGGAAAAAATAATTATGGAATTAATTTGGGTAATTTAAAAATCCCTATATTAAGGTCCAAAAATGAAGGACTATTAGAGAAAATATTTGGTCCAAAAATATATGGAAATTGGCCAAAGAAAAATAAGAGAAGAAATTGGATTAGAAAGGTAATGGCAAAATCGTAATTTTGCCAAAATAGCACAAAATAAATTATTTTCCAATTAATTGAAGTTAATTTCAATTAATTAAGGAAAATAAAGGTTAAAAATATATTTAGAATATTTTGGTCAATTTAATATGAATTTATGGAAAATTTGAGCAAAAGTGCAATTTTGACCAAAATTGAGACTTTACGTGTATACGTAACCGGAACAAGTTGTAAAGCCAATTGAGACCATAGGGAGGGACCCCTAGGAGTCTCCTACATGTGGCATGGAGAAGGAAATATTGGTTGGGCTTAATGGGTATGATTACATGTACATAAGTTTATGTACATAAAAACTAGTTTTTGCATTTTTGGAAAATTAATAAATAATTACATGTTATGCAATATATAAGATAAAGTAACATCATCCTCTTCATATCAGCCCTAAACCGACGTATTCAGCTGGAGCAAAGGTGAAAAAAACGTTGAGAGCTCTTGGAGGAAGAAAGAGAAGAGAACTCGCGAGGTAAGGCAATTTCTTCGGTAAATTCTTACCTAACGCGTATAACTCCGCTCCTAAGCTATCCTTCTACGTTCTTTAAGGTTGGTGGAGCTCAAATTTGGGTGTTTAAGGACTTAGGGTTTTCAGCAATTTTTGGGAAAATCTTGTTGGAGCTTGAGGTAACTTCCAAACCTTCGTATATTGACTATTCTAGCTGCTGTGGGCAATTTAATCGGTGAAATTTCGCCGGATTGCCATTGGTTTTAATTTTTGGAAATGGGTATGTGGGGCTGTTATTCTGCCCAAATTGATACTAAATGGTAGTTATAACCTAATGGAATAGTCAATAAAGTGGTTAGGAGTAGAAAGGAACGCGTTTACGGAGCCGAAATCGTAAAACCCCGATTTTTCCCGGAGAACACCATTATTTCGGCCAGGGATGTTTGAGGGCCTTAGAGTTGGATTTTCAATGATTTTATGGTTCCATTGGATTCAGTGGGCGAAAATAGGTGGGGTTACAGTTGGGCACTTTTTCAGAAAAGGCTGAGAAAGCATAATTACGGAAACGCCCCTAAAACCCTAAAAGTAGGGCTGCCAAGGGCAATTTCGTAATTTGACATTGAATTTGATAATTTTGAGTCCGGAAATGGATTCCTTGGATGAAAATATGTCAGGATAGCCCTAGTCAAAATTTTGGGAAAACGTGCCATCGGGGCCGGGCCGGGGTCCCGGGGGCATTTTGGTAAATTTTCACCATAGGCTAATATAACCACAAGAAACACTATGGAAGTGTCTAAAATGATACTTGGATAGGTTATAACCTATTTCTTGTACATTTAATATTTTAGGACCGAATCGGGAGCCGAAAGTCAACACGTTTCACGAGGCGCACAGAAAGGGGTCGATAGAACTTTGAGGTAGGGACATTATCCTTCATACATCATGCCATAGTTATATGATTGTGTGAATGCCAATGTTTGTAAATGCGCTGTGTTAATCAACATGTTTTGCCCAGAGAGGGGCCAGTAGTGCTAGAGGCACTTACACTGGAGTTGGCGGAAGACCAACCGGTGCAGAATAGTGGGGCTTGGCCCTACTCATGTATACATGCAGATGATATGTTTATATTGTTCATTAATTGGTGCATACATGGCATATATCATATTTACTTTTCGCATTTTCTATGAACGATAGCATGTTTCTACTGGGATTCTTCAGAATCTCACCCCTTTTTCTAAACCAAACATCTCAGCGGGCGCTAGTGGATCAAAAGGCAAGAATATAGACCAAGGGAAGTGACTGGCATGTGCTTCGAGGAAAATACAAAGTTCGTGGTTATAGATAGTCTATGCCTAAAATACTTTTGGATATTTTGTAATGATGGTGTATATTGTCGCATTCTGTATGGTTGACTTTGGACTGTAAACAAATACTTTTATCAGTATATATGTACTCTTCTGTATGCCTGTGGGGAAAATAGAGAATGAGCGTGGGGTTTGTCTCTATTACTCTGTGTATATCGAAATGGAAACGGGTGTTGACACCATTGCTTACCCCTATAATCCGTGTGTCTTTAAAATCATCTATGGCAGGACTCTCCATGGTGCCAAGACAGTCAAATTGATCATTATCACAATGCAATGAATACGTTTTATGGCAATATGGAAAATAAATATAGTTCCCAACATAATTTCCTACGTTTTTTATGCAGGTACAAACTTTAATAAGGAGGATTTGGTTTGTGGAATCAAAAGTTCGGTCTGACCTGCGCAATATGAAATCAGAACTGGTAATAAGGTCATTCCAGTCTTTGCAAACAAAAGCGCACAGAAATAAGGTTCCGATGTCTAGTCTGAGCAAAATTTCTTCAATAACATGAGGAGAAATAAAAGGAATGCCTCGTCTAGCTTTTCCGGAAGGCGTCATGAGCTCGCCGCTAAGGTTGGGAGGAAGAAAAGGTTTGAGATTGATGAGTCAGGGGCGTCTAGGCCACGTACTAATTATTTGGGTGATGAGAGAGATTAACATAGAAAATAATATTTATTCAAGAGAATCATGAAAATAGTAATTATTTATTAGGATCAAATCAACTATCAAAATATAAATTTAAAAATATTTAATTAACCTTAACTAAATCCCTACATTTCATCTGATCCGATCTTTAGGTCAAAAAAGTAAACAACTAATCCCATCTGATAAATTATCTGTATTTTCTTTGATACACCTCATAAATGCTCTATATTTGGCATCATATTTCATATTTTAATTTAATGGCATTGGATAAAAAGTAAACATTTATCACTTTCTCACTTAAAACCAACAAATAAGCAGAAGAATGAGCTCCACAAAATGGTTTCATCATATGTTATCAATTTTCATACTTTCTTAGTTTTTTATTGATCCTGATATAGTGATATGTGTATTAAAGTAAATAATAAAAAATAAAAAATATTAAAATGATTTAAAAATTGAAATTAATAAAAAGTACTAAACAAAATATTTATAAAATTTTTAATTGTAGTCATTAACTTCAATTTAAATATGGTTATTTAAATTGAAATATATGGGGAGGAATGTACGACGTCTCAATGGGAAGTTATTAAAATGAAATAATTTAAAATTTTAATAAGAATCCAAGCTGATTCATAAATTAAATAATGTGAAGATTTTCACAACTTTTAAAAAGGTCAAAATCGTTATTCTAAATTGAAGGCCTAAAACAAAGAAATCAATCCCAATATGTACAACCTGATAAAGATTAAAATAAATCCAGATCTTATTGAACGAAAAAAACAATAAATCCAGATTTTCGCTTAAAATTAATCCAGAGAAGTTATGATTTTTTAAATGGTAAGTTTTTAAAATGAAGCATTAATAAGAAAAATGATTGTGCATCAGAAATCTACAATCATAAATGGATAAGATTGGGGACCATTAAAAATATTCGAAGGGACAAATCTTAAACTTAAAGTGAATACGCTGGAAGTTAAAAGAACATTAAAAAAAAAAAAAAAGATATATCTCTATGCAATATGTTTGATGAGTTGTTTCCGTTGGAGTTTCTTTTTGATGCACATCACATGGAGGTCATTTTTGAAGGGTTGAACATCAAATAATTCAAAACCCAATGAAGTGCTGGCCGAAAACATGGTGGAGCAATATATATTAGGAAAAAATATAAGAAAATATCACTTGAACTTCAAAATTCTAAATCAGTGATTTTTTAAAAAACTGAGTTTTTAATTATTATATTCTTTTTATTAATCCCATTAATCTTATAATCAATAAAATCAATTTGGGATTTTAAAGTTCAAGTGGTACTATTTTATCTTTTTCTTTATATATTTTTAGATGGGCTATCATCATCTGTTCTTACTATTCTCCTCCTTCTCACTACTTATTTCAGCCTTTAGATTGAAATTTGAGAGGCTCAGATTTAACATTTTATAAAAAAAATTCTTTTTAAATATTTTTTTATTATAGTTTTAAATTATTATAACTAAAATTTAGTGATTTTTGAATTTATTTATTTATTTTTTAATACTTTGTATTTTATTAATATTTTTATAAAATATTAAATCTGAACCACTTAAATTTTAAAGATAAAAGTAGAGGACGTTAGCTAATCCACTGCTATTGGAAAAAAAAAAGGGAAAATCACTGTCAGGTCCCATGGAAGCAAAATATTATCAAAAAGTCCCAGGAAAAACTGAAATATCTGAAAAGTCCCTAGGGACTTTTCTGATATTATTTTCCAATGTAAAAAGACACACATGCCCCTCTTGTTAATGTAAAAGTGGAAGCTTCAGAAAGAGGAGGGAAGGCGCAAGTTTTTTTCCGGAGACACAGAAACGACGCGAAAGGGACTGGTGTGAACTCCAACATTGAAGGGATCAAGTGTAATGTTGAAGTTCTTGGTAAAGGATCAAATTTGCAAGCTCCACGTACTGGAACCGAGGTAGAACATGAAACTGAATTTTTTGTTTTTGGTTCTGTGTGATATTTGGATAAAGTGAAATTGAATGATGGTGAAAGGTTGGTGCTTGGTGGCAATAGTGGACAAAGTGGTAGGAGGTAGATGAGTAATGACATGATTTAGGTAAAGTTATGAGCTTGAGCGTTGTAGTTGGGGTTTGAATGAGGTTGGGTAGTGTTAATGTGATAGTGCTCTGTTTTTTGGGGAGGTGACAGAGGAAATGATACCTTTAAAGTAGGAATAGCTAATTTTCAGGTTGGTGAGGTGCTGTAAAAATTGTGATATGGGAAGAAATTTAATTGTTGTTAATTCGTGCAGTTGGTGTTGTTAATATAACTGAAGTGGTTGTTAATACAACAAATGGCTTTGGGTGTCATAATGCTCTGTTATTGTGGAACAAAACAGAGAAAGTTGGACGTTTGATGTGGGAAAAGTTGATTCTCATGGTGGTGGGTTGATGTGAAAAGGGTGATATGTAAATAGCTTAAGTAGTTGTTAATTCATGCAGTAGTAGTTGTGAATCTAACAGTTTTAGTTGTAAATACAAAAACTGTGCTATGTTTTTAAGTTTTAAGGCAATGTAATAGAGAGAAATGCCTATTATTTGGAAACCCAACAAAGGTATGTCTTTGTTTAAAGTGGGAGTCATTGAATGTGATTGTGCTTTGTTTGATTATATGATTGTAAAAGAAGTGTTGTTAATATGTGCATATACAGTTGTTAATATAGCTTTGGAAGTTGTTAATACGAACTTCATGGTGCAGATTATCATGAAAGATGGCAACTAGTTCTGGGAAGAATCTATTGTGTTTCATTCATGTGGGGGGAAGTTTTTAAATGTCGGAGGAGATGAAATGCAATATGTTGGTGGTATGGTAAGAACAAGATCTACATTTAGCTCCATATTGTAGGTAGTAATTGGTTTTAGCTTTTTTATAGATGCTTGTTCATATGGCATTAATCTATACCTCTTCAATGTTAACTTGTTTATATTGCGCCTTTACTGTTTATAGTCTCTGCAGCTTTATTGTGCACCGTTTATTAACTTCCACTCATAATACTGAGTTGTTTTGTGATAAAACTGAACTGTGTAGACTTGGGTTAGAGTTTTGGTGCAGTGACTTGAATTTGTTGTCAAAATGTGGATGTTTGCTGAACGGTATATTCCAAAGCTTTGCATCCATCGCTGAAATTCTGTACACTTTGTTGAGTTTGGTGAAATTTCTGATATGAGCTTACTTGTCCAAATTTGCATTTGACATACATATTGACTGCTGAGGTAAGTTGTGTGACTTTAGGTGTATGTACTGAAATTTCAAAAATTTGGGCAATGTTGGAGGTGAATCTGATTTGTGACTGTGGAATTTACTGGTTATAAGCTATGCAAAGCAGTAGTCTCTTGGTGGCACCAAACTAGTGTTGTGTTGGAGTCATTTTAGATCATTGTTGTTGATATTGAGTTTTAATTTGCACATGAAAATAGTTTGAATCAGTGGACTGTACTCTGTGTTAAAGCTCTTATTACTGAGTTTTGGAAGGATTGGATTAATTATTATGCTTCTGGTTAAGTAAAAAATGGCGAACAATCATGTGTTGCAACTGGTTGGTTGTGTTTCATATCGTTTGTTCCTTTCTGTTTGTAGCAATTTGTGTGGCGTCCATGTTCTTTCATGGTTATTCGGTTGGGATGGCTCGGCACAGGACAAAGAAAGGTATACGATGCCTAAGTTGTCTCCTGAACAAATTCGGCAGATTAAGGTCGATTCGTTATGGTGGCTTGTGACACATGACGGGAACATATATGCCAAAAAGGTGCTGTCCATTACAGGTGGCAAGAAACAAATGCAGGGGAATAGAGACAAGTAGCATTTGTGATGTTATTATGTACATATGTTGTTATTTTGTGGGTCCTTTGAGAACCTTATGTCTTTGTGTGACTATTTTGTAATTGTAGGAAGGGCAATCATGCAATGCTTTTTTGTTTACTGCCATGTTTAGGTGACAATGAAATATTTACAACTTCTTACGGCTATTGCATAACTGCATATGCCTTCTTGTACAAGTTGTAACATTTAAGTAATAGGGCGTTATTACAATGGTGATTTTTACAAGTCTTCAAGCGTTTATTCACAACAGGTTATGTGGGATTAACAACCTCCAACACGTTTTTACGTTATGACTAATGTGTTGTTTACAAGTCCTCAAGTGTGTATTAACAATCTGATGAGTTCGTTTTACAACTTCAAGGTGAGACGATTTGCTTTTGCTTCGCCACAGCAAAACAACAGCAAAATGACATCAAAAATGGCCTATTCTGACCTCGTTCGCTGTTGGTACGCCCCAGCGAACCAGCAGCGATAACACATGATTTCTGTTTTATAATGCTTGAAGCGCTGATTTACAACCCTTAAAGCGTTCATTAACAACCCTGTGAGTTCAATTAACAACCTCCCCCTCGTTTCTCTCTGACAACGGTATCTGACGTTAAGTGTTGGCAAATGAGTTATTTACAACCCTTAAAGCGTTCATTAACAACCCTGTGAGTTCAATTAACAACCTCCCCCTCGTTTCTCTCTGACAACGTTATCTGACGTTAAGTGTTGGCAAATGAGCTATTTACAACCCTTAAAGCGTTCATTAACAACCTATTGAGTTCAATTAACAACCTCCCCCTCGTTTCTCTCTGATAACGCTATCTGACGTTAAGTGTTGGCAAATGAGCTATTTACAACCCTTAAAGCGTTCATTAACAACCTATTGAGTTCAATTAACAACCTCCATCTCGTTTCTCTCTGACAACGCTATCTGACGTTAAGTGTTGGCAAATGAGCTATTTACAACCCTTAAAGCGTTCATTAACAACCCTGTGAGTTCAATTAACAACCTCCCCCTCGTTTCTCTCTGACAACGGTATCTGACGTTAAGTGTTGGCAAATGAGTTATTTACAACCCTTAAAGCGTTCATTAACAACCCTGTGAGTTCAATTAACAACCTCCCCCTCGTTTCTCTCTGACAACGGTATCTGACGTTAAGTGTTGGCAAATGAGTTATTTACAACCCTTAAAGCGTTCATTAACAACCCTGTGAGTTCAATTAACAACCTCCCCCTAGTTTCTCTCTGACAATGTTATCTGACGTTAAGTGTTGGCAAATGAGCTATTTACAACCCTTAAAGCGTTCATTAACAACCCTTTGAGTTCAATTAACAACCTCCTCCCATCGTTTTCTCACCGTAACTGTTACCAGTTGAGCTATTTACAACCTGTGAAGCGTTCATTAACAACCCTTTCAGTTCCTTTCACAACCTCATCGCGTGACTGCAGCAATACTTCTGATGCAAATTTTCATAAGAGCTGAATTGTAGCATATTTTATCAAGTGGTTGGCAAGTTGTTTGCCTATTGTATGAAGTAAGTTAGACACATGCACAAGTGAATGGTAAGTCTCCCATGACTTTATAAAGTGCACACCTGAATGAATTTACAACTAAAACTGTTAGATTCACAACTACTACTGCATGAATTAACAACTACTTCAGCTATTTACATATCACCCTTTTCACATCAACCCACCACTATGAGAATCAACTTTTCCCACATCAAACGTCCAACTTTCTCTGTTTTGTTCCACAATAACAGAGCATTATGACACCCAAAGCCATTTGCTGTATTAACAACCACTTCAGTTATATTAACAACACCAACTGCACGAATTAACAACAATTAAATTTCTTCCCATATCACAATTTTTACAGCACCTCACCAACCTGAAAATTAGCTATTCCCACTTTAAATGTATCATTTCCTCTGTCACCTCCCCAAAAAACAGAGCACTATCACATTAACACTACCCAACCTCATTCAAACCCCAACTACAACGCTCAAGCTCATAACTTTACCTAAATCATGTCATTACTCATCTACCTCCTACCACTTTGTCCACTATTGCCACCAAGCACCAACCTTTCACCATCATTCAATTTCACTTTATCCAAATATCACACAGAACCAAAAACAAAAAATTCAGTTTCGTGTTCTACCTCGGTACCACTACGTGGAGCTTGCAAATTTGATCCTTTACCAAGAACTTCAACATTACACTTGATCCCTTCAATGTTGGAGTTCACACCAGTCCCTTTCGCGTCGTTTCTGTGTCTCCGGAAAAAAACTTACGCCTTCCCTCCTCTTTCTGAAGCTTCCACTTTTACATTAACAAGAGGGGCATGTATGTCATTTTATATTGGAAAATAATATCAGAAAAGTCCCTAGGGACTTTTCAGATATTTCAATTTTTCCTGGGACTTTTCTGACAATATTTTGCTTCCTTAGGACCTGACAGTAATTTTCCCAAAAAAAAAACACGTAACCTTTTTTCCACAAGAACGATTGCACTGTTTGTCCATATTTTAAATTAACCTCAACTAAACAACTAATCCCATCTCATAAATGCTCTGTATTTTCTTTGATACTCCTCATCAATGCTCTATATTTGGCATTATATTTCATATTTTAATTTAATGGTATTGGATAAAAAGTAAACATTTACCACTTTCTCACTTAAATCAACAAATAAGCAGAAGAATGAGCTCCACAAAACGGCTTCATCATATGTTATCAATTTTCATACTTTTTTAGTATTTTATTGATCCTGATATTGTGATATGTGTAATTGTGTATTAAAGTAAATAATAAAAAATAACAAATATTAAAATGATTTATATATTAAAATAAATCTAAATAATGTTACTTATTTCATTGTTAATTATTCAAAAATTGAAATTAATAAATATCCTAAGAAAAAATATTTATAAAATTTTTTATTGTATTCAATAACCTCAATTTAAATATGTTTATTTAAATTTAAATATATGTTTAGGAAAGTACGACGTCTCAATGGGAAGCTATTAAAATGAAATAATTTAAAATTTTAATAAGAATCCAAACTAATTCATAAATTAAATAATGTGAAGATTTTCATAACTTTTAAAAAGGTCAAAATCGTTATTCTAAATTGAAGGCCTGCAACAATGAAATCAATCCAAATATATACAATGTGATAAAGATTGAAATAAATCCGGATTTTCCCTTAAACTTAATCCAGAATCCAGATCATGGGTAGGAAGTTATGATTTTTTAAATGGCAAGTATTTAAAATGAAGCAATTCAAAATTTCAATAAGAATTCAAACTCATTCATAAATCAAGGAATTTGGAGAAAAAAGTTCAGAATCTTTTTTTTTAATAAATGTAGAATATAAAATAAAGTAAATCCAAATATATATAAAATGAATAAATAAAGAAATGTCGAGATTTCCACCTCCCTTGGAAAATTCAAAATCTGTCTTCAAAATCTAAAATTCAAAATAAATTTAATATATATATATATATATATATATATAAAGTTACAAAGATATGTGCTTGTTTGAATTGGTATTGTGGCAGGCAAAAAAAAAAAAAGAATTGGTATTGTAAAAGCACGTTCATATAAATCGAGGTAAAACTTCTCTCATGTACTTATCTCATATAGCATAAATCATATTAAAAAAAGCAGCTTCTACCGCTAATCCAAACCGATACTAAGATAAATTCAAGTCATGGATAGAAAGTTATAGTCCCTTTTAAACGGAGAAAAAAATTCAAACTCTTTCTTCTAAACCTAAATTAGAAAATCATGTCCAAAAAAAACCTAAATTAGAAAATAAAAAATAAATCCAATTTTTTTTATAAATATCAAATGCATTAATAAGAAAAATGATTGTGCATCAGAAATCTACAACCATAAATGGACAAGATTGTGGACCATTAAAAACATTAAAAGGGACAAATCTTAAACTTAAAGTGAATAAGCTGGAAGTTAAAAGAACATAAAAAAAATAAAAGATATATGTCTCTATGCAAAATGTTTGATGAGTTGTTGTTTGCTCCTTTCTCCGCAGTAGTTTCTTTTTTATGCACATCACATGGAAGTGATTATTTGACAATGGTAATCTTGATTGTATTATTATTGGTAGCCTGTTTGGTTGGATTTATTAATGGTAATGTAGATTGCAATTATAAAACAGATTGCATATTTTTTGGTAATCTCTATTCGTAGGGGGACTCTTATGAAAACTCATTGTAGTCTTGTAATCATTGATGAAATCTCAATTTTAACCCTACTAATATAATAAAAAGACAAGATTTGCCCTCATTGATTTATGCAGCTTCTAACTTTGTTCATCGACAATTTTGGAACAATGCAACTTTGCTTTTAATCGATGATAATCTCCTTTTAATCTGGGAATTTGTATGCTTTCATTTTCACTTTATGATTTCTTTCTTGAATTTGTATGTTTGGTTTTTTTTTTTTTTTTGAAATCACATGTTCATCATCAGGTATGCCTTCTTCATCGAAAGTTTTGAATTGCAATATTGATTATATGCATCGATTTCTTTTTATCTTGCTTGTTTCATTTTGCAATTGATTAATGAATATGCACGATATTATTGCTGAGATTTCCTTTACCACTGTGTTCCTCTGCCTATGTGAGAGGAATGGTACGGTGGCAGACAATAGGATTTAATCTAATTGTCAAAGAAAGTGGGCATGGAGGCTATGAATTATTTTAAAGGGCAAAGTGGTCTTTTATAGATATATTAATTTTAAAACGTTATTATAAAATAACTCATTGCAACCTATTTTAAAAAACATACTAAACATCATCCTTATAATTAGTATTGCATTACATTCCCATTACACTGCATTATATGAGGCAATGTAATCTAACCAAACGGGCTCGAAGAGTTGAATATCAAACAATTCAAAATCCAATGAAGCATTGCCCTGAAACATGGTAGAGCAATATATATTATTAGATTTGTTATCGTCCTTTGTTAGAACCGGCTGACACCCAAGAGAGGGGGTGAATTGGGTGTAAGGTAAAAACTTAAGAACTTTGGAAATCTTTTCGCATCTTAGAGGAAGCAATAAATATGAAAGTAATGAATCATAAATCACAGTTAGATATTTAAATGATATATGCTGGAAGTATAAGAGCTTAGGGAAGAGAATGTGCAAACTGTGATTTATCCTGGTTCGGGCCAATCCACGATGACCTACGTCCAGTCCCCAGGCTCCTCCTGAGAGTTTCAATCCACTATCTTCCTCAAGTTTAACCGGGTACTTGAGAACCACTACAATCTCACAAGTTTGATCCGGGCACTTGTGAAGCCTTTACAATTCTCACACTGAGATTACTCCCCCTTACACACCGTAAGATTACAACCAAGTTGCTCCCCCTTACACACCGTAAGGATACAACTTTGATGATGAAAGATTACAATCAATCTTCTCTCTTAAAAGTGAATAAGATGAACACTGAAGTACAATACAAATAATATCTCTCTCAAAGGTAAATCATATAGAAGCTAGAGAAATAGAGAGTATGTGCGATGAGTATTGATGTCAGGATGTTGGCATTTGGACGATGTATACACTGAGTCTTACTTCTATTTTGGATGATCTTCTATTTATAGTTGATGAGGATTGATGACCGTTTGAGCATTTCAACATATCCATTAGAGTGACGTAGCTTTGTTTGACCATTCTTCGATTTTGAAAACTAGCCGTTGGAACGTTGGCCGCTCCGCTCCGTAAACTCAACTTTTATCTCTTCTCATCATCTCTTCATTGTTTTACTGGAAAAGTGCATTAAACACTAATACAATGAAGTGTTAGAGTGATTAGAAGCAATAAGAATGAGTTATATGATCATTCCATTGATTTCCAGAATCTTCGGAACGTTGCTCTGTTTTCCTGGGAAGCATTACTCGAGTGTTTACTCGAGTGGACATCAAGTTTCTTCACAGGTTACTCGAGTGGCTATTCGAGTGGCCTTCCATTTTCTGCGTAGCTTACTCGGGTAGTGACTTGAAGTTCTCTTCTAAATAACTCTGCATACACAGTGCTTTACTCCAGTAGTGACTTGAAGTTCTCGTCTAAATAACTCTTCAAGTTTTGCTAGCACAGTGCTTTACTCCAGTAGTGACTTGAAGTTCTCGTCTAAATAACTCTTCAAGTTTTGCTAGCATAGTGCTTTACTCTAGTAGTGACTTGAAGTTCTCGTCTAAATAACTCTTCAAGTTTTGCTAGCACAGTGCTTTACTCGAGTAGCTACTCGAGTATTCATTTAAGTTTACTCAAGTACATACTCGAGTATCATCGGGAAAACTTTGATGAACTTCAGGTTTTTGCTTACCACATTGAGTTATTCGAGTAGCTCCTCGAGTAACATTGGCAGGATTGAAAATGCCGAGAGCAACTGCAAGTGACCTACATGGTTACTCGAGTACTTACTCGAGTAACGTTGGCAGGTCGAGAGCAATTGGAAGTTTTCTATCTGATTACTCGAGTACCTACTCGAGTAAAGTCTTTTATTATCAACCAGTTACTCGAGTGGTGCCTTCAAGTGAATTCTTAATTTTGACTCGAAACATGGCAAATTATATATCATCGGAAAGCCCTCATTATCTACATTCCAATGCAACAAGAATCAACTCCTAACTCGTTGTGTACAGAAAGTTATGATCCAAAGAGTATCTACTGTTCTTAGACAATCCTGAAATCACGAGCAGCAACTTCCAGAAGTCATAGCTCTTAGGATATAGCTTTAAATGTGACAAATTATATATCCATGGAAAGCTCTTTGAGTCTTCTTTCATATGGCATTGATTTCATCTCAATCCGATATGTATTTTGAGAGTTATGTCCAAAATACCAAAGCTATCCTGGAATATGACGGTGATTCATGTGTCAACTTTCGAAGCTTATATCTCTCTCATCTGAACTCCTTTGAATGTGATCTTGGTGTCAAAAGTTCGTGTTGGAAGTCTAGTTTCATATGCCACCGGTTTCAGTTCGATCCGACATATGATTGGAGAGATATCATCAAAATACCGAACCTCTGTTTTGCCGCACGAAAACAGAGTGCCATTTACTTCAAGTGCCGCCTTGAGTAATTCATCAAATAACCCGGCAGATTACTCGAGTAAGGCCTTGAGTAAACACCTCCAAAATCATACAATGCCATATTACTCGAGTGATTACTCGGGTAATCATCCCCAAAGGTACCATAGCTTCCGTATACATCATTTTAGCTTCGTATTGACCCATTCCAACTTTCATTTGACCATAGAAACCTCCGGTATCACTTTTAGGAGCTTTAATCTTGATATTCTCATATGATCTTGCAAGTTCTTCTTTCTTTAATCTCTTTCTTCAATTCCTTGCCTCTTGATTTTCTTCTTGATGATTATTCTCCATTTATGAGGCATTATAATATCAACCCACAATGATGTCTATGACTAATCTACAAGATATACAACATTAAATATGGTAGTTAGTCAATGTGGAAGATAAGTATATTATACAAACTTTTTGCTCATATTTGACATCTATATTTGACATCATTAAAACTATTCATATCTAACATCCTCTGCTTTTACTGTTTTCTTTCATTTCACTACTCATTTCAGTCTTTAAATTGAAATTTGAGCATGTCAAATTTAACGTTTTATAAAAAAAAATATTTTTAAATATTTTTATTACAGTTTTAAATTATTATAACTAAAATTTAGTTTTTTTTAAATTTATTTATTTATTTTTTAATAGTTTGTATTTTAATAATATTTTTATAAAATATTACTCATGTTTCAATAATAAGAGTAGAGTACGGTAGGCAACCTTTTTCCTTTTTCCACAAGAAAGATTCCACCGTTTGTCCTTGGAAACAAATCCACAATTGGGTGACCCAACCTTGTATTTTTCTAAAAGAGTGGCACGTACCATCCACATAAATTCCAGAGAAATTGCATTTAGTCCTGGATAAGAGCAAATATAATAAAATGATTCTTTAAAATCTTAAAATTGTATTTAAATCTGTATAATTTTTTTATAATAAATTTCAATTATTACATATCCATGGATTTGTTAATGGAGTCCATCGACTTATTAATGGACACTTATGAAATTATCAGTGGACACTCTGGATTTGTCAGTAGATGCCCATGGACGTGCCAATGGATTTAGAATTTATTGCAAAATTGTCTCAAGGGACTCAAATACAATTTTAGATTTTAAAGGATCATTGGATCGTATTTTCTCATGTTCGAGATTTTTAAATGCAATTTTTCCTAAATTCTATCCATGCGTAAACTTGTTTCAATGGTAAAAGGAGAGAACGATGGCCAATCTATTACTATTGGACAAAAAAAAAAAAACAAGTGACCTTTTTTCACAAGAAAGATTGCACCATTTTTCCTTGGAAACATACCCACAATTGGGTGACCCTGCCTTGTATGTTTCTAAAAGAAGGGTACATACCATCCTCATAAATTCGATCCATATGTAAACTTGTTTCATCCAAATTAGAAGGACAATGTTGAAGAACATGCTCCTGATTAAACCCCTGAGAACACAAAGATGATGCATGATTTATCTCCTTAATGACTAAAGAAGGGAAAGACAGATGTCCCTGAGTAAGAATCTGATTTCTCTTCATCCTTATCGTTGAGAGAAGTTCATCATCAAAGAGTGTTTTAATAACCATATTTTAAAACTTGCAAAATCTGCAAAACGAAACCGTATATAAAGGTTAAAATAAATATTTTAGTTAGTTATATCCTGTTGACCATATATTATATAAATGTGCATAAAAGTAGGCCCTATGAAATTTTAGTTTTTATTCTTTAACTCCGCCTATATTTTATGCTCGGTCCCAAGCATAAGTAACTAAATGCACCTCTAAATTTTGTTTAGGGTGCTTTAGCCATTTTTATTATTATTATTTTTTTGCTAAGCATAGTTTTCTTTTTATTGAAAGCGATCCTATTCGAGGTACTATCAAATACTAAATATGAGCATATCTCCTAACAAAGATTCGAATATTAATTCATCACGTTATAAGGGACAATCCCTTCTACTAGACTCAATCCCCATTGATTTTTAGCCAGTTTTATTTCATTCATGGGTTGATAAATTTATTTTGTCACTCCAAACTTTGCTATGTTTGTAACATGTAGGCAAAAGTAGCACCGTTAACCCAACTCCAAGTCTTTTTTCTTTTTTAAAATGTACATAGACTAACAATTTGTGTCATTTATACTTTGTATTTCATTTTATTGGTTAATTTTTTTAATTTGATTCTGAATCAATATATTATAATGAAATAATGAATTACAATCTACATATATTATCATTTGTACGGCCTTTTTAAATTTCGTGTGTAAATGATATATTTAAGAGAAAAAAAATTTGTATATCAAAGTAAGATCAAAACGTCTCTATATCTTGGTTTATTGTTAAAACATAAGTTAATAAATCCAATTTAATTATATTCGATGTGAATATTTTCTTAATGTTACTTTATTAAAATTTTAAATAATTAATCAAAATAATATATATATATATATATATGAATTCAAAATTAATATTTTTATTAGTTTATTTTTCTCAAATTTGAAAATGTCAATTTAAATGGTTATATCTCTTGAATTTAAAGATTTCTATTATAAAATGGGTTCCTTAGCTTTATTATTATCCTCTTTTTTTTTTTTTTGCCATATTCTTGTAATAAATTTTTTGAGAATTGATAAAATTAACTTCTTTTGTTAAAAAAATCAACTAATAAGTATGCAAGGAGAATGTAGCTGAGATATTCTCTACACAATTAGAATTATGATATGATATATCATTAGTTTGCGGTTTGCTTATATAAATTTTAGGTTTGGAGTTAACTGTCGATTTACTATATTTATTTGTTTTTTCACTTCAATAATAATATTATAACTATAATTTATTTGGTTGATATTGTTTTAAAAATCACCTTTCTCAACACATATATTTAATATATTTAAGGTCAGGATCTACTACTTGCTTATTGAAATAAAAAAAAATTCTTCAAAGTATCTAAAAATAATTTAGCTAATAGAAAGGAAAAATGAAAGGAAAAATACCTCAAAAATACAAAAGAACATAATGGGAATATGAAATTGCATAATACTTATAACACGTCACATCCCAAATTGGGATTTTAAAATTCAAGCAAAAAGTAAAACCTCGGCGCTGGTTGCCAGAGGGAATAATTTTTTTGGCAAAGTGAACATTGAGTCACCAATAACTTCAAAGTTAAAAAAGTAATTTGCAATATGGTGCAGGTTTGGTTAGGTTTAACCAAGGTTCAACCCTGACCGGATACCGAACCCTTCGGGGTACTGTGGTTTGGTTAAGTTTGATTAGGTTAGGTTTTTTATTAAGTCACTTATTACGTAAGTCGAGATAAAATTTTTCTTATATATTTATCTCGTATACCATAAATCATGATTTATAAGCACTTATTGTCTAAAAATAAATCATTCATCCAAACATAAATCACATTACAAAAACTGACTTTTCTATTAAATCATTTTTAATAAGTCAGAATCATAGTACTACATCCGGTCCTAATTATAAGACAAAGTTGACTTTTTTTGGAGAAATTAAGGAAGCTAAATAAGTTACTTAATCATATAATATATCCCACCCGTGCTTGATGGTGAAGCTGCCCATAAGTTTGGTTCTCAGGTATGTACAACTTGATTCAATTATGATCACACTGTCAACTTAACGTGTAGGAAATTACTGGTGCTTGTAAGATAGTTCTTTTGTCTAGTTACTCGAAAGGACTAGAGTTCTGGAGTTTATTATTTCTAAGACGAGCTTGTGTGTTCTCTAATTCTCAATTTTCAGAGACCAGAGCTGATTAGTTCTAACAATGCAAGTATAATAGTTCTAGTTTAGTCTTATTTTATCGATTCTAGTGTTCTTTTTTAATAATAAGCATCTGATATTTGATATTGATTTTAGTAGAGTTTGGTTGCGACTCAAAAGCCGATGATTTGGTGAATTGAATTTCTTGGTTCTATTACTTTGCGTAGTCAAAGCAGTAAACTAGTTTTTCCCCTCTCCATATCGAAAGCTGCCATTTTAATTGCGTCCATATTAAGACACAGAATTGCTGATTTGCCAAGTTATTTCGCCTGGCTTCGCTGATTTGTAAGAATGTATTCCTATCCTGAATCAATTGTAGATGTTTAGCATCACCTTTTTGTTGGTTGGCATTGGCACATTGTGGCATGAAGAACTGTTTTAGTTTTATGTTCGTGTTATTCATCCTACCTTACAAATTGACTGTTGTTCCTTTGGTAATGAAGTCTGTTCATCAGATTCTGGACTGGATAACTTTATGCAATGGAATGATTAATTGGATCCATTTCTTGACGATACACAGTGCTGATCCTGAGAATCAATTGTTTATTTCTTTGTCTAGGGTTTCTTCAACTTTACAGCCAGGAGACCGCGCCATCTACTGCAGATTTTGGAGCTTGGATACAATGATGTTGATATGGTTTGGTTGGCTGATCCATTTCCTTACTTGGAAGGGAATCATGATGTGTATTTTACAGATGATATGACTACAGTAAGTGTGTAAATATAATTTAGGTGCATTTTTTATTCATGTCAACTATTATATATATTGAACCATTTAGAGCTACGTTTGGCTTCTGGGATGGGATAGTATGATAAAACACTAATAATTTCAAAGACCTGGGTATCATATATGGATACATACTTGGCGTTCCCTAAAGTGCTTTCATAGGATTTTAATGAATGACTCTCTAGTGTGGTTTTCGCCCCTCTGAAGTTCTTGCAATGTGATTCTGTGTTTTATTGATTCCTTTTTATTTCTTCTTGTGACCAGATCAAACCATTAAACCACTCTCATGATTTACCACCACCAGGGAAAAAGGGTCGCCCTTACATATGTAGTTGCATGATTTTCCTGCGCACTACTGATGGAGCAAAGCTAGTTATGAAAAAGTGGATTGAAGAACTTCAGATTCAGCCATGGTCTAAGACCAAGAAATCTAATGATCAGCCTGCTTTTAACTGGGCTTTGATGAAGCCCGCTAAAGAGGTCTGTAACGTTTGTCCCATTTGGCTTAGTTTCCTATTTAGTTTTTATATGACTTATACTAGTAACTTGTATAAGAAGTAAGCTTAATTTTTTAAAGAAAACTTTGGTCTTTCAGTAAGAATTTAAGTTTCTAATAATAGAATTTAAAAGGGCTGTACTGTTGTACTATTTATAAAGTCACTTATTCTGTCGTTTGTCAGCAAATTCTCGCTAATGGACTTCCCATCTGATGATAGTGGGAGTAGGGTTTATGAAAGATATGTGTTTGTGTTACATGAAAAATAAATAAGGGATATGCTGTTTCCTTTCTCAATTGAAAAGCAAAATACAGGAATTACTCTTCCATGCCAACTCAAGACAAATCAATTTTTTGTTTCTCCTGGGTCATCAATGAATGACCTTAGGAGAAAAATTTTGTCATTGGGAGGAGGGGTCTTGCAGTGGTTCTTGTCAATAACAGACTCCAAAATCCTCTTTAGGAATGGATTGTCGATTTTCGCTTCTCATCTAGTTATGTCTGTGATTATAGTTGTCAAGTGCGGTCTGGTTCAACAGTTCTCAGATATTTGCTAGAAGGATGAACCCAAATACTCATATAATAGTCAGTTTAGTATCATGATTCAGTTCATTTTCCACCATGAAGAATCAGCGGTCTTTTCTAGAAAACTATCAAAATGGAACTCCTATAGAATTGAGTTTATTATTGTGTAGAAGTCACAGTTTATTATTGTTTGTAAGAAGCACCAAGTGAATTTGCATTTCAGAACATCATACTATCATAAGCAAACCTTCCTACCCATCAAAATTCTATTGATTTATTGAAAAGCATCTGAATTGAAGATTATGTTTTTTTGTTTTGTTCATGAGTTTACTGAATGCAACTCTCTGCAGGTGGACCTATGCTTGCTGCCCCAGGCTGCGTTCCCCACAGGTGGGTTATATTTCAAGAACAAGACGTGGGTTAAGGAGACGAAAGGAAAGCATGTGATAATTCACAATAACTATATCATAGGTTTTGAGAAGAAGACAAAACGATTTCGTGATTATGGCCTCTGGTTGGTGGATGATCACGCCCTCGAGTCCCCACTTGGTAGATTATGATTCATGGGAGATCTCTATGCATCTTGTTTGCTAGTATGATCAAAAGCATTTCCATTCACATGGTGCTTGAAAGAAGAAATTCTTACAGTCTGTAGCAGAAAAACACAACCCATTGAATTCCAGCTTCCTGAAGAACCGATGAACGTCACTGAATCGTTGGTTTGGCTTAAGAAAATCTCAAGGTCAGTGATGAAGTCAGAGCAAAAATAGGTACATCACCGAGGTGGGCCTGATGGAGAACTGTGCATCCTTCTTAATATGCTTGACAACATTTTTGTGAATTAGTTCTCTTGTCCTGTGGGAAGTGAACTGGAGTTGGGCCAAAAACTATTGTGTGGCAAGTTTTGCTTCTGCTGGGACTGGGGCCATTTTTTGTGTCCCCAGCTTTTATTTTCACTTCGGTCCTTTGTTTAGAAGTTAGAACAGATAAAAAGTGGTTTACATATGTACATTACTGTTAAAGGCCAATGGATTACCAGTGGTTAGATTGATAACTAAATGAAGTATTTTTTTGGTTAAGCACAGGTATAAAAATAAAATATTTTATCATTAAAAACGTAGAAATCAATTTAAATGGTACATATTGGGACCCAAGTTTAATTAATTTAGATATAAAAAAATTGATTAATCCTTTTAATAAATATATACCGTGTTTATAATTGTTTTATCAAAAAAAAAATTTTCAAAAACTATAAATTAAAATAATTTATAATTTCCCAAACTTGCTACATTTATACATTGATAAAATAAAATATATTTGAAATACTCCTCTGATCCTTAATATAAGGCATATTTAACTAATTTGATTAGATTAAGGAACTTGATTAAATTAATTAGCATAATATGTATTTTCTAAAACACTTTAGTTAGTGTTAATGATAATAAAATAAAATTAAAAAAAATTAATTATAAAACAAACACAATTTTTTGAACAAATATCAATTCACCTAAATGTAATTATCCCCAAAACATTTTTGAAATGAAAAGGAAACACAAATATTCATTCAAAGTTAAAATAAAGGGTTAAGGCGTAAAAATAGTAACAAACTATTATACTATGTGTATCAAATATAATTAACTATTTTTGAATGCAAAACAAGATATCAACAATATTTTTGGATGTAAAAGTATATATAATCAATTTATTCAGGAGCAGATATAGCAACACCGTTAATCTACGTTAACTTCCGTTACTTTTTATATTGTGGGTTCCACCAATCTTGTCCCTCTCTGTTATTTTAATATATTTTTAGGATGGTTAAGATGCAAATTTAGCAACCAATTATTTTCTTGTATTCACTCAACACAATTAACATTTTTTTAGGTGTAAAAGTAGACAAACAATTTATATAGGATCAAATATAGCAATGCTGTTAAGGAGACTTAACTTCCGTTACTTTTTACACTGTGGGTCCTATCAATTTTCTCACTCTCTATTATTTTAATATATTCCTGAAAAGGTTGAGTTGAAAATTAAGCAATGAGTTATTTCACTATGGGCACCAACACAATTATTTTTCATAATAGCATTTATAAGATAAATTTGAACATTTATATAAGGGCATTTATTTTTTTTTTCATAAGAGAATTTACAAGACAAATAAAGAGATTTAAAAGAATATAGTAAGTTAAAAAATTTTTACCGCACCCCATCCGGTCAAATAAAAGTTAGGTTTTGTCAGTGGAAAGATAAATATGAGCATTTATAAGATAAATATATGAATGACCAAAATTTTTTAACTCCTCGGATTCTTTTAGATCCCTTTATTTGTCTTGTAAATGTTCTTATGAAAAAAAATAAAGTAAGATCATTAATGTAAATGCTCATGTATAAATGCCCATATTTGTTTTGTAAATGCTCTTATGAAAAATAATTGTGTTGGGTGCCCATAAAATAATAGTTTATTGCTAAATTTACATCGTAACAATTCTAAAAATATATTAAAATAATAAAGTGATAAGATCGGTGGGACCCATAATACAAAAAGTAACAGAAGTTAATTTGGGTTAATGGCGTTGTTATATTTGCTCCCGAATAATTTAATTATGTCTACTTTTGCACCCAAAAATATTATTGATGTCTAGTTTTACACCTACAAATAGTTAATTGTGTTGGGTGCACATAGTAAAATACTCCCTCCGGTCCTAATTATAAGACAAAGTTGATTTTTTTTGGAGAAATCAAGAAAGCTAATTAAATTACTTTAAAGTATTTATATTTTTATTTTTTTTCTCCAGACTAATTAGTTTGACAAATAAACTAATATATAATTTAAGGATACATAATATATGATATGATTAAGTAACTTATTTAGCTTTCTTAATCTCTCCAAAAAAATCAATTTTGTTTTATATTTAGAACCAGAGGCAGTAGTTCGTTACTATTTTTGCATCTTAACTCTAAAATAAATTTATACTAAATTTAATTGTTAATAGTTAATAAAATATGAAAAATGTCAATACAAAATTTAATCACGTGCCTATATAATGATAGTAAAAGATGAGAAACACATGGTTATTTAGAGAGGAATGATTAGGGGTGTAGTTTGTTTAAGCTTTAGTAACAAATATTTTAATTTGGTCGAATGTACTGTTGCTAAATTTTAAAAACAAAATAAATCTGGACTATCCAGATTGTAACAACTTTAGGTTAGGTGGTGCCTGCGCAAATTTGAGAGGGAAAAAGAATCCAGTCACGGCTGTCATTTGTCATTTCCCTTTTCTGACGAAAATGCCTGCGGCGGATTACGGCAATATCGTCAATCAGTTCTTCAATGCGGGTGACCACAATGCTCGCATGATTGCGGCACATGCCATATTCCGCCATTTTATTTATATTATGCACACACACATATATTAATTTATATAAATATATATATATCACTCGTTTAGTCTAATATCATTACGCATTTTGTCATTTCATTACTAATTTTGTTAAAGCCCTTATGTCTTTACTTATATTATATATATATATATATATATATATTAATGTGTGTGTCTATACACACACACACACACTACTCATTTAATCAATACCATTACGCATTTTTTCATTTCTATTACTGATTTTGCTAAACGCATTATGGCTTCATTTATATTATACATATGTATATTACACGTTTAGTCAATACCATTACAAATTTTGTCATTTCCATTACAGATTTTGTTAAATGTATTGTGGCTTCATTTATATTATACATACGTATATCACTCGTTTAGTCAATACCATTACGCATTTTGTGCTTTTCATTACTGATTTTGTTAAAGTCGTTATGCCTTTATTTATATTATACATATATATATATATATATATATATATATTAATGTATATATTACTCGTTTAGTCAACACCATTATGTATTTTATTATTTTTATTATTAACTCTGTAAAAGCTATTACGTCTATATTTATACTATATATATTTAGTAATGTATATATATGTTAAAAGGGCTTTGGTGGCCCAATGGCCACCATGTCCCTTTGGTAAAGAAGTAGGATGGGTTCAATCTCACCCTTTGCCATCCTGAACAACTTTTTTTGTAAAAAAAATGTACCACCCTTTTTTTAAAAGAAAAATTGAAGGGAAAAATGGTAAAAGTGTAAACACTTCAAAATCTCAATTTGATACCTGTCACCTTTAAGTCATTTTAAACTGTTAACAGACTTTTATGAGTTTTGCAACTTGATAAGTTATTTAAATGGGATTTTCCCAAAAAAGAACCCATTCACAGGCGTCAATTGTCATTTCCTTTTTAAGAGGAAAATGACGGCGGTGGATTATGGTGAGAGCATGAATTAGTTCTTCAATGCGGCGGACCAAATGCCCACGTGATTGCGGCACGTGAAATAGCCCGCCATATGAATGGGTACATTCAGGCACCACATTCGGTGAGACATAATGATCGCCTGTTGGAAGTTTGTTCAGACGTATCGCGACAATCACGTCAATATTGGAACAGCCACGATTAGCGCTATTAGCGGTCGTTTGGTTGGGGGAGAGACTATGATGAACGGAATCAACGTTCGATTTTTTTACAAGAATGGGGCTATGCTTCGAATGAGTTTCAAACTAACTGAGGATCCAAATAACCGTTGGGTAATGCTGCTTTCGAAAGATAATGTTGATATGCGGAATTTTTGGGGTGAGGATCGTCGGCAGGTAGACGTAAACAATCAGTTCTCAGTCTGGCTGTTCCACCACCGTCTGGAAGGTGCTGTGGTGTTCATCTATGGATACCAAACAATAAAGACTCTGATACCAACTCAAACACAAGCATTTTTTGATAAATCCATCGGAATTCTAGAATCCTCCAAGTTTCTTTCCCAAAAAAGAACCCATTCACAGGCGTCAATTGTCATTTCCCTTTTCAGAAAAAAATGGTTGTTCCGGATTTTGGCGAGAGCGTGAATCGGTTCTTCAATGCGGCTGACCACAATGAACACATGATTGCGGCACGTGAAATAGCCTGCCATTTGAACGGGTACATTCAGGCACCGCATCCGGTGAGACACACACTGATTGTCTGTGGGAATTTTGTTCAGACGTATCGTGACAAATACGTCAATATTAGACCAGCCACGATTAGCGCTATTAGCGGTCGTTTGGTTGGGAGAGAGAGCCTATGATGAACGGAATCAACGTTCGTCTTTTTGGCAAGAATGGTGCATTGTTACGAATGAGGCTGAAACTAACTGATGCTCCGAATAACCGTTGGGTAATGCTGCTTCCGGAAGATGAAGTTGATATGCGGAATTTTTGGGGTGAGGATCGTCGGCAGGTGGACGTGAACAATCAGTTCTCGGTCTGGGTGTTGCACGAACTTCTGGAGGGCGCTCTGGTGTTCATCCTTGGATACCAAACCATAGAGGCTCTGATACCAACTCGAACACAAGCTATTAGCGGTCGTCTGGTCGGGGGAGAGCCTATGATGAACGGAATCAACGTTCGTCTTTTTGGCAAGAATGGTGCATTGCTACGAATGAGGCTCAAACTAACTGAGGCTTCGAATAACCGTTGGGTAATGCTGCTTCCGGAAGACGAAGTTGATATGCGGAATTTTTGGGGTGAAGATCGTCGGCAGGTGGACGTGAACAATCAGTTCTCGGTCAGGCTGTTGCACGACCTTATGGAGGGCGCTCTGGTGTTCATCCATGGATACCAAATCATAGAAGCTCTGATACCAACTCGAACGCAAGCATTTTTTGATGCATCCATCGGAGTTCTAGAATCCTCCAAGTTTCTTTCCCAAAAAATAACCCATTCACAGACGTCAATTGTAATTTCCCTTTTTAGAGGAAAATGATGCCGGTGAATTACGTCGATAACGTGAATCGGTTCTTCAATGCGACGGACTTCAATGCCCACGTGATTGCGGCACGTGAAATAGCCCGTCAATTGAACGGGTACATTCAGGCACAGAATCCGGCGAGACACACTTTGATCGTCTGTCAGAAGTTTGTTCAGACGTATCTCGACAAACAGGTCAATATTGGACCAGCCACGATTAGCGCTATTAGCGGTCGTTTGGTTGGGAGAGAGCCTATGATGAACGGAATCAATGTTCGTCTTTTTGGCAAGAATGGTGCAATGTTACGGATGCGGCTGAAAGTAACTGATGCTCCGAATAACCGTTGGGAAATGCTGCTTCCGGAAGATGAAGTTGATGTGCGGATATTTTGGGGTGAGGATCGTCGGTAGGTGTACGTGAACAATCAGTTCTCGGTCAGGCTGTTGCACGACCTTATGGAGGGCGCTCTGGTGTTCATCCTTGGATACCAAATCATAGAAGCTCTGATACCAACTCAAACGCAAGCATTTTTTGATGCATCCATCGGAGTTCTAGAATCCTCCAAGTTTCTTTCCCAAAAAAGAACCCATTCACAGACGTCAATTGTAATTTCCCTTTTTAGAGGAAAATGATGCCGGTGAATTACGGCGATAACGTGAATCGGTTCTTCAATGCAACGGACTTCAATGCCCACGTGATTGCGGCACGTGAAATAGCCCGTCAATTGAATAGGTACATTCAGGCACAGAATCCGGCGAGACACACTCTGATCGTCTGTCAGAAGTTTGTTCAGACGTATCGCGACAAACAGGTCAATATTGGACCAGCCACGATTAGCGCTATTAGCGGTCGTTTGGGTGGGAGAGAGCCTATGATGAACGGAATCAATGTTCGTCTTTTTGGCAAGAACGGTGCAATGTTACGGATGCGGCTGAAACTAACTGATGCTCCGAATAACCGTTGGGTAATGCTGCTTCCGGAAGATGAAGTTGATGTGCGGAATTTTTGGGGTGAGGATCGTCGGCAGGTGGACGTGAACAATCAGTTCTCGGTCAGGCTGTTGCACGACCTTATGGAGGGCGCTCTGGTGTTCATCCTTGGATACCAAATCATAGAAGCTTTGATACCAACTCGAACGCTATTAGCAGCCATATTGGACCAGCCACGATTAACGCTATTAGCGGTCGTTTGGTCGGGGAAGAGCCTATGATGAACGGAATCAACGTTCATCTTTTTGGCAAGAATGGGGCAATGCTACGAATGAGGCTTAAACTAACTGAGGCTCCAAATAACCGTTGGGTAATGCTGCTTCCGGAAGATGAAGTTGATGTGCGGAATTTTTGGGGTGAGGATCGTCGGCAGGTGTACGTGAACAATCAGTTCTCGGTCAGGCTGTTGCACGACCTTATGGAGGGCGCTCTGGTGTTCATCCTTAGATACCAAAGCATAGAAGCTCTGATACCAACTCGAACGCAAGCATTTTTTGTTGCATCCATCGGAGTTCTAGAATCCTCCAAGTTTCTTTCCCAAAAAATAACCCATTCACAGACGTCAATTGTAATTTCCCTTTTTAGAGGAAAATGATGCCGGTGAATTACGGCGATAACGTCAATCGGTTCTTCAATGCGACGGACTACAATGCCCACGTGATTGCGGCACGTGAAATAGCCTGTCAATTGAACGGGTACATTCAGGCACAGCATCCGGCGAGACACACTCTGATCGTCTGTCAGAAGTTTGTTCAGACGTATCGCGACAACCAGGTCAATATTGGACCAGCCACGATTAGCGCTATTAGCGGTCGTTTGGTTGGGAGAGAGCCTATGATGAACGGAATCAACGTTCGTCTTTTTGCCAACAATGGTGCAATGTTACGAATGCGGCTGAAACTAACTGATGCTCCGAATAACCGTTGGGTAATGCTTCTTCCGGAAGATGAAGTTGATAAGCGGAATATTTGGGGTGAGGATCGTCGGCAGGTGGACGTGAACAATCAGTTCTCGGTCTGGCTGTTGCATGACCTTCTGGAGGGCGCTTTGGTTTTCATCCTTGGATACCAAACCATAGAGGCTTTGATACCAACTCGATCGCAAGCTATTAGCGGTCGTCTGGTCGGGGGAGAGCCTATGATGACCGGAATCAACGATCGTCTTTTTGGCAAGAATGGTGCATTGCTACGAATCAGGCTCAAACTAACTGAGGCTTCGAATAACCGTTGGGTAATGCTGCTTCCGGAAGATGAAGTTGATATGCGGAATTTTTGGGGTGAGGATCGTCGGCAGGTGGACGTGAACAATCAGTTCTCGGTCAGGCTGTTGCATGACCTTATGGAGGGCGCTCTGGTGTTCATCCTTAGATACCAAATCATAGAAGCTCTGATACCAACTCGAACGCAAGCATTTTTTGATGCATCCATCGGAGTTCTAGAATCCTCCAAGTTTCTTTCCCAAAAAATAACCCATTCACAGACGTCAATTGTAATTTCCCTTTTTAGAGGAAAATGATGCCGGTGAATTACGGCGATAACGTGAATCTGTTCTTCAATGCGACGGACTTCAATGCCCACGTGATTGCGGCACGTGAAATAGCCCGTCAATTGAACGGGTACATTCAGGCACAGAATCCGGCGAGACACACTCTGATCGTCTGTCAGAAGTTTGTTCAGACGTATCGCGACAAACAGGTCAATATTGGACCAGCCACGATTAGCGCTATTAGCGGTCGTTTGGGTGGGAGAGAGTCAATGATGAATGGAATCAATGTTCGTCTTTTTGGCAAGAACGGTGCAATGTTACGGATGCGGCTGAAAGTAACTGATGCTCCGAATAACCGTTGGGTAATGCTGCTTCCGGAAGATGAAGTTGATGTGCGGAATTTTTGGGGTGAGGATCGTCGGCAGGTGGACGTGAACAATCAGTTCTCGGTCAGGCTGTTGCACGACCTTATGGAGGGCGCTCTGGTGTTCATCCTTCGATACCAAACCATAGACGCTCTGATACCAACTCGATCGCAAGCTATTAGCGGTCGTCTTGTCGGGGGAGAGCCTATGACGGAATCAACGTTCGTCTTTTTGGCAAGAATGGTGCATTGCTACGAATGAGGCTCAAACTAACTGAGGCTTCGAATAACCGTTGGGTAATGCTGCTTCCGGAAGATGAAGTTGATGTGCGGAATTTTTGGGGTGAGGATCGTCGGCAGGTGTACGTGAACAATCAGTTCTCGGTCACGCTGTTGCACGACCTTATGGAGGGCGCTCTGGTGTTCATCCTTAGATACCAAATCATAGAAGCTCTGATACCAACTCGAACGCAAGCATTTTTTGTTGCATCCATCGGAGTTCTAGAATCCTCCAAGTTTCTTTCCCAAAAAATAACCCATTCACAGACGTCAATTGTAATTTCCCTTTTTAGAGGAAAATGATGCTGGTGAATTACGGCGATAACGTGAATCGGTTCTTCAATGCGACGGACTTCAATGCCCACGTGATTGCGGCACGTGAAATAGCCCGTCAATTGAACGGGTACATTCATGCACAGAATCCGGCGAGACACACTCTGATCGTCTGTCAGAAGTTTGTTCAGACGTATCTCGACAAACAGGTCAATATTGGACCAGCCACGATTAGCGCTATTAGCGGTCGTTTGGTTGGGAGAGAGCCTATGATGAACGGAATCAATGTTCGTCTTTTTGGCAAGAATGGTGCAATGTTACGGATGCGGCTGAAAGTAACTGATACTCCGAATAACCGTTGGGAAATGCTGCTTCCACAATGCCCACGTGGTTGCGGCACGTGAAATAGCGAGCCATTTGGATGGGTATATTCACACAACGCATCCGGCGGTACACACTGATCGTCTGTAAGAAGTTTGTTAAGACGTATCGCGACAAACAAGTCAATATTGGAAATGCCTCGATTAGCGCTATTAGGGGTCGTTTGGTTGGGGGAGTGACTATGAATAACGGAATTGACGTTCTTCTTTTTGGCAAGAACAGGGCTATGCTTCGAATGAGTCTCAAACTAACTGATGCTCCAAATAACCGTTGGGTAATGAAGCTTCCAGAAGATGAAGTTGATATGCATAATTCTTGGGGTAAGGATCGTCGGCAGGTGGACGTGAACAATAAGTTCTCGGTCTGGCTGTTCAACGATCGTCTGGAGGGCTCCCTGGTGTTCATCCTTGGTTACCAAACCATAAATGCTCTGATACCAATTCGAATGCAAGCATTTTTCGATGCTTCCAATAGAAATCTAGCATGACCCGATGATTCTTAGGAGCTTAAATCCATTTATCATAGCCTCCCTCGACTAAACAATCAATAATAACACCAACAGAGGTGATTCCGATATTAATGTGCCTTCTATGATGCGATTTAGCAAACTTTTTACAAATAATAAAGGTGTGTCTCGAAGGATTGGAAACCTCAATAAACCCGTTCTAGTGGCGAGATTTGACACGCGCTGTAATGGCTCGAGTATTGTAGTCACTTACGTTGAAGAACTTATCTACACGATTGTCGTAATTTGTTGTCATTTTTGTCAGCAAAGTGAAATAAAAAATGACAAATGATGGCTGAAAATGGAGATTCTTTTCTCTAGAATATAATATAAGGATTCTAGAATTCCGATAGATGCATTGGAAAATGCTTGTGTTCTAGTTGGTATCAGAGCGATTATGGTTTGATATCAAAGTCTGATACCAGAGCCTACACGGTTTGGTATCAGAGCCTTCACAGGTTTGAGTTCACTTTTTATATTAGAACCATTGTATTTAATCTAACCATTATTTAACACTTGGAAGTGGAACATTCAACCTAAATGGTTAGGAGTTATATGCATTTGATATTTAATTTTTGATATCAATATGTTTTAACTTCTAGATCAAAACCTAAAGAGGGGTAAGCATGACATATCTTCAATGCGACGGACCATAATGCCTACATGATTGCGGCACATAAAATAGCCTGCCATTTGAACGAGTTTATCCAGGCGCTGCATCCGGTGAGACACACTTAGATTGTCCATCGGAAGTTTGTTCCGACGTATCGCAATAAGCACGTCAATATTGGAATGACCTTGATTGACGCTATAGCGGTCGTTTGGTTAAGGGAGAGAATATTACGAACGGAATCATCGTTCATCTTTTTGGCAAGAATGGGGCTATGATTCAAATAAGACTCAAACTAACTGAAGCTCTAAATAACCGTCGAGCAATACTGCTTCCAAAGGATGAAGTTGAACTGTAGAATTTTTGGGGTGAGGATCGTCGACAGGTGGATGTGAATAATAAGTTCTCGGTCTGGCTGTTCCATGACCGTTTGGAGGGCACTCTGGTGTTTATCGTTGGCTAAAGGTAAGCTTGAAGCTCCTAAGAATCATCGGATCATGCTCTTGTTCTTCAATGTAATTGACAACAATGCCCGTGCTATTACAATGCGTGCTATATCCCGCCACTTGAATGGGTTCATTGAGGTTTCCAATCCTTCGAGGCACACCTTCATCATCTGTAGGAAGTTTGCTAAGTCGCATCGCAGAAGGCACATCAATATCGGAACTACCTTTATTAGTGTTATTATTGATCGTTTAGTCGGGGAGGCTATGATAAATGGATTTAATGTTTGGATTTTTGGGAAGAATGAGGCGGTGATTTCAATGCATCTCAAACTTATTGAAGCTCCTAAGAATCGTCGAGTCATGCTCTCGCTGGAGAATGAAATCAATTGCAGCAGTTTTGGGGTCAGCAGATGAACGTCAACAACGAGTTCTCATTTGGTTGGTCAACGATTATCTACAGGGCGGTCTGGTATTTATAATATGCTTGTTATAATCAGAAGTAAATGACTTGATCCCCAACCTAGGGCTCTGATACCATGTGAAAAAACTGAACTATTATTGATTAAAAACAATAAGTCTTTAATTCACCTGCTAAAATCTTCTTATTATTGATACTAACTGATACCAATTCTCATTGTACTCGACATAAAGATATGTCTTGCTCATCTCCCTTTAGGTTTTGATCTAGAAGTTAAAACATATTGGTATCAAAAATTAAATATCAAATGCATATAACTTCTAACCATTTAAGGTTGAATGTTCCAGTTCCGAGTGTTAGATAATGGTTAAATTAAATACAATGGTTCTGATATAGAAAGTGAACTCGAACCTGTGAAGGCTCTGATACCAAACCGTGTAAGCTCTAGTACCAAGCTCTGATACCAACTAGAACGCAAGCATTTTCCGATACATCCATTGGAATTCTAGAATCCTTATATTATAGTATTATAAGGATTTATTATATTATTAGAAACCATAAACAAAAAATTAAGCA
Organism: Inga oerstediana; assembly: GCA_963210345.1. Lineage (NCBI taxonomy): Eukaryota > Viridiplantae > Streptophyta > Magnoliopsida > Fabales > Fabaceae > Inga > Inga oerstediana. The sequence continues at coordinate 88,053,282 of OY723400.1, read as the reverse complement.
TATTTGATTCATTCTCTTTTATATTATTATAATATTTTTTAATAAGCATTTATTATATTATAATAACGATTGATTTTAGTATAATATGCATATTTTATCAATGATTAAGTGATTAACAGTGTTAATGATAGTAAAATAAAAAAAATTAATTATGCATAAAAACACAATTTTTTAAATAAATAATACTTTTTATTCCCCTCTCGGATAAAAAAAAGGGGGTTTCAAGAGCTCTACTATTAAAAAAAGGGTTAAAAGCTCTACTTTTAAAAAGGGTTTTATAATCTCGATTGTCTTTGGGCAAAAAAAGCTCGATTGTCCTTGACATGTACATGCAATTATTTTTTAAAAAATAAAACGAGAATATTTAGGTCATTTTTTTGTAAACGACTTCTAAATTTTAAAAACAAATCAAATTTGGACCGTCCAGACTGTAATATCCTTTGGACCAATTAGGTTTGTTTGACCACGCAAATTTGCCGAGAAAAAAGAATCTCTGTTCTCTGTCGTCATTTGTCATTTTCAATTTCACTTTACCGACGAAAATGGCAGCGAATTACAGCAGTCGTTGATAAATAAAATAATTAAGACTGGTTCTTGAGTCTTTGATAAGTGCGGCGGTATCTATCATTACTCCCTCCTTTGAAAATCACCTTGTTCTCAAGGTGGAACTCTGAATACTACTGTTTAAGGAGGTCATAATCTTCCCAGTTAACATCCTCACAAACCTAACGCAGAAGCTCACCTCTAGATACTGCTATAAAAAGTTTAAGGTAGCAGCAGAAGCTCACCTCAATTCCTTTTAACACAAATCAAACACAGGTTCTACTTTAGAAAGCCGATCTCGATCCACACCTCCTCCTAGACGAGGGCATATCGTTTTATTATTAAAATGTAGAAATAAATTTAAATAGTCCAATTTCATGATAATAATACTTCTCATAACTTAAAATAATGCAAATTATTCAAAGTGGTGTCGTTAAAAATATTCATGTTTAAATTTATATTTTTTAATTTATACTCTTATATGAAATTTCATTTATAGAAATGCATGAACTTTGAGATTTTATAAATTAATAATTTTTACATGTACATGATTTGATCAACGTATTATATAAAGACTGGTAGGTTAATTTTTTTTCATAAAATATGTTGATACTGAGAGAAAATAAAAACAAAAAAATGTGATATTAAATACAGAAGGGGTAGGTTTTTGGCCTTCACAGGAGGGCTAGGTTAAGTAATATGTAAATACTATTATAAACAATATTCAAACAAAAAAAATGATTATTATAGCGACACGGATGAATCTGGTCTGACCAAAATTAACTTTTATTTATAATTATTTTTATGAGAGACATACTAACAGTCAAATGCCAACATAAACTCTCCTGATTAAACAATTCCATCACATAGAAGCTTTATGATATCAAATAATTGTCCCCCATAAACTTTTGACAAAATGTGGACCGTTTAAATTTACTTTTTGTTAATTGAGATAAAGTAAGATAAGAAATCTAAGATAAGATAAATTAAGAGGATCACATCCAAAAAAACATGCATCTAATACTATTATTATAATAACAAGTTACTTTTTCAATTCGTGGTTGCCTACCCTATTGGTAAGAACAAATTGGCTTTTGCCACCTGCGCCCCCATGAATCTGTTTGGGCTCTTTTCTGAAAAGAATTAAGACAAATGGAGATTATATAGTCTTAAATCTTAATAAAATAACAATACACACAAACAAAAAAGAGGCCGACCCTAAATTTTATTTCATATTAATAACTTTCAATAAATTTACTATTTATAAATTTGACTTGTAAGCGAACAGCCATGGCCCAGGGATATAGTTAAAAGTTAAAACCTTCCCAAGTATCTATCAGCTTTTGCCCATTTAGTACACGTGTTTCTTTTGATCAAAATCATTTGGGGAAATCAATGAACAATGCCCATTTAAAAACGTTATTTGCAACTGGCAAAAAAAAAAAAAAACGTTATTTGTAAAAAGGCCTGAATTCGAATATCGATGCTTTCCATGTACGGTGTCCGTAGAACAGTAGCATTTTTTGTGTAATATACTGTGATTCAAATTTTTCACTCAAACCATGTCAATTAAACATAAATATATATCTCTTTTTTTTTACTAAAAATGATTAAAAAATTGAGGGTATTTTGGTAACAAGCTAAATCAGATAAAAATTTAAGACTTTTTTGACCTGAAAGATAAAAAAATATAAGACTTAAGACTATAATCTTTAAATTACACATATATATGTCTTGGGGGAATTGGAGTTTTCTCCATTAATAATAGAGATTGAGTGAGTGTTTAGGAAGATCCCAAATCTAAATTTTAAATATAGATTTACGTAACCTGAGATAAAATTCGTCTCACACATTTACCTCATAAATCGTAAAAATTATTCTTAAAAATTAATCCAAACACACACTAATACATCCAAAAATGAATGATAGTGGCAAAGCAATACTTAAATAGTAATATCCCCATATATATATATATATATATATATATAACAAAAAAATTACCCAAGTCCAATCGCACTCTGGAGGAAAATTCAAGCAGCTTTTGTAGGACCACTGAACCAATGGTATCTTCGAGAAAAGGACTGCTTCATAAATGGTTTTATTCATGTCATTGGGCATAATATATATATATATATATATATATATATATATATTTGCCAGCATTGGCCATAATAATAGCAAAAAAAAAAAAAAGGTTCACATTGAAGAAATCGTACTAGTATTTATTTTTTCATATATTTGAAATTATAACCTGTATGATATTTTTTAATATAAAAAATAAAAATCAGCTATAATTAGAGTGAAGGGAGAAACCTTAAAAAAGAATTTTAAAATTATAAAATGATAAATCAGGTTCTTTTTGTTAAGAGTTGGTTAGAAAATGTTGAAACTTGATAAACAATTTTAAACTTATTTTTTGAAAAATACTGATTTATCATTTTACAATTTTAAAATTCTTTTTCAAGGATTCTCCTTATTAAGGTGAGTGAAGTACACGTGTAAATAAGAAACTTAATGGAAAATTCACATTCAGGTTCTGGATAAGAAAAAAAAAATAGTCCCTTAAAATCTTAAAATTACCAAAAAAACCGTGGGATTTTTTTTGTTATAAATTCCAATTCACCCATAAGTCCATAAGCGCGTCATTAGCAAATCTAAGGGTGTTTATTAACAAGTTCAGAAATATCCATTAATAAATATATGATTGGAATTTATTACAAAAAAAATCAGGATTTTTTTGATAATTTAGAGATTTCAATTAAGCATTTTAAAATTTTTTCTTTTATTCACGATCTAAATATAATTTTCTCAGGCCTGACTAAGTGGTGTATCTAAGACCAGAATGAATATATCAAGAGTACTTTTTTTTTTTTTTTTTTGAACAAGACGCTCATGTTATTGGAAGTGGGCCCCACAGGTGGCTTTTTTCAATCTATCTACAGACACCGTACGTATAAAAAAAGGAGAATTGTACGAAAATATTTCGGAGGTAAATTAAAATATCTGTTGCACATAGCAGAAAATATTTTATACACAATAGAAGATTGTTTACATATTTATATAGAAAAATTTTACACACACGGAAAATGGTTTTTACAAAACAGAAAATAGTTTGTACACACGGAAGATCGCTTACACGTTTGGTAGCAATCAGCAATTAGTTTACCTCTAAGGTATTTTTAGGCAATTCTCCCTAAAAAAACCCACAAAGGTGCATCTGTATTAAAAAAAGTATCTTTTTCAGAAAAATAAAAAATCTTGTAATTCTTCTAATTTACTTAAATTTTAATATACCAAGGCTCTAGTTAAAATTAATTATAGATAATAAATATACATAATATATTTTATTTTTAAAAACACCGTTATTATTTGTAGAGATAGAGGTTGAGTGAGAGAGATGATTAATAACTGTAATATAATATGTGAAAAAATAAAAGTATTAAAATTAGCTTTCGTGTATTTACTTATGTTTGGTTATGTTTAGGAACTTATGGGTGCAACCTTAGTTTATCTTTCGCATTACCACTATTATACTTATACTTGCTTCAATGTTATTTTTAAACTTTAAATAATTAAATTATGTAATTCCACAAATTGACTAAATTGATTAAAGATAATAGATATGTAAAGATAATCTATTTTTCCAAAACACCCTTATGTATAAGGTGGGTGAACAAAAAGAGTACGAGTAAACCAACAGACATAAGAAAAAATTAGTGAAAACATAGATGCAAAGAGACTACACATATACCACTCTAATTCTGATTATAAGTTTAAATGATTTATTTCTCACATACTAATGAGAGTTAGTTAACTCAATAAATATAAATTAAATTGATACTTTTTTTTTTAATTTTTATCTTTATTTATGAATGAATATTTTTTACCTCTTTTTTCTCTCTATCCAAAATTTATAACAATTAGTAGGAGTAAAATTGTAACACTCTCATTTACTACTTTAAAAGTAAATTTATAATAAGGACCAAAACTTTTTCTCAGACTGAACTTATAAATAAAACTAGAATAATACTTAGTGAGTGTTAGGGTAATTCTGAAATGATGGTTTTAGAAGTCCTCTTCCATAAACCGAGATAAAACTCATCTCACATATTTACTTTATAAATCATAAAAGCTATTTTTCAAAAGTTAATTCAAACATCACCAAGTTATTGGCTAAGATGATAAGGAATAGTACTTACCCGTAGAAAAAAGAAGAAAAATTGGAATTCGATGAGAACATTCTGGTTGGCGTTTAAATAAGAAGTGGAGGAGTAGTATTTTAACTATAACTTTTCTTTTGGAAGCTAAAAAAGTTAAAAAAAAATTATATTCATACTCGGACAAAAACAAATAAAAAAATTATTCTTTAAAATTTCAAAATTATATTTAAGTCGTATGGGATTTTTTTTGTAATAAATTTTAATCATGAACTTACCAATGGACACCCTGAACTTACCAATAAACGCCCTACTCTTACTAATGGACGTCCCTAAATTTGTCAATAACGCGTCATTGACTTGTAAGTGAATGTTTATGGGCTTGTCAACGGAATTAGAATTTATTATAAAAAAGTCCCACTGAACTTCAATGTAATTTTGAGATTTTAAATAATCATTTTTTTTTATTTTTTCTCTTATCCGGAACGTAATTTGTCCAAAAAATTATATGAATTTGATAATTAAAAAAAATGTGAATATTGAATATTCTGGTCCTTATGATGAGCTGGTGGTGAAAAGCGGCCCTGGGTTGAGTGGATTCACGTGCGGGTCCCACCCGGCAGAATCTCGTGCTGCAGGTGACCGGTCTCAATTAACAGAGTCGCCGCCACCATTATCACCACACGCACAAAAGCTCCAACGTGTTGATGTAGAAGGAGTAGTGGCCTCCCTTGGTTGGGAATTTTTTGAGATTGAGAAGAAGCCGTAAGAGACTCCTCCATTAATAATCAGCTAATTAAGCTCTTGTTTCTCCTTCTGCTTCCCCAATCCACCATGTCCATGACTTGCCCCGTTATCAAATGCTTCAAATCTCGTGAACCCGCTTATCGCTCTTCCTCGATTTTGATCCCCCATTTCCTCTCCTGCTTCTTCTTCTCCTTCTGTCTCTTATCTTCCTCCTCCTCTGCTTCTGTGTTTTCTGGTAATTTTCACTTCCGATTGTTTTGACGATGTAAAATCTCAGAAGTGAAATGAGTTGTTGTTTTGATTATTTTCCTTGGGGGTATTTATTGTGGGTCTTTTTGGGTCCAACTCATGTTTTCCACTTGCTCATATTCCTGACTTGTTCCTAAGCGTTGAACCGATTTGATTTGATTTGTTTTTATCAAGATCATTTTTCTTGATATTAAGTTGCCTTTGAACTTTCGCGAGGATGAGCTAGCTGTCTCACGTGGTGGTTGCATTAATAATTTTTAATTTTTGATTCTTTTGAAAGATTCAACCTAGTCGGATTTGTATTGACATGAAGCTTGTCAGCTCTTGTTATTGACAATGATGAGTTTAATAGTTTAATACTTTAACGTTGACGGCCATGTTCGAATCATTTTTAAATGGATCGGAATATTCGTACGAGTGTATGGGCTACTTTATCTGCAGGCCAGATCTCTGTTTGCAAAAAGAAATGGCAGTGAAGAATTGAGTTTATCATTGTTTGTAAGAATCGCCATGTCAATTCTGCATTTCAGAACACATATTATATCATAAGTAAACCTTCCTACCAATCAAAATTCTATTGATTTATTGAAAAGCATCTAAAGTGAAGATTATGTTTTTTCGTCTTGTTCATGAGTTTACTGAATGCAACTCTCTGTAGGTGGACCTATACTTGCTGCCCCAGCCTGCGTTCCCCACAGGTGGCTTATATTTCAAGAACAAGAAGTGGGTTAAGGAGAGTAAGGGCTTGTTTGGTCTGAGGGGAGGGGAGGGAAGGAAAAGTGGGTGGAGAGAAATTTTTTTTGCGTTGAATTTAAAAAAATTAGAGAAGTGGGGTTAAAAATTTTTAATTAATTTTTCTTACTCTTTTATCTTATATATTCTTTTTATTAAAATTTTATTACTCAGCTTCTTCAATCTTTTAAAATTCAACTCATAAAAATTTTTCCTCCTTTCCTTTCCCCTCCAAATCCCTCCTACCAAACAGATCCTAAAGTAAAGCATGTGATAATTCACAACAACTATATCATAGGCTTTGAGAAGACAAAACGATTTCGTGATTATGGCCTCTGGTTGCTGGATGATCACGCCCTCGAGTCCCCACTTGGTAGATTATGATTCATGGGTGATCTCTATGCATCTTGTTTGCTAGTATGATCAAAAGCTCTTCCATTCGCATGTTGCTTGAAAGAAGAAATTCTTACAGTCTGTAGCAGAAAAACACAACCCTTTGGCTTCCAGCTTCCTGAAGAACCGATGCACGTCACTGAATCATTGGTTTGGCTTAAGAAAATCTCAAGGTCAGTGATGAAGTCAGAGCAAAAATAGGTACATGACCGAAGTGGGTCTGATGGAGAAGTGTGCATCCTTCTTAATATGCTTGACAACATTTTTGTGAATTAGTTTTGCCTCAGAATATCTCTCTTCTCCAGGGAAGTGAACTGGACTTGGGCCAAAAACTATTTTAGAACAGATAAAAAGTGGTTTACATATGTACATTACTGTTAAAGGCGAAGGGATTACCAGTGGTTAGATTGATAACTAAATAAAATATTTTTTGATTAAGCACAGGGATAAAAATAAAACATTTTATTATTAAAAGCGTAGAAATCAATTTAAATAGTCCATATTGGGACCCAAGTTTAATTAATTTAGTTAATTTAGATATAAAAAAATTGATTAATCATTTTAATAAATATATACCGTGTTTATAATTGTATTAGGAAAAAAATTTCAAAAACTATAAATTAAAATAATTTACATAATTTCCCAAACATACTCCATTTATACTCTGATAAAATAAAATATGTTTGCAATACTTTTCCAATCTTTAATATAAAACATATTTAGTTGACAAAAAAACATATTTAACTAATTTGATTAGATTAAGGAAGTTGGTTAAATTAATTGGTATGAAATATATTTTTTTTAAACACTTTAGTCATTAACAGTGTCAATGATAATAAAATAAAAAAAAATTAATTATAAAAAAAACACAATTTTTTTGAACAAATATCAATTCACCTAAGTGTAATTGTCCCCCAAAAACATTTTGGAAATGAAAACGAAACACAACATTCATTCAAATTTAAAAAAAAAAATGTATTAAATTTAATTGTTAATAGTTAATGAAATATGGAAAATGTCTATACAAAACTTAATCGCGAGCCTATATAATGATAGTAAAAGATGAGAAACACATAGTCATTTACAGAGGAAAGATGAGGGGTGTAGTTTGTTTAAGCTTTAGTAATAAATATTTTATTTTGGTTGAATGTACTGTTGCTATACAAAAAATTTTTATTAATAAAACAATGTTATCTTATCTTTGAATTTTAAAAAAAAAAGCTAGGTTGTAATTTGAAATCTTCAACTATGAACAAAAAATTAAGCATATTTTATTCATTCTCTTTTATACTATTATAATATTTTTAATAAGCACTGATTATATTATAATAACGTTTGATTATATTATATTATATTATGCATATTTTATCAATGATTAAGTGATTAACAGTGTTAATGATAGTAAAATAAAAAAAAATTAATATTATTTATTCTCCTCTCAAATAAAAAGAAAAAAAAAAGGTTTCAATAGCTCTACTTTAAAAAAAAAGGGGTTTTAAAAGCTCTATTGTTAAAAAGGGTTTTAAAATCTCGATTGTCTTTGGCTAAAAAAAGATTGTACATGCAATAATTTTTTTAAAAAAAATTGAAAGAGAATATTTAGGTCACTTTTTTTGTAAACAACTTCTAAATTTTAAAAACAAATTAAATCTGGACCGTCTAGATCAAGTTTAGACCGTCTTGATTGTAACATCCTTTGAACCAGTTAGGTTTGTTCGCTCATGTAAATTTGCGGAGAAAAAAGAATCTCCATTCTCTGCCATCATTTGTCATTTTCAATTTCACTTTACCGACAAAAATGGCGGCGGATTACGGCAGTCACGTGGATCTGTTCTTTAACGCAGGTGATGACAATGTCATCGCAGAGCATGCCATATCCCGCCACTTGAATGGATTCATTAAGGCCCACAATCCTCCAAGAGACACCTTCATCGTCCGTAGGAAGTTTGCTAAGTTGTATCGCAAAAAGCACATCAATATCAGAACCACCTCCATTAGCCTTATTACCGATCTTTTAGTCGAGGAAGGCTATGATAAACGAATTCAATGTTCGAATTTTTTAGAAGAACAGGGCGGTGATTCCAACGCATCTCAAACTTATTGAAGCTCCTAAGAATCGTCAGGTCATGCTGTCGTTGGAGAATGAAAATCAACTGCATCAGTTTTGTGGTCAGTAGATGGACATCAATGACGAGTTCTCCGTCTGGTTGGTCAACGATTGTCTGTAGGGTGGTCTGGTGTTTATCATAGGCTTGTGATACTCAGAAGTAAATGGCCTAATCCCCAACCTGGAGCTTTGATACCATGTGAAGAAACACTGAACTCTTATTGATTAAAGAGAATAAGTCTTTAATTCATATTGTAAGATCTTCTCTTTATTGTTACTGATTGATACCAATTCCCATCTATTCTGCATGCACTCAAACACACAGATATATCTTGAATATAACTTCTAACCATTTCGGGTTGAATGTTCTACTTTCAAGTATTAGACAATAGTTATATTAAATATAATGGTTCTGATACAGAAAGTGAACTCAAACCCTTGAAGGCTCTGATACCAAACCATGTAAACTTTGGAACCAGGCTCTGATACCAAATCATTAAGGCTTTAATATCGGTACGAAAAATTAAATATCAAATACATATAACTTCTAACCATTTGGGGTTGAAGGTTCCAATTTTAAGTGTTAGATAGTGGTTAGATTAAATACAATGGTTCTGATATAGAAAGTGAACTCGAACTAATGAAGGCTCTGATACCAACTCGAACACAAGCATTTTCCGATGCATCCATCAGAATTCTAGAATCCTCCAAGCTTGCAGAAAAATAAAAAAGAAATCTTCTCTTCTTCAGTGTCATTTTTTGCAAAGCATTTTCATTTTACATATGACTATGGCAGCTGAGTATGGTGACAAGGTGATTCAGTTCTTTAAGATCGTTGATGAAAGTGCTTCTGTGATCCTGATGAGAGTTATATCTCAGTTGCAGCAGTTTTAAGGTCAGTAGATGAATGTCAATAACGAGTTCTTCGTTTGTCTGGTCAACGATTGTTTGTAGGGTGGTCTGGTGTTTATTATAGGCCTATGATACTTAGAAGTAAATGGCCCAATCCCCAACCTGGAGTTCTGATACCATCTGAAGAAGCAATGAACTCTTGTTGATTAAAGACAACAAGTTTTTAATCCATCTTCAAGTCTTTAGCTAAGGATAAATACCATACCGCCTTCCAGACGGTCGTGGAACAGCCAGACCAAGAACTCATTGTTCACGCCCACCTGCTGACCATCCTCACCCCAAAAATTCTGCAGATCAACTTCATTCTCCGGGAGTAGCATTAGCCGACGGTTATTTGGAGCTTTAGTTAATTTGAGACTTATTCAAATCATAGCCCCGTTTTTCCCAAAAAGATGAACGTTGATGCCGTTCGTCATAGTTTCTCCCCTAACCAAATGAACGCTAATAGCACCTATTGAGGCAGTTCCAATGTTAATGTGTTTGCTGTAATACGTCCGAACATACTTCTAACGGATGATCAATGTGTGACTCGTCGGATACTGCGCCTAGATAAACCAGTTCAAATGGAGGGATATGGCAGGTGCCTTAATCACACGGGCATTCTGGTCACCCGTATTAAAGAACTGATTGACGCTAACGTCGTAGTTCGCCACAGGCATTTTCATTGGAAAAGGAAAATGACAAATGAGAAATGACAGATGTGAATGGATTCTTTTTTCCTGTAAATTTGGGATTGATTGTTCTACTTTCGAGTGTTAGACAATTGTTAGATTAAATATAATGATTCTAATACAGAAAGTGAACTCGAACCCGTGAAGGCTCTGATACCAAACGATTAAGCTTTGTTACCAGGCTTTGATACCAAACCATGAAGGCTCTGATACCAACTCGAACACTAGTATTTTCTGATGCAACAATCAGAATTCTAGAATCCTCCAAGCTTGCGGCAAAATAAAAAAGAATCCTCCGCTTCTTCAGTGTTATTTTTTGCAAAGCAATTTTATTTTACTACTATTATACTTGCTCCAATGTTATTTTTAAGCCTTCAATAATTAAATTATGCAATTCCATAAATTGGCTAAATTGATTAAAGATAATCTATTTTTCCAAAACACCCTTATGTATAAAGAGGGTAAGCAGAAAGAGAATGAGTAAATCAAAAGAGATAAGAAAGAATTAGTTAAAACAAATGCTAAGAGACATATACCACTCTGATCCTATTTATAAGTTTAAATTATCCACTTCTCACGCATAAATGAGAGTTAATTAACTCAATAAATATAGAATAAATTAATGAATTTGTTCAATTTTATCCTTATTTATGAATGAGTATTTTTTACCTCTTTTTTCTCTCTATCCAAAATTTATAACAATTAGTAGGAGTAAAATTGTAACACTCTCATTTATTACTTTAAAAGTATATTTATAATAAGAACTAAAATTTTTTCTCAAATTGAACTTATAAAAAAGACTAGAATAATACTTAGTGAGTGTTAGAGTAACTCTAAAACGATGGTTTCAGTAACCCTTTTCCACAAACCGAGACAAACTTTTCCTACATACTTACCTCATAAATCATAAAAAGTATTTTTCAAAAACTAATCCAAACACATACTAAGTTATTGGCTGAGGTGATAAGCCATTGTCCTCACCCATAGAAAAAAGAAGATAAATTGGAATTCGATCAGAACACTGGGTGGCATATAAATAAGAACTAGGGGAGTAGTATTTTAACTTGGATTAATGTGCAAATTTACCAACGAAGTCTTATCCGAGTAGCGCTGGTACAAATATGTTTTAAAATAGGCAAAAATACCAATAAACAATTAAAAAATGTACATCAAATACAAAACTGTTAAATTTGACCAAATACCGTTAGGGGTTTTCTTCTCTTATAATTTAAAGCCGTTAAGTCAAATTTAATAGTTTATACTTGATGCACCATTTTTAATTGTTCATGGGTATTTTTGCCACTTTTAAAATATATTCGTGTCAAACGCTCATCAGACAAAACTTCGTTGATAAATTTGCACCTTAACCCTTTTAACTTTAACTTTCCTTTTGGTGGCTAAAAAAACAGGGAAAATTACATTCAAATCCTGAAGAAGAAAAAAATAGAAAAATGATCCTTTAAAATCTCAAAATTATATTTAAATCCTTTGGGACTTTTTTACAATAAATTTCAATCATTGACTTGTCAATAGATACACATGGACTTGCCAATGGATGCCCCTGGACTTGCCAATGACGCGCCCATTGACTTATCAGCGAATACCCATGGACTTGTCAGCGGAGTTAGAATTTATTGCAAAAAAGTCCCACGAGACTTCAATGCAATTTTGAGATTTTAAATGACTATTTTTTTATTATTTCTTTTATTCGGGATCTGAATATAATTTTCTCAAAAAATTATATAAAATTAATAGTTAAAAAAATGGTGAATACTAGACATTCTGGTCCCTATAATGAGCTGGTGGTCAAAAGCGGCACTGGGTTTAGTGGATTCACGTGCGGGTCCCACCCAGCAGAATCTCGTGCTGCATGTGACCGGTCTCGATTAGGAGAGTCGCCGCCACCATTACCACACGCATAAAAGATCCAACGTGTAGATGTAGAAGCAGTAGTAGCCTCCCTTGGTTGGGAATTTTTTGAGATTGAGAAGAAGCCGTAAGAGACTCCATTAATAATCAGCTAATTAAGCTCTTGCTTCTCCTTCTGCTTCCCCAATCCACCATGTCCATGACTTGCCCCGTTATCAAATGCTTCAAATCTCGTGAACCCGCTTATCGCTCTACCTCGATTTTGATCCCCCATTTCCTCTCCTGCTTCTTGTTCTCCTTCTGTCTCTTATCCTCCTCCTCCTCTGCTTTTGTGTTTTCTGGTAATTTTCACTTCCGATTGTTTTGACGATGTAAAATCTCAGAAGTGAAATGAGTTGATGTTTTGATTATTTTACTTGGGGTATTTATTGTGGGTCTTTTTGGGTCCAACTCATGTTTTCCACTTGCTCATGTTCCTGACTTGTTCCGAAGCGTTGAACCGATTTGATTTGATTTGTTTTTATGAAGATCATTCTTCTTGATATTAAGTTGCCTTTGAACTTTCGCGAGGATGAGCTAGCTGTCCCACGTGGTGGTTGCATTAATAATTTTTAATTTTTGAATCTTTTGAAAGATTCAACCTAGTCGGATTTGTATTGACATGAAGCTTGTCAGCTCTTGTTATTGACAATGATGAGCTTAATAGTTTAATACTTTAACGTTGACGGCCATGTTCGAATCATTTTTAAATGGATCGGAATATTCGTACGAGTGTATGGGCTACTTTATCTGCAGGCCAGATCTCTGTTTGCAAAAAGAAATGGCTGTGATGAATATTCTGCCATTGAAAAATTGGGATTCAGTCGTTGATTTATGATAATAACTCCACTATTTAAGAAAAAGATTTAAAAAATAAAGAAAATGTGAATTTCTTGTTGGTGGACTTGCAATGACTAGGTGGACGTGCTAATAAGTAGTTGTTTGCAATGATTAGGAAATGAAACTGAAGACATAGAAAACACAAGTGATTTATTCCTCGAAATTCTAAGAGATGAGGCAGTGGATAGACTCTATGAACTTGGAAAGGTAACTAAGCAAGACTCCTCCTTGATTCTGTTTGATTTTTCAATCTAAATTACTGCTAGTAACATACTGGGACATGTCTATTTTGTGTTGCCAAGTTTCATATATGTTGCTCAAAACTCTCACTTTCAAAGCTTGGCACTTTCAGCAATGTGAAGTTTTTTTTATCGGGTGCTGGCCATCAGTTCTCTGGTACAACTATAATATGTGAACATATGATAAGACTTCACACTACAGTATTGACACCTGAGAAAACGATTCTTCACATATTATAATTGTATTAAAGAATGTAATAGCAAAACCTTAAGAATTGAGGATGTGTTTTTTGTCATATTGTGAACTGCCATAACTTGTATATCTTAACTAGCAGCTTTAGTGCTTCTTCAAATTACCTGTACTAAGAGGTTATTCTGTTCTAGTGGCCGGTGTACCATAAAAGTGACTGTATTCATTCTTAAAAAGTTAATGTTGCTGCTGGATGAACAGGTGAGTGATGCAAGTGGATATTTGGAGAGGACATTTATGAGTCCGGCATCCATGAGGGCAATTAATCTTATTCAAACATGGATGGAGGATGCTGGTTTGAGAACGTCAGCTTTCTGGCTTCTTCAGCTCTGAACATTCGATTTTTTGGAAGTTGGGCTAATGATTCATGCATTATTTCCAGGTGGGTGGACGAAATGGGGAATGTACATGGTCGAGCAGAGGGTGCAAATGCAACTGCTGAGGCTCTATTGATTGGTTCTCACTTGGTGATGCATTTTATGTCCTCAAAACCTAGTTTATATGTCTTAACCATTAATGATGAGAATTTTTCCCCCTATCAATATTAATGGTTTCTTATTCTTTTGATTAGGATACTGTAGTTGATGCTGGTATGTTTGATGGAACACTTGGAATAATCTCTGCATTATCTGCATTGAAGGCTTTGCATGTGACTGGAAAACTTGGACAGTTAAGGCGCCCCGTCGAGGTTAGCCTTGTAATTTCTCAGTTATAATGTTTTACTATAAATGCAACACTAATTTGTGCTCATTAAAAAGGATATGCTCCAAGAAAGATCATTTCATGAGATGTAAAGGAGAAACACTGGACATGTTAGAAGCTAGGCTTCTGTTTTGTTGATGTCATCTTAATTTCTTGCCTTAATTTAATCCTGCAGGTGATTGCTTTTAGTGATGAGGAAGGAGTGAGGTTTCAAACTACTTTCTTGGGCAGTGGTGCCATAGCTGGAATTTTACCGGCAACGGCTTTAAAGGCAACTGACAAGAGGTTTCACCTAGAGACTTCCTGATTATGTATTCAATGAAATTTCTTATATGGAATCCCTATATATATATATATATGTATGTATGTATGTATCCTTTATAGGGGCATGGCAATGGAAGATGTTCTTAAGGAGAACTCTTTAGAAGTCACAGAGGAGAGTCTTTCAAAGCTCAAGTATGACCCAACATCTGTTTGGAGATATGTTGAGGTATATAGCAGACATTTGCTTTGTTCAACTACACAGCCATTTTCCTCCATGATATCTGAAGCATTCTAACTGAAAAATTATGTGCACTTTTTTCCCCATGATGCAGGTCCATATTGAGCAAGGCCCTGTGCTAGAACGGTTTGGTTATCCCCTTGGTGTGGTTAAAGGCATAGCTGGCCAGACAAGATTGAAGGTGGTGAACATTTAAAAGATTTCAGCCTGAACTTTGTCTAAATGGAACTTAATGGAAAAGGATGATGTAAAACACCTGCTTCTGATTTATTCCTGCAAAAGAACTAACTGCTACTATATATTCAAATGGCCATGCAACACACAAATTTTATAAATCAGATATAAAATGTTGAGCAGGGCTCTACATTTCATTGGGGGTAAAGAAGAGTTCTCAGAAAATCTAGTTAGCGCACATAAACTGTACCAAAATGATACCACAAGCTAAATGAAATGAACTAGAATTGAGAGATTTGATTTTGGTAAACAGGGCATCAGACGTCTTTAATTGTTTTATATTGGGTATATCAAGGAATGCTACAGATTTGGGTTTCTTATACATCTTTACCAGTGTGACCCTCCTCATTCTGATCTTACTTTACTTAAATATACGCAGGTGACAGTGAGAGGTACACAAGGTCATGCTGGAACAGTCCCAATGTCTATGCGCCAAGACCCAATGGCCGCTGCGGCTGAATTGATTTTAACTCTGGAAAGCCTCTGTAAAAATCCTGAAGAGTACCTTTCTTATGGTGGTCAATGTGGAGATGATTCACTGAAATCACTTTCAAGTTCTCTTGTGTGTACAGTAGGTGAAATATCAACATGGCCAAGTGCCAGTAATGTCATTCCAGGCCAGGCAAGAGCTAAATCTCTCAAACGCAGCTGACCTGAAGAAGTCCAAGTGGGATTGCCTTATATTCCTCCTTATAGCCAAAGTTTATAACTTTGATGGTAATATACCAAATTGTTGCAGGTCACGTATACTGTCGACATACGAGCAATGGATGATACTGGACGTGAGGCTGTTATTTATGAATTATCCAGACGCATGTATCAGATATGTGACAAGCGTTCAGTTTCCTGTAACATCGAGCATAAGGTACAGGCCATCATTTGTTTGTTGAATAGCACCATCATTTATCAAGGACTCCTTCAATTCTAAACTCACAAGTACCTTTTATTATAATCTCTAAAACAACATCTTAGGTGACAGTCCTTTGGATTTGACTTATGGAAGAATTATAAACCACTTAACGCCGGTGGTGGTTGAACTGACAAACATATAGTTATGCAGACTTTGATTTCATTTTTGATTATTTAAACATAAAAAGCTTGAACTCTTAAGTGAAAACCTTGCTATAACCTCTAAGGAAGCATGGTCAATGACTTTCTTTGCTGTTGTGAACTCAGCATGATGCAGGTGCTGTGGCTTGTGATTCTGAACTGAGTTCACAGCTTAAATCTGCAGCCTACTCGGCACTCAAGAGGATGGAGGGTGATATTCAAGGTGAAGTGCCAGTCCTAATGAGTGGAGCAGGACATGATGCAATGGCCATGTCTCATTTAACCAAGGTTACATTTCCTGTCTCTCTTTTGCTAGTTGACATGTACTTTGTGAAAATTGGTTAAACGTCCTGTTTGAAAATTTTATTAGCTATAATGACCTAAGTTTGAATACTGATACTTTCTATGCGTAAAATCCTTTATAGCACCAATACTTTTTGGGTATAAAAATATATCAAATCTTTCCGGCTAATAAAATTTTGTTCAGGGACATTTTACTGATTTTCCCTATATAATTTCCCCATCCGCATGTGAAAATGAGCAAGAACTTGAACAGGTGGGAATGATCTTTGTGCGTTGTCGTGGAGGCATAAGTCACTCTCCAGAGGAACATGTGCTGGACAATGATGTATGGGCAACCAGTTTAGCAATAATGTCATTTCTGGAAACCCTATAATAAATTGTAGAGTGTAATAATGTAGATTTAAGGTGTAATTATTAGTTAATCTATTGAGTTTATCTTCAATATGATACCGTTTCTTTATCAGCTTCTGTATTCTTGTAGTTGTGTAAATGAGTTGAGTTATTCTACTATCATTGTCCAAATTTGCCACTTCTTTGGAGATAAAAGGACATGAAGGCAGGTTGTGTGAAAGATCTCACAAATGTATATAATGTTGTTAATATAAGCACTCATTGACCTTACACATTCTTCTGATAATGATACCAAAATATCCTGATTACATCTGATTCAATGAACTTAAACCCAGAAAGATTATAAAAAAATGATTGAAAACTACATAAAACAACAAAACATTACAAAAAGGATCGAGAGAATGAGAATTCAATTCCCTTGCACTGAAGAAATTCAGAATGATCAAAGATTATGTAAACTTCACAATGATTAAAGATGAACTTGAAAGAGTTCTTCATATGGTCTCAAGGAAATGAGCAAAGCTAGGGTACTTTGGTTCCCATCCTATTTCCTTGCGAGTTTTGGAGTTGTTCATTCTCTTACCCAGAGGATCATTAGTTCCTGAAATGGCAAGGTAAATATCAATCAGAATGAAAAGTTATGGATTAAGAAAGATAAACACTTAAAAGTTAACTGATTTTAAGTGATTGTTATCGAAATCTTCTATAAAATTCCCACAAAATTCCCACGAGGAAGAAATTTAAGGAACCCAACCAAAATGTAATACTACTGAGTTATGAAAAACACTGATATGTTGTATTTCTATTCCAGAAAATGGTGACTACCACTTGAAGAACATCAATAACAATTAACAAGTAGCCTTATCCCACTAATTGGGGTCGACTATATAAATCCTGTGATGTCATTTTACTCTATCCACAACTAAATCTTTAGATCGATTGTTAAGCAAAAGATTTCGCTCAATAACTTCATTGAGTGTTTCTCTTCAGTCTTCCTCTACTGCTTGAAGAACATCACCAAGAAAATAATGGTGGTAAATTTAAGTTTGAGGTATAAATTTTACAGCCAAACAAGAAATTGACTGACCAGTGAATTTATCAAATTTTTTACTGAACTTCCCACTTCTATTGATTAGGTCCATCATTTCTTGCCTGCAAACATAAAGAATACAGGGAAACAAAAGAGTTCAAATAGAAACGCAGCCAGAGATATGAAATAAATCAGAATGAGATTTGCAAGATTACAGAGATGGCTTAAAACCTAGATAAAGGATGATTATCACAACCCAAGAAAATCTTTCCACGAATTTTTTTCTTCAAGATTGCAACAGCGAGGGAAGCTGCATCCTGGAGTGGAAGTGAAGAAGTGTCAAAATGAGCATCATCTTTTAACTCCATCAAAATAATCATTACTGAATAGCTACAGACCATTACTCATAAAACACAGAAGAGTGGCTTAGAGATGAAATGAAACTCTGACCTCATAATGTATGAGATTCAGGATGTGATCAGGACGACTATCTACAATGCCTTTTTCTAACCAGTAATTGTGTGCACCTCTATCTGCTTTGTGAAATATGTCAAGGTTGGTAACAGACACAAGCATAACATCAATAACAACTCAGATTAAAGAGTTATTGTAATGCTAATATCTTGAATTCCAGAAAGGATATATAAAGCCCTGCCAGTCTTAGAACGCAACCACCAGATTCCAACACCACATTTTCAGCATTTAGAAGAATATCTGTCCTGGGGCTCCTCCCAATCGGCACAGAGGGAGTATCCTACAACGAGGATATACAAAATCCTATGTAAAGGACTGTCAACGACGTCCAAATATATTTGTGCAAATCAAAGCAGTCAAAATAACATTGTTTGGAAAGAGAAGCCAATTTCTTTAAGTAGCCAAACATAATACCCTTGATTCAAATGAATAGAAAAAAAAATGGAATGATAGATGGCCAAATAAACCCTGATATTTTGATGTGTCACCTACCTCATCACACGGTCCATTATCATTACAATCATATGGAGCAGAACTTGATGTAAAAAGGAAGGAACCTTCACCATTCCAGCTTAATGCAGCTTGCCTGATTGATCAACAATCAATATCTAAGAGGTCATAATATGATTAGTTGCAATATTATTGCATTTTTCCCTTTTGCCCAGTAATTGTCATTTTATTTCAGGCTGCCAATAACCAAACTGTATAAATGAAGAAAATAGCTAATCTGGACGGCAAATTTGACATCATTACAGAAATATGATAAAACTAACAAGAAAAACTTCCAAATAGATATAAAAATAGAGGCACTTAATAGACCCCTATGGAAAGATCAAAGTTAAGCACATATCCAGCGAGTCAATGACTTGGATACTGCTTAGGGACACCAAAGTCAACAGCAATTACGAATATTCTCTGACTAGTTCTATCATCACTAACATATGGTCATTTTTTTTTCAACAATATAAAATACAATGCCCTATGGGTAAACAAATTTTGAACAGGAAATACAGGTTCACTAGAAATTAGGTGCCATAATCATCAGGAAAAGGAAAATTCATTAGGCAAAGTTCAGGAGCATTTTGTGCAAGCATGTTTGCTAAACGAACTAAAACCCTGATTTCATTTTCACTGTGCTCATGGTGCACAAATCAACATAACACAGTACATTTTTGGGTTATCATAAAAAATGGTCAGACCATCATATAGAGGGTTCAGATTCGAAGTACATATTTATTGCTTAAATTATATACACAACAATACTCAATGTACATATAAATTAACATCAAAACCATACATCAATATGAGTACAACTTCCTTTTGTAGTAGTCTCATAGTAGACTGTTTACAAAGTGAGGCAGAGTACTTAAGTGCCCTCAACAGAACTAGCTAATCAACTCCAAGCCTTAAGCTTGCTGGAGTAATTAACATTTGAACACATAATTGGGACAAAATCATAACACTTCCATAAAATCAAGGAATGACTTCTGCTTCTCACCTGATGTTTCCAGAATAGTCAGAGGTCCGGGAAGGTGGAGCACAATAAATAACATAGGGAAATTTGTGGGTAGATTCTGTCCATTTCAGAGATGGATTAATACACATTTGAACCAATTCATCATGATGATCAGTGGTCCTTGTCTGCCCATAAACTTGGCAACCTGGATTTTCCTGCGTCCATGCACATATATCAAGAGTTCCAAAAAAATTCATTGTATCACTGCACCTTACCATAAATATGAAGAAAGGGCTCATATTCAAAGAAGTGCTAATATTGATACAAATACGGACCTGACACAATATGGATAGAGCAAACATGACAAAAATGCAATATGCAAGAGCAATCATTATCAGACACTCCTTCCGATCCTTAATGAAATACTTATATACCTAATTTGAGTAGATTAAGGAAATTAGTTAAATTAGTTAATACGATATGCTTTTTTCTAAAATATCATAATCATCTTTCTAAATTCCCTCGGCCTCTCTCTTACTTGATTGTTATTGAGGAAGCATCAACAAAGGTAAATTAGGACAAATATCAACTCCTGATTAAGCCCTACGTTAAGAACGGGAGGAGTGTGTGTGTATATATATATATATATATATATATATAAAGTAGAACAGAAGACGCTGTTACTTTACTATTTATTGGCTGGGATGTTTATTTGTTTTTCTGAATTCCCCTCCAAAATTAAAGCTAGTTTATATTGAAAATGGGGTCTAAGTGTGCTTTGAGTCTTTTGACACCACAGTACTATGTATTTTTATGGGCGCTTCATAGGTCATAAATCATAGTCCTATCTTCATGTTTCACATCTAAGCACTCACACTTCTGTTATCATCACTTATCTTAAAGCACAAAGAAACATCTGCATGCAGGAAACTTAGTTGACAGACACAACAGAAATATGAAACATTAGCACAGTACCTCGCGCCATTTCTCTGCTACCAAACGACCCAGAACTCCAGGACCCACAATCAAAAGGTCATGCTGGCCAATTGCTTTAGGAGACGACGGCTCCGATTCTTCTATAGGAGCATCTTCTGATACCTGCAAATGGGTCGCTCTCGGTAACAATGTTGCAGACTTTAATCTGATTCCCGAATCGGATCTTGTGGAGGCAGCGAAGAGCAAATTTGGGGATTTAGACAAGAGGTAAGTGACATTGTTGGAGAGGCTTGAGAAATGTCGAGAACGATTTTGAGGTTTGAAAACTGAGATTGTAGTGAAACACGAAGTGCTTCCCATCATAAAGATTTGATTTTTGGAGAAAAGGGTAGAGTGTATTTTGGGCCTTTTAAATTGAAGTGATGAGAATATTTATGTCGAATTACTTGACAAAATTTCTCCATAACCCATCAAAACGTCGTACGTCATCCTCAAGAGTCAAGACCAAGCTTACAAGCCGGGAAGATGCGGCAAAATTTACATAACTAGATTTTGTGGGAATCTCCTTAATCATTGACAATTAAAATAAATAGATATTTGTATCAAAAAAAAAATAAATAGATATTAATACATTAAACTGCTATATTCTATAAGAATTCCTTCACTTTTTTAAACAGATCAAGGAACCATTACATTTTATATGGGGTAAATTAGTTTGAAAAAACATGGCAAAAAAAAAAAATTAGTTTGAAAAAAGATATAAATATAAATAAGAATTTTATTTTGCTTCATGAATCTTTCCAAAAATATTAACTGTTATGTTAAGGACAGAAGAAGTATTTAATGTTATAGCATTCAGAACTTAATATTAATTTATCAAATTGATATATAACATTATAATAAGAACTACATATTAGATAGTGTTTTGCATAACATTATTGTCTTGTAATTGTTTTACATTATTTTAATTTAATTGTAATTCTAGTAATAAATCCATGTAATGTTTTTTTTAATAGCTAATAAATAAGGTAAAATTAATGTGACATCGTTCCTAAAAATAATTACCCAGAAGAAATTTATAAGAAGCCAACCTTTTGTATGAAAAGAAAAATAGCTTTTTCCTTCATGACAAGGAGCTGAGTTCATCCAGTGGTATTAATCTTGAATCTTGACCTGACTTAGTGGCTTGATGCATGTATGTTTTATTTTTTTGGAAATGTTTTTACGATGTTTAAGGTATATATGTGAGATGAGTTTATTTCGCCTTATGGAAAAAAGTGTTTTCCAAACAAGAAAATTGAATTCTTATAGATTTTAATCCAATTGGGCTAAGTATAGTATGCTAATAATAATCTATCTTTCACTTGAAAGCTTAAGTACTTCATACCTCATACAATTATGGATTTCAATATAATTGGACTAACCTTCAAGTACTCTCATGGAATGAAATTCTTATGTAAATCATAATTTTCATCATCTATTATTTGTTTGCCCATAGGAAAAATTATGTATTAACTCTTCAGGAATTATGTTAATTTTGTTACATATAAATTCTTAATAAACCAACATAAATTATTACATCACACATAATTTTGTAACTTATTAATAAGAATATACTTCAATTTGTTTCTTGTGATACATACTCAAAGTTTGAAATGTTTGGAACTTTCCACCACAAAAATATGAAAAGATCCATGATCAAGATACATAAAGATCACATTCTAATGATTTGTAATGTTTAGGGGTTAAAATTAATTTGAGAAAAATGTAAACACAAGTGCATTATAATAAAAAATCATGAATAATTATAATATTTATAGTCTTCTTTAAAAAAAATTTCAACTATTTAAGCATCCAAATTTGACTTGCAATATATATTATTTGACACACATAAGAAAAATGATTTTCCCCTTTATCAAAAAAAAAAATGAAAAATTATTTTCCCACAAATCAAAATCAACCATTCATAATGAACTTTCTTACTCAATTCAAATAATATGACTTTTTTCCCACAAATGTTTTATAAAATTAATCTAATGCATATATATATATATATATATATATATATATGCGCATGACCAATAATTCATCATCTTGAAGAACAAAATAAAAGATATTATTAAGAAAATAGAAAGAAAAACTCACCAGTGGTATATAATGCCCAAATTTTGTTTTTGTAGCTCAAATTCACAAAATGAACTCGTATTGATAACATGTTATAAAAATTAAAAAAATACAATAGAGATTGAGATGAAGAAATACAAGAGAGAATTTAATTTGGAAAGCAAAAGGGAGTAATTCTTATTCCATTTCAAGTTTACAATCTTTAATACATGTCTATTATTTATATGCTACAAGACCTTAACTTTTATTATAAGAATTACAACAAAAGAGTAAATCTAATTAATTGTAGAATATAAAGTCTTGGTAGGTTATGTACATTAATCATAGGAAACTCCCACTTAGCCATTTATGTCATAAGTTAAATGGCTTTAAATGTAGAATTCTAAAAGGCATCCCTAAGAAGGTTATGGACATCCACACTTATATTGTACTCCCTCCGGTCCTAATTATAGGACATATTTACCTAACTTTGGAAAAATTAAGAATAGTGGTTAAATTAGTTAATCATATTTATTTTCCTAAAATATCCTTATTTAAAATGGCATCCAATTACGTTGATTCTCTGTTTTTTCTTGTACCTCTCCTGCCTTACACACGACTTCTCCAAGCTCTCACACAATCCGGCATCGTCAATCTCCCTCAACAACTTCCGATTTACTCTTATTAAATTATTAATATGTTTAATTATTATTGAGAAAGTATCAATAAGGGGTATTTTGGGAAGAAATTAACAAAAATTAGAACTTTGTCCTATAATTAGGACCAAGATCAACTCTCAAATGTTATTTTATAATTAGGACCGGAGGGAGTAATATTTATAACAATTTTGATATAAAAATATAATTTCCATAAGAAGAAAGTTGTAAGAAGCCACCCTCTAATATGGAAAAAAAAAGTTTTTTCCAAGGAGTTGAGAGTTCCCGTACGCTTTTTCCAAGGCATCTTCGTCTGGCTAATTTTTCCTGTTATACACTTGCAAGTTCATTCCTTTTTCTCTTGGTCGATATGTTTCTTTTAATAGACACAGCTATCGAGGTACTGTCGTACACTAAATATGGACACCTTTTTCAACAGAGATTCAAATCCTGATTCACCACGGTATGAGGGACTAACTTCTTTTGATAGACCCAACCCCCATTGTTGATTAGTGGTTATGAGCTCTTCCTTCTGATGTCCCAACAGGCCCAGGGTTCGGATTGATGGACTCGATGTGAGGTCCTTCTATACCCTCATATGTCTTTCTTTCTTTCTTTCTTCTTCTTCTCACCTAATTATTTCTTTCTTTTTTAATAAATGATTATTAATGGTAGGTCTCTGCTGTGTGTGTGTGTGTCTAAAGCTTGACCTGGTGATTGTCTCCCATTATCATTGCAGGTGATGACTGACCCGGACTATCTCAGCGAACACTTGCACAGGTAATTCCTCTTTCATCCGACTCAAACCAAAAACATTTTATATTTGACTAATAATCTTACGTACACTATATAAGCTCAAAATTTACATACTGGTTGATTCAGATTTTCACAAGGCAAAACCAATATATATGTGAAAGGTTACTATTGATTGGAGTTTCATCAAAATTAGCCCAACAACGTGAAGGTAAGCGCAAACAATAACTCATAATATATGGCAATCCATAGATATTTCTAAAATAAGGTCCTGCAATAAATATTAAAACAACAAATTAAATAGTAAACTTTTCATTCTCCCTACCCCTCTAACCAGCATATTAATAGGAATTAATGTATTCCTTTTTTTCTAGTAAATATAAGCTATCGGTACGGTAATTAAAAAAAACACTATTTTCCATAGCTCCGACAAAATGGTAGGTTGAAGTTATTGGATTGTAACTACAAACCTTACCACCCTCCCTCAATTGTATTATAATATCACCGTTCTTCCTAATGCCTAATATGCGTTGAGCCGCCATCTCTTCTTCTGTAGTGATTGAAAAGATGTTTGTCCATGACTCATGGTTAGCGTATTCTTTCATAATCCACATGGAGATAATGCAAGGTAGTTTTTCATTGGTTTCTTCATCATGTGAATCATTTATCCGGACCAAAGCTATCGAGTCTTCTGTTGTCAGGACATGATTAAAGGCCTCACCAAGAGCATTTGGAAAGGACATTATTCCAAATACTTCATGTGACAGATCAAATGTTAGTATAAAATCATGTTCTTTTCTGAATGATGTGAATCTGGCAATCCAATGAATTACACCATTAACGCATACAGGCAAGCTCAAAATCTGACATGAAGAAAGGATACTACTACACTTGACATGTTTCCATGACCATGCGACGTATGAAAAAACAAAAACAAAAGCCGAGTCAAGGTCAGGATTATCATGAAAACTTACAATCTTGAAGTCATTGTTACTTCGATCAAAACCAAACCCACGAAATTTTCCGTTCTAAGTTATCATGAGGGGAAGTCGTGCATATTTTCGAACAATCGGATTCCAAAGAATAAAGTCATAATGTGGTGTTTTAGCAAGACATACTAAAACATTACTTACCCCTATAATTTGTGTGTCTTTAAAATCATCTATGGTAGGACTCTCCATGGGGCCAAGACAGTCAAATTGATCATTATCACAATACAATGAATACGTTATATGGCAATATGGAAAATAAATATATTTTCCAACATAATTTCCTCCACTTTTTATGCAGTTACAAACTTTAATAAGGAGGATTTGGCTTGTGGAATCAAAAGTTCGGTCTGACCTGCGCGAAATGAAATCAGAACTAGTAATAAGGTCATTCCAGTCTTTGCAAACAAAAGCACATCGAAATAAGGTTCCGATGTCTAGTCTGAGCAAAATTTCTTCAATAACATAGGGAGAAATAAAAGGAATGCCGCGTCTAGCTTTCCCAGAAGGCGTCATGAGTCGTTAAGGTTGAGAAGAAGAAAAGGTTTGAGATTTATGTATGAGACTGCGGTGTCTATATATAGTTGCCATTAAGCCATAGATACATACTAATTATTTGGGTGATGAGAGAGATTAACATAGAAAATAATATTTATTCAAGAGAATCATGAAAATTGTAATTATTTATCAGGATCAAATCTAGTATCAAATAATGTTATTAAAATGAATCCAAGCTGATTCATAAATTTAAATAATGTGAAGATTTTCACAACTTTTAAAAAGGTCAAAATCGTTATTCTAAATTGAAGGCCTAAAACAAAGAAATCAATCCCAATATGTACAACCTGATAAAGATTAAAATAAATCCAGATTTTATTGAACGAAAAAAACAATAAATCCAGATTTTCCCTTAAAATTAATCCAGATCATGGGTAGGAAGTTATGATTTTTTAAATAGTAAGTTTTTAAAATGAAGCAATTTAAAA
Source organism: Inga oerstediana (assembly GCA_963210345.1). NCBI lineage: Eukaryota > Viridiplantae > Streptophyta > Magnoliopsida > Fabales > Fabaceae > Inga > Inga oerstediana. Next base: position 88,027,009 of record OY723400.1, on the reverse strand, counting down.
TTTCAATAACAATTCAAACGCATTCATAAATCAAGGAACGTGGAGAAAAAAGTTCAAAATATTTTTTTTTATAAATGTAGAATATAAAATAAAGTAAATCCAAATATATATAAAATGAATAAATAAAGAAATGTCGAGATTTCCACCTCCCTAGAAAATTCAAAATCTAAAATTCAAAATAAATTAAAAAATATATAAAGTTACAAAGAGTAAGATGAATTCAAATCATGGATAGGAAGTTACGATCCGTTTTAAATGGAGAAAAAAGTCCAAACTCTTTCTTCTAAACCTAAATTATAAAAAAAAAAAAAAAAACCTAAATCAGAAAACAAAATATAAATCCTTTTTTTTATAAATATCAAATGCATTAATAAGAAAAATGACTGTACATCAGAAATCTACAATCATAAATGGATAAGATTGTGGACCATTAAAAATATTCGAAGAGACAAATCTTAAACTTAAAGGTGAATACGCTGGAAGTTAAAAGAACATTAAAAAAAAAAAAAAGATATATCTCTATGCAAAATGTTTGATGAGTCGTTTCCGCTGCAGTTTCTTTTTTATGCGCATCACATGGAGGTCATTTCTTGAAGGGTTGAACATCAAATAAATCAAAATCCAATGAAGCGCTAGCCTGAAACATGGTAGAGCAATATATATATATATTAGGAAAAAAAACAAAAAAATACCACTTGAATTTTAGAATTCTAAATTAGTTATTTTCTAAAAAATTGAATTTTCAATTGCTATACTTTTTTTTATTAATTCTATTACTCTTATAGTCAAAAAAATCAATTTAAGATTTTGAAGTTCAAGTGATATTTTTTTTTATCTTTTTCCTTATATATTATTAGATTGGCTATCGTCATCTGCTTTTACTATCCTCTTTCTTTTCACTGCTCATTTCAGTTTTTAGATTAAGATTTGAGCAGCTTATGTTTAACATTTTATAAAAAAACAATCATTTTAAATATTTTTTTTAATTATAGCTTTAAATTATTATAACTAAAATTTAACAATTTTTGAATTTATTTATTTTTTAATATTTTTTATTTTATTGATATTTTTATAAAATATTAAATATGAACCGCTCAAATTTTAATAGTAAGAGTAGAGTATAGGACAATAGCCAATCCACTACTATTGAAAAAAATAAAGTGACATTTTTTCCACAAGAAAGATTGCACTGTTTGTCCTTGGAAACATACCCATAGTTGCAATTGGGCAATTTATTAAAACTCGGACCGGGTATTGAATCAATCAGGGTATTGGGTTAAGGGTCAGTGGGTCAAACTGGAACCAAACCAGAGTTAAACCGGGACCAAACCGGTGAGAAATTGAAAATTTTAGACTTATAGTATGAAATTCTAAAAGAAAAATATATATATATTTTTTTAAATGTGAACCCGGACCAGCCGGTCCGATCCGGGTTTAGCAACCTTGCAATTGGGTGACCCAGCCTTGCATTTTTCTAAAAGAATGGTACAAACCATCCTCATAAACTATCCTTATGTAAACTTGTCTCATCCAAATTAGAAGGACCATCTTGAAGAACATGCTCCTGATTAAAAGTCAGAGAACACACAGATGATGCATGATGTATCTCCTTAATGACTAAAGAAGGGGAAGATAGACGTCCCTGATTGAGAGAAGCTTTATCATTTTAGTAATTAACCATAATCAAATAACCCTTTCCATGCACATTCATCATCAAAGAGTGCTTTTTTTTTTTTAATAAAAACTGGAATTACATTAATGAAAGCTAGAAAGAGCTAATATAAATACAAATAGAAAAAACACACGTCAAACCTACCATCATTCATACAACACTACCTCCTGATACGAAAGTGGTTGGTGGTTAAGGATATAAAAATTTCCTTCGATATTATAGGCAGACTTAGTTAAATAATCAGCTAAGCTGTTTTGCTCCCTAAGAATATAACTGACCAACACTTGCCAATTCTTAGATATTCACAACCTCGCATCGTTTGTAATATCTCTAAAGGGGTGAGTAAAATCACAACCCCTAGTCAAAACATTCACAGCCTCTGTACAATCCGATAATATGACGACCTTTTTGTAATCTCTATTCCAACAAATCCGAAGACCTTGGATAAAAGCAATGATTTCTGCAATTGCCGTTGGAATAGTTATAAGTTTACACATGAAACCACATATCCAGCGACCATTTTCTCCACTGATAATTCCCCTACAGCCGCTTCTCCCAGACTCAAGAATTGAAGAATCCACAGCTAAGGTGGTATAACCCTGTTGATGATCTTGGCTACTCCTTCTTGCACCTGCACTGTTCTGGTTAGTAAAAAATTTGCAATTAGCTCGTAAATCCCTATCCCAGCTTGCCTTGAATAGACTATCATACGCATTTGTGTTGTCTGTAGTGATCTACTCGCCGAAGATTTTTTTGTACCAATAATCCACCTAAATATCCCAGCAGATATAGCCAAGTAGCGACGCCCATTGAATCTTTTTGGTAAAATTCCTTCCTACTTTATGATTGAGGTTCCATTGCAGTCATTCCATGCCCTGGAGGTAGAGGTGATAATATGGTCCGGCCCGGTGGATTCGGGCTAACCTGCCACGGGTTGAGATCATATGGGTTCAGGCCCAAAAGGACCGTATCAATATGGGTTGGCTAAACCATAACCGTTGGGTTAGCAGGTTGGGCGGGCCAACCCATATTTTTTTTCAATTTTTTAACAATACACTAAGATTGTTTTTTTATACAATAAGATTATTTTTTCTACACACCTAAATATAACAAAATTAAAAATACATTGCAAATTAAAGAGAGTTGAGACTGATTTCTGATTTCTGAAACTGAGAGCGTAGCCGTGAGAGAGACAGGGAGTGAGAGACTATTTCAAGGAAAAACAAGAGAGAGTTGACCAGGTTTAGGAATAAGGACTGAGGAGTGGGAGTACTGGGCTGGACTTTGGAGTGATGGTCTTGGACTGTTGGTGGTTGGTGTAATATCCCGAATTTTGGGATTGGAAGCTTTGGAATAAGCCTAAATTGAGTGGACTACTAAGCCCCGATTTAGTAGATGTCCCAAATATATTCCCTAATGATTCTAATATCTTTGGGGTATTAAGAAAGTAAAATGGTGAATTTTGGAGAATATAATTATGTTTTCGGTGAAATCGTTTATGAGGTAGTGAGATTGTCATGTGATTTTGAATGAACCAATGATGAGAAAAAATTATGAAATTTTACAGGATGAAAGTAGACATCCTAAGCTTTAATTTGATAGGTCATATGACTCAATAAGAGCTATACACAAAAAGATATGAATTTTTGAAGTTAGCCCAGAAAAACTGGAAAGTTTCTGAAACAACATGCAAAGAATGAAATTCTGGGAATTTTGTGATTCCATAAAGTAAAATTCTATATTTTTCCTTGAAAATAGACTCAATAATAGTTCTATAGGCTTTGGAATCACCTCATTTCGATTTTTCTAGAATTAGTTATGATTTTTCAAAGTTTGGGCAGAAATCTGCCAGAATTTCTGAAAAATCCGAAAATGGGAAAATAAATAAAGGAAATTGTAATATATGATAAAAGCACTTTTGGCTTCATCTTCTTCCATTTTCTGTCGTGAAATAGCAGCCATGGAGAGAGAGAAAGTTGAGATTTTAGAGAGAGAAAAGGAGGAGGAAAAACTTACAAAGGTAAGTGATTTCTTCGGTAAATCGGTTCCTAATGCGTATAACTCCGCTCCTAAGCTATTCTTCTATGTGATTCAAGGGTTGGAAGCTCAAAATCTCTTGTTGGAGTAGCTAGGGTTTCAGCCAAGTCAAGAAAAGCCAGAAGGAGCTTGAGGTAACATCCAAACCTTCGTATATTGACTATTCTGGCTGTTGTGGGCAATTTAATCGGTGAAATTTCGCCGGATTGCCATTGGTTGTAAAAATGGAAAATGGGTTTCCCTAGGGGTTATGCTGCCCAAATTGATACTAAATGGTAGTTGTAACCTAATGGAATAGTCAATAAAGTGGTTAGGAGTAGAAAGGAACGTGTTTACGGAGCCGAAACCGAAAAACCCCAATTTTCCCTAAATTCCCATATATTTCGGTCAGGGGTCTAAATGGGTCTTAGAGTTGGATTTTCAATGAATTTATGATTCCATTGGATTCAGTGGGCGAAAATAGGTGGGGTTACAGTTGGGCACTTTTTCGGAAAAGGCCGAGAAAGCATAATTACGGAAACGCCCCTAAAACCCTAAAAGTAGGGCTGCTAAGGGCAATTTCGTAATTTGACATTGAATTTGATAATTTTGAGTCCGGAAATAGATTCCTTGGATGAAAATATGTCAGGATAGCCCTAGTCAAAAATTTGGGAAAACGTGCCATCGGACCGGGTACGGCGGGGCCGGGTCCCCGGGGGTATTTTAGTAAATTTTCAATATAGCCTCATATAACCCCCAGAAACACTATGGAAGTGTCTAAATAGTACATTTGACATTGTAGGATCGAATATGGAGCCCCGAGCTGTTTGCACGTAGATCGAGGCACGCGTTTCGAGGCGGAAACGGGTTAAGGTAGGGGACTTACCTTACTTGCATGTATTTGATATCTTTGCTTGTGTAATGATGTATGTGATTGCTTTACTTGATTGTGTAGAGCATATTTGAATAAATGAAGCTCTGTTTCTGTTTTTACTGTGGCCATAGTCTTGTTGTATGAAACATTGAGCATGCAGAAATGTCATTATGGGGCATACATCTAGATAAAGCTAACATGTCATACACATAGCATCAATCATGCATGTATTATGGTATCTGTTTCCTACTGAGATTCTCTTGAATCTCACCCTCCCCTACCAACAATTTAGACAGGAGACGACAGAAGATATGCAAACAACAATGCAGAGTACCGTACGAGGGGATTACAGTAGTGGAACGAAGACGGGAAGAAGTCTCCGTTTCACTGGGATGAGTTTAGACACCCACGTAGCCCTGTGCGGCTACACTAATTGTAATTATTAGGTACGAATCCCTGAGGGGAATTTCAGTAATCATGCACTTATTATCAGTATATGCATGTTATTCCTATGTTGCCCACCGAACCGCATATCATTTTCCGCGAATACTCTGATAAAGGTGAAATTAAAATAAGGGCGTGACATTTTGGTATCAGAGCAAGGATTCTGGCCACAGAATTGTCTGCTCAGAGTAAGTGCGGTGGTTCTGGCAACAGGATGGTATACTGATAAGGTCTTGATTACACAGTGATAGGAAATATGCATGGACAGAAAGTACCAAAGGAGGGTATCTTTCCGATTTATGAATCTGCCCTGAGAAATGGCGAATACTGAAGGGCCGCTAGTGGTGCAATACTAGACGAGGATGGTCTAAGGATATTGCAGAACCCGAGGAAGTGGGTACGACCATGGCCAATGTGCGGTCCACACTCAATATTTTGGTGACCGGAGATAGCCGGCATGTCTTTTGAGACGAGGGTAGTCACAGGGTACCCGTGGATGGAAACAGTAGAAGCCGGTATCTACATTTGGGCACTAGTACAAAAGAGTTAAGCGTGCTCAACCCAGGGAAATGCCATGATGGGTGACCCCCTGGGAAGTTGTTTCACATGTTATGTCATATTATGAAAAAAGAGTAAGACATGTTGTACAGTAGTTCAGAGGTTGTGTGTTGTTGCAGGCTTTCCTTGACTACTGTAAACACCTGTGATATGTTGTTTTGGGGTACCTATGCACCCAAAACTTTGTGAAATGACATATAAGCCCATGTGTTTATGTGTAATTTACCTCTTTCTTGCTTCATATAGTGAAACATAAAGGTGGTAAGACTAAGAGGTTTAGATGCTGGGCAAGGTCAGGAAGTTAGACCTAGCCTAATACAACAAACACAGGGCAAGAGAATAGAATAGCAAATAATGATCAACGATCATCAGGAAGGTTATCCTGGAAAGGCCAATATAGTAACTATAATCTCTCGTACACTATGTGATGGTTAATATGTTGTATGTTCTATATTTTGTGAATGAACACGTGCCTAGGGCACATTACCTAGCTGTAGTCTGGGACTTAGCTGAGGTACACGAACATTACCTGGTTGTGGTTGGTGCCCAGCCGAGGTACACGGATATTATCTAGCTGTGGTGCGGGAAGTGTATATGTACCGTCCGATGGGAAGTGTATATGTACCATTCGGCCTAGTAAGGACCCAGCTATGATACATGAATTACCTAGCTGTAGTCGGTGACTCGGCTGAGGTACACGTAAGGGTTTTAACTGGATGGTTGGCCCTGAACTTTGTGTACACACACGGATTGTTGTTTTAACTGGGTGTTTGGCCCTGAACTTTATGTACACACATGGATTGATGTGATTTTCGTTTTACACTATATGGTGCATGACATATTTATCTATCACATTTTCTATGGATGATTGTGGGTTACTATGGAGGGCCATGTGGTGTGAATAAAAAGGCACCCTACCCGATGAGGTTGCTAGCCACGTCCTAAGGGACTAGGATACGAGGCCAAGAAGGGCTACGGGTGTGACAATAATGAAAAAAAAAGGGATGAGATGTTTATATCGAAATTTCCCAGAACTGAACATTATGTATGGGATGATGATTGTGAGAGGAGCTTCGGAGAGCTGATGATGAAAATTTATTAAAGTACCAACACTGATAATCTCAGATCCATAGGAGGCCTTTGTTGTCTTCACTGATGCCAGATGGCATGGGTTGGGAAGGGAATTGAATCTCCAGATGCGAGCAAGCATAGATCGAGATGAGAATTGAGCCGAGTGAGGGCATACGCATCTCGTCAGCTGAAGCTTCGGAAATTGAACTATTCCATCCATAATCTTGAGTTGATGATAAGAATGTTTGTATTGAATCAAGAAACGTTGCCTTTATGGCATAATTGTGGAGTTGTACTGCGACCACAAAGATTGAAAGTTCTGATCGGAAAGGGCTACCTACGGTGAAATTTGATCGGAGAGGGCTACCTACGGTGAAATCTGATCGGAGAGGGCTACCTAAGGAAAGTTATGACCGGAAGGGGGCTGACCAGGTGTATGGGCGCCTGTGTGAAGCACTGAGTATAGAACCCTAGAGTGGAGCCACCGTGACGATGAACCCTAGAGTGCAGCTACCGTGATGATGAACCCGCGAGTGCAGCCACCGTGATGACTAATCCTAGAGTACAGCTGCCATGAAGTTGAATCGTAGAGTAGAGCCACGGAAATGTTGGTCCTCAACGATGGTGTATTGTAGTGAATCCCACAGTGAATGTGTTTTCTTGAGATAAGAGTTTATATGGATTAGAATGATTCAAGTTCAATCGGGTAAAGAGTGGGCACAGAGGAATATAGATTGTGGGTGCTGTCAGGTGTCATGGGAGGTTCTTGTAGGACTCCTATTAAATCATCCTGACATTATTAAAGCTCATATGAGGAGATGAAGCATCAGAGTGCGCAGCGGAAGTGTGATGAATCTAGGTGCAATTTTGAAACTTACAGGAGGGGTTGATGTTCGCACCATTGTTGATAATCCCAAAACATAATATGGCCTTGATGGTCAATAGTGTTACAGTATATGTGATGAACAGTATTACACCCTGAGTGGTGTACAATATTACATCCTGTGTGGTGTACAGTATTAAATCCTGCGTGGTGTACAGTATGATGACCTGTATGGTCAACAGTCACACAACATTTGTAGTTTGTGGTGACACATGTGAACTAGAATTGGGATGAACTCTAGTGTAGTAGGGCAGAATGGTGGCGAATACCTCTCAACAGCACCAGTGATAACAATCCCAGATCTACAGTCGAGCTTTATGGTCTACACAGATACAAGTAGGCATGGATCGGGATGTGTTTTGATGCAATAAAGTTGAGTAGAGGCATAAGCGTCTCCATAGCTATAGCCTCACAGAATGAATCATCCACTTGTGATATAGTGCAAATAGTGGATGGTCACATAGTGAATAGTACACATCGTATGCCTAGTGAATAATGCACACAGTACGACCAATAAGGGTCAAATAGTCATTTGATCCTGAACACCGAATAGGTAGGCATAAATTACAGAAAGTGTACAGGTTTGTACAAGGCGGTAAGACCTGATGTGCAAGGTTGCATAGGGCGATGTCTCTGGGCTGTAAGACCTGTGTGTTTAGTACTGTGGTTGATGCCTAGTGCGATGACATTGGACCAATGTGTCCAAGGTAATGTTTTGAGGTTGGCAGAACATCCAAACTGTACTAGGTTGTAGTGGAGGCAGTAAGACCAGTGTGACCAAACGTTTTGGTGTCCAATGGTACCATGTCTCACATGAGGTGCGATATTCTACCTTGGGAGGAACCTAACGAAGTGAACCATGGTCGGCTCACTAGCCCAACAGACCTCGTTAAGGGGGTGAGGGATATCCAATAGGCCTCATTAAGGGGGTGAGGATTGGGCCGTTAGAAAACAAAAGTGATCGTGTGAATTCGGGTGAAGTCCCGAAGAGGCTGTAAGGTCTATGGAATCAAGCGTTGTGGGAACCTGTGTTTGATTACACGCTACATACTGTGTACAGAATGGATGATGAATGCTGAATGCTATATGAGATTAGTAATGGGAGTATGACTATAGTATTACATGGCTTATGAGCCTGCATGTGATAATAGAATGAGATATGATTAATCCCTAAGTTGTAGACGTTCAAATTTCGAGGACGAAATTTATTGAACGGGGGGAGAAATGTAATATCCCGAATTTTGGGATTGGAAGCTTTGGAATAAGCCTAAATTGAGTGGACTATTAAGCCCCGATTTAGTAGATGTCCCAAATATATTCCCTAATGATTCTAATATCTTTGGGGTATTAAGAAAGTAAAATGGTGAATTTTGGAGAATATAATTATGTTTTCGGTGAAATCGTTTATGAGGTAGTGAGATTGTCATGTGATTTTGAATGAACCAATGATGAGAAAAAATTATGAAATTTTACAGGATGAAAGTAGACATCCTAAGCTTTAATTTGATAGGTCATATGACTCAATAAGAGCTATACACAAAAAGATATGAATTTTTGAAGTTAGCCCAGAAAAACTGGAAAGTTTCTGAAACAACATGCAAAGAATGAAATTCTGGGAATTTTGTGATTCCATAAAGTAAAATTCTATATTTTTCCTTGAAAATAGACTCAATAATAGTTCTATAGGCTTTGGAATCACCTCATTTCGATTTTTCTAGAATTAGTTATGATTTTTCAAAGTTTGGGCAGAAATCTGCCAGAATTTCTGAAAAATCCGAAAATGGGAAAATAAATAAAGGAAATTGTAATATATGATAAAAGCACTTTTGGCTTCATCTTCTTCCATTTTCTGTCGTGAAATAGCAGCCATGGAGAGAGAGAAAGTTGAGATTTTAGAGAGAGAAAAGGAGGAGGAAAAACTTACAAAGGTAAGTGATTTCTTCGGTAAATCGGTTCCTAATGCGTATAACTCCGCTCCTAAGCTATTCTTCTATGTGATTCAAGGGTTGGAAGCTCAAAATCTCTTGTTGGAGTAGCTAGGGTTTCAGCCAAGTCAAGAAAAGCCAGAAGGAGCTTGAGGTAACATCCAAACCTTCGTATATTGACTATTCTGGCTGTTGTGGGCAATTTAATCGGTGAAATTTCGCCGGATTGCCATTGGTTGTAAAAATGGAAAATGGGTTTCCCTAGGGGTTATGCTGCCCAAATTGATACTAAATGGTAGTTGTAACCCAATGGAATAGTCAATAAAGTGGTTAGGAGTAGAAAGGAACGTGTTTACGGAGCCGAAACCGAAAAACCCCAATTTTCCCTAAATTCCCATATATTTCGGTCAGGGGTCTAAATGGGTCTTAGAGTTGGATTTTCAATGATTTTATGATTCCATTGGATTCAGTGGGCGAAAATAGGTGGGGTTACAGTTGGGCACTTTTTCGGAAAAGGCCGAGAAAGCATAATTACGGAAACGCCCCTAAAACCCTAAAAGTAGGGCTGCTAAGGGCAATTTCGTAATTTGACATTGAATTTGATAATTTTGAGTCCGGAAATAGATTCCTTGGATGAAAATATGTCAGGATAGCCCTAGTCAAAAATTTGGGAAAACGTGCCATCGGACCGGGTACGGCGGGGCCGGGTCCCCGGGGGTATTTTAGTAAATTTTCAATATAGCCTCATATAACCCCCAGAAACACTATGGAAGTGTCTAAATAGTACATTTGACATTGTAGGATCGAATATGGAGCCCCGAGCTGTTTGCACGTAGATCGAGGCACGCGTTTCGAGGCGGAAACGGGTTAAGGTAGGGGACTTACCTTACTTGCATGTATTTGATATCTTTGCTTGTGTAATGATGTATGTGATTGCTTTACTTGATTGTGTAGAGCATATTTGAATAAATGAAGCTCTGTTTCTGTTTTTACTGTGGCCATAGTCTTGTTGTATGAAACATTGAGCATGCAGAAATGTCATTATGGGGCATACATCTAGATAAAGCTAACATGTCATACACATAGCATCAATCATGCATGTATTATGGTATCTGTTTCCTACTGAGATTCTCTTGAATCTCACCCTCCCCTACCAACAATTTAGACAGGAGACGACAGAAGATATGCAAACAACAATGCAGAGTACCGTACGAGGGGATTACAGTAGTGGAACGAAGACGGGAAGAAGTCTCCGTTTCACTGGGATGAGTTTAGACACCCACGTAGCCCTGTGCGGCTACACTAATTGTAATTATTAGGTACGAATCCCTGAGGGGAATTTCAGTAATCATGCACTTATTATCAGTATATGCATGTTATTCCTATGTTGCCCACCGAACCGCATATCATTTTCCGCGAATACTCTGATAAAGGTGAAATTAAAATAAGGGCGTGACAGTTGGACCTTAGCTAATGGCTCTTCCCTCTTGTTTTTTTTTTCAAAAATATGGGCTAACCCGCCAACCCGTCACGGGTTTGGACCATATGGTTCTGGCCTAAAAGGACTGCATCAATATGGTCCCAGTTTTATAGAACCCAAACAGCCCATTTTATCGGGTTGGGTGGGCTCGGCCCACGGTCCCAACCCATATTACCACCTCTACTTGGAGGGTTGTGAAATTTCCCATAAGGTCGAGGCCACAACAGATATCCATCATTCTTTCGCATTGCTGTAATCCCTCTTTCTTCCTTGGGTGGGTGAGCACACATAATTTGATCAACAACTTGTGGTTAGAACCATTTGCTCAATTTGTTTTTGTCCCATTCTCCCCAGCAATCAACATAATCAACAACTTTTTCATTCCTATTTGCAAATGCTTCAAGACCTGAAATAAGATCAATAAGAGGTTTATTGATTTTAGACCAGTTATCAAACCAAAAGGACGCCGATTCGCCATTACCAATCTTAATCCCCACCCCTTTTCAAAACTTTTCCTAGATAGTACAGATTCCTCTCCAAGTGAGGGAAGCCCCTACCTTCTTTTTAATATCAAGGTTGAAAACTTCCTTACACCTATATTTGCTATAAAGCACCTTGACCCAAAGCGCCTCCCTGTTGTTCAAAAGATTCCAGCACAATTTCATCAAGAAAGCCTCGTTCTATTTTCGCAAATCCCTTATTCCTAAGCCACCATCCTTCTTTTCCTTAGTCACTTGCTCCCATGAAACAAGATGAAGCTTCTTTCCCTTGTCGTCATCACCCCATAAAAAACTTTTTGTCTTCTTTTCCAATTCCTTTACCAAACCTTTTGGCAATAGCATAGTCAGCATATAATAGGATGGCAAGGTGTTGACCACCGATATAATAAGGGCAGTCCTCCTAGCGAGGTTCAAACATCCACGTTTCCACCCTGACAATTTCTTTCGGGTTTTCTCCAATATTGGTGCAAAAGTTCCAAGAGATTCTCTCTTATGTATCAAGAGTATCCTTAAGTACTTGCCCAAATCTCCTATAAGTCTAACCCCCATACTTCGACTAAGACAAAGAGCTCTAGAACCATTAACATTCTTGGAGAAACAAACTCTAGTTTTATTCTTATTCATCAATTGTCCAGACGCCCTACAAAAAGTATCTAAACATTTCATCATACCTTCAACCTTTCCTTCTGAAGCCTCACCAAATAAAATGAGATCATCCGTAAAAAATAAGTGAGAAATGAAGGGCCCTCCCCTTTTGAGTTGGATCGGCCTCCATGACCCGTCCTCTATGGCATCGTTGATTATATGGTTTAATCTCTCCATACATAAAGTAAAAATGTATGGAGAGATTGGATCTCCCTGCCGTATCAAAGAATGTTTTGATAACCATATTTTAAAACTTGCAAAATCCGCAAAAGGAAACCTTATGGGCAATTAACAAGCAAATGGTCCAAAGATTCGAGATCAAAGCAACCAAAATAAATCCATATATATATATACACGACTGACGGTGTTTCCCCTTTTTTCCTCTACTTCACGCCTTTCGATTGCAATTTCATTTCTATCGTTCGACGAAGGAGAACGTCTTTTGATCAATTTAAACTCTTAAGTGTTTTTCCTTTTCTCAGAAGCCACTTAACCTGCCAAGTCAGCAACCAATCAGCATCTTTGATCAACACATTTCTATTTAACCGTTGAATGTTATTCTTTTAACTGAGAATGTGACTTTTGCACCAGTTATGTAACCACATTATTACTTTTGCACTTAAAAAAAACTTTTGTTGTTGGCCGTACTTTAAGACAAATTACATGTGTATTTTTACCCCTTTACCCTAAATATATATAGGTGTGTTTGGAAGAGCTTAAATTTGAGAAATAAGCCCTTATTACGCAAGCTGAGAAAAAACTCCTCTCACATACTTACCTCGTATACCGTGAATCACGAATTATAAGCACTTATTACCCAAAAATAAGCTCTTCCAAACGAACACTATATATATATATATATATATATAAAGTGATAAAGGTTAAAATAAATATTTTACTAAGTTACATCCTTTTGGCCATATATTATATAAATGTGCATAAAAGTAGGCCCTATGAAATTTAAGTCTTTATTCTTTAAAAACGCCTATATTTTATACTCGGTCATAAACTTGGGTGACTAATGCACCTCTAAAATTTTTTTCGGGTGCTTAAGCCATTATTATTATTATTATTATTATTTTGCTAAGTGTAGGTTTTCCTTCTATTGGAGACGATCATATTTGAAATAATGTAAGGCATTAAATGTGAGCACATCTTCTAATAGAGATCCGAATATTGGTTTATCACACGTTGAGAGGGACTAACCTCTTTTACTAGACTCAACCCCGTTGGTCTTTCTTTAGCTATTTTTATTTGATTCATGGGTTGATAAATTTATTTTGCCGCTCCAAACTTAGTGACATTAGTAACATGTAAGCAAAATTAGCACAGTTATCCCAACTCCAAGTCCCTTTTTTTAGGGTTAAGGAGCAAATTTACCAACGAAGTTTTGTCCGAGGAGCGTCTGGTACAAATATATTTTAGAATGGGCAAAAATACCAATGAACAATTAAAAAAGGACATCCAGCATAAAAACCGTTAAATCCGTTCTAACGCCGTTAGGAGTTTTTTTCTCTTATAGTTTAACGCTGTTAGTACGGATTTAACGGTTTTTGTGCTGGATACCCCTTTTTAATTGTTCATTGGTATTTTTACCCATTCTAAAATATATTTGTGCTAAACACTCTTCAGACAAAATTTCGTTCATAAATTTTCTTCTTAACCCTTTTTTTTTAAGTACATAGACTCACGGTTGTAAATTGAAGTGAAATGTCGAGAAGGATTTTGGGGTTTGAAAACAGAGATTGGTGTGATTGTGTGAAACACACGGAGTGCTTCCCATCATAAAGATCTGATTTTTGAAGAGAAGGGTAGTCTTTTTGGGCCTTTTTGATTGAAGTGCCGAGAATCTTTCCGTGGATATTACTTGACAAAATTTCTCCATAACCAATCAAAACGTGGCACGTCATCCTCACGAATCAAGACCAAGCTTATGACAGGAAGATCCTACAAAATTGACATTACTAGATTTTGCTGAAATCTCCTTAATCATTGACAATTAGAATAAATAGATATTAATTAATACATTATAATATTATATAATGCTATAGCATTCAGAACTTAATATAGTGTTAATTTATTAAATTGACATAGATATATAACTTGATAATAAGAACCTTTTTTTTTTGCCAATTTGATAATAAGAACCTACATATTAATGTTTTGCATAATATTGTAAGTGTTTTACTTACATTATTTTAATTTAATTGTAATTCCAGTAATCCATGTAGTGTTTTTATAATAGGGAATATATAAGATAAAATTAACGTGACATTTTTATAAAATATATTCAGATTCTCACGATTCCATTTGTTAATAATGCAAAGTGTTTAGAAAGTACTCCTTCTGTTCTTAGTGTAAGATATATTTATCTAATTTGATAAGATTGGGAAAATCCTTTTAAAAGACAGCTCAATTATTTAAATTATAAATTAGGTCATTGAATTCAACATATCTTAAATCAAGTCATATGACCTAAAATAAAATTTTAAAATTCGATAATCTAACTTTAATACCATTTCATTCTCTCTTTTAATAACTGTCTCTTTCTTCCCATCCACCATTTTTTATCCTTCAAAGTTTGCTCGCTGATCGCGATTGCTTCTCACCCTCTTCCTCCTCCTCCTCGCACCTCTACAACGACCATCTATACTACTCTTTATCATCCCTCTCCTGCTCTGCTATGCTCTTACAGAATCCTTTCATTCAAAATATTGTCTACAATAAATAAAAAAAAAAAGTAAAAATGGTCTGGCCCAAATGAGTTTTATCCATTGGCAAGAGGCGATAATTTATTTTCTTATCCAAATGAATTTAATTCCTCCGATGGTTTTTCACTAAAAGTAGATCATCACGTATATCCCTGAAATATTCTAGGCATAGTAATATCGCTAAGCCCAAAAAGAGTGAAAGAGAATTTGTAGCAATGATAGAAGAAAACCCTGAAAATATCATTTTAGTAAAAGATTGCTGCTTGCTATGTATCAAACAAATACATTATCAGTAGATAAAGAGGCTCTTAAGAAGAGTACAAGTTATGACAATGAATCGAGAAGAAGAAGAAATTGTTAGCATATAGAGGCGTGACGAGGAGAAGGGCGTGATGCAAAGAGATTAGGAAGCAAATGGTGGATGGAAAGAAAGAGGCAATGTGATCCGAAGAGATAATCAGAACAAGGATACTAAAGTAAACTTATAGAATTTTGAAATTCCGTTTTAAGTCATCTGACTTGATTTAGGATATGTTGAATTCAATCACTCAATTTAAATTTTGAGGAATTGAACTATCTTTTAAAAGGATTTTCCCGATAAGATTAAAGAAGTTAATTGAGTTAGTTAATATGACTTGTATTTTCTAAAATACTCTAAGCATTTTTGTTAATTTTTTCATTCCCTCATCTCTTTGATTATTGTTGAGGGAACATCAAGATGGGTAAATTAGAAAAATATTAATAAATATGTAAACGATGTCTTATATTTAAGATTAATATCAACTCTCAAATATGGTCCTATAACTAAGACAAGAGGAGTAACAAATTTTCAAGCAAAATGCAACTGAATGGTTTTTGGACAAAAATATAAAGACATGCTTTAATATAAAAAAATATAACTTTCATAAGCATATGAATATTGGTTGATATAATAATACTGAAAATTATAAAGAATTATAATAAAGTTATAATAAACGCAGGATTAATAAAAATAATTTATAAGAAGCCAACCTTTTGTATGAGAACAGAAAAATATTTTTTCCCTTCATGACAGAGTTGAGACCTGAGAGTTCCATTGGCCTTGATCTTGGGTCTTGACCCGACTTGAAAAAAGACTCAGAAGCCGAGCGTAGTTTATTTTTCCCCCAAGGCATCTTCTTCTGGTTAATTTTTCTTGTTAAACACTTGCAAGCTCATTCTTCTTTCTCTTCGTGTATTAATGATTATGCTCTCTTTTCTTCTCGATGAGGGTCCTAAAGTGAATGTTCGAAATGTTCAAGGAAAAGCATAATGCAATTGATTGGTTTTACTGGTTTTTGAGTTTGGACCGGTGATTTTTGATTGAAAATGGTTTTGTATGAACCAGAGTGGCGTACATGGAGGAGAGAAGACTTGCTTCGCAAAGTCCAGTTCTTCATGCTAGTCGAAGGCCATCTAAATATCTCAGCTTCAAGAATGTTGCTACAAATACAAATACGAAGGGCGATTCCACATATGAGAGGTAGGTTGAGATTATAAAATTGAAGCCACTTTACTTTAGAGGAAGAACATTGACTACGATTAAACTTTTATATGCCCTGTCAATTTTCATGGACCGCATTTTTCTTGCGCAACAAGTGTTCGATGAAATTCCCATTCCGCTTCAACCGTTTTTATGTTTAATGGGGAATGTTGAAGTTTCACTTTCTAGCACTGTTATTTGCTCTGCCTGTGAGTAAAACAACCTTCTTTGATCGTTAGGAATACGTTTGTGATACCAGTGTCTGCTGTGAATTTTTCTTGTGCTGATATGAAGTGGATGCCAATTTGTTATTGATGTTTGAACTTTGATCCAGTAGCATCATGGAGGATGAGAACAAATCAGAATTTATAAGTTTTCTCAAAATTCTTCCCCCTGTAGAGTTTGCTTGCGTCTATGGCTCATCTCTTCATCCAAACAACCAAGACCAGGTTTCGTTTCTGACTTTAGGTTTCTTCATTATTTCTTATCAAATCTTTTCTTCTTGGAATTATGCGCTCTCAATTTTGAAAATCTTGGTTTTCTAGTCAACCATGACAGACTTTATTCTTGGAGTATCAGATCCCTACTTGTGGCATTATGAGGTAATATATCATATGATGTCTTGTGCGCTTATACTAGTGTTACGTACACCTTATGGAGGTGGTTTTTCCTCTCTCCCTCTCCCTCTCTCCCCCTTCCATTGTCCAATTGCACTGCATAGAACCTGGAATTGAACAGAAATCACTATGCATCGTGGATGGTGCACCTTGGTGGGGCAAGGCTGGTATCTCTCTCTTTCTGTTCTTGTATGGTTGGATTGATTTTATGTCAACCATTTATTCTAATGCCAAATCTTGATAAAATATGCAAGGTTACCGAAGTGGCAGATAGAATTGGCGTTGGAGTACATTTCAACCCTTTTGTTAGCTGGAATAGAAAGGTATTCGCAGCTTGAAGACTCAATTATATGAACATATGTTGGTAAAAAAAAAAAGATTATGTCAACAAACTAAATACCCATAATCACATATTTAATAGCTTACAATTGTCAGTTGTGTATATTGGCATCTTTTTAGATTGTACATCATGTGAATATATATATATATATATATATTTTTCTGTAGTTTTGCTGAATCATGATTTATGTCATTTGTTCCCTAATTTATTGGCAAATTTACACAGATGTTCAAATATGGGGTTGTTCAAATTGATGACTTACTTCGAGATGTACTGTGCTGGGAGAGGTTTTACTTGAGTGGTCGTTTACAAAAACCAGTATGTTTATTTTGCCCCTTTCCCCTTTAGATAAGCATCTTCACATTTTACAATTGTTTGACTCGGGTTTCCTAGTTTTGGAAGTTCTGATATTCAATTGTTGACGCCTAATAAATAAATGGATATTATCTCCAATTCTCTAATTGAAAGATATAATTCAGGTAAAGATAAATAATAATAATAATAACAACAACAATAATAATAATAATGAACGGTGCTCGTTAGCTGAACTCTTCTTTTTGGTGCACAGAAAGACTTATTTATTTGAAATCTGTCTCTGTTGATCAACTGAGAGCACTTGTAGCATAAGTTTTAGCATTATATTCATTACCTACAGAGACTTGCTTGGTTAGTCAAACTTAATGGACTGCAGCTTCTGAGGGTACTCTTACCAGATCTTGTTCAGATTGTTGTGCCACATCTCTGTCTTCCTTTTCAATGTGCTCCATTTTACTCGTAATTTTAATCCATGACCTAGTTCTTTGGGTGAATTATATGCAGATTCATATAGTGATAGATAATTTGGACTTTGCAGACAACAATTCTGCTAACCTGAGAGCTGCAATATCAGCTGCTCTTCTTTTTCTTCCATCAGAATTCACAGAGGTCCATTTCTTTCTTATTTAACTATATTTTAAGGGTTAAAACAATTGAAATGATTGAAGCATATTCTTGCAGGAAGATCTGTATTCCAAGGTCTGTAGTCTCTCATATATGGGTGACCTACGTATGCTATTTGCGGAGGATAAAAATAAGGTAGACCTTAAATCCACCCAATGCTTATCCAGTTATCTGACTGGATTTAACCTAATATGGTTATCATTATCTACTCTACTGAGATCAATGAAACAATCCTGGCACGTATCCTTTCTTACTTTTTTTTCCCTTCAAGGGACTGGAGGCAAATATGTAAATTGTATGTAATTGGTGTAACTTCTTTCCTTATGGAAGGCAGATGCATCATACTTCCTAATGCTCACACCAAGATTCATCTATCTGCTATCTGATCCAGGTGAAGAAGATTGTAACAAGCCAGTTTGATCTATTCCATTCAATGTATAAACCATTTCTTGAAGAGTATGAGGCTAAGAAGTTATTGAGACTTTCATCTAATGCTGATCACAGAATACAAGTCTTTCAGGTATTTATTTATTTTTTTAATATAAAAACCTTGAAACACAGGTAAAAGCATGTATTAATCTAACCATTGCCTAACACTCAGAATTAGAACATTGAAACACAAATGGTTACAAGTCATATGGATTTCAATATTTGATTCTTGTAGTTTGAGAGGTTTATGCGTATTATTTTTGGTGTCGATATGTTTAATTTATTGAAACAATTAAACTTCCTTGAAACCAAAATAAATTTTATGGAGTTATCACCTGTAATACCTTTGCAAACAAACTTGTGTTTCCTTTTATTTATGTCTAAATTGTTATTTAATGGTACTTGATTTTGTCATGAAGAAGCAAATTTTTTCCTCAAGTTTCCATTTATAAAGGAACAACGAGAGGAACATAGAGGCAATGTTTTCAGATATTTAGTGCTTCTCATATCCTTCAATGCATTCTGATGCATCATAGACTATGTCACATGTTTAGGGGTGGATAATCCAAATGAACTAATTTCCCTTGCTTTGGAAAACAGGACCGTAACTTATCAGCTGCTAGCTCTCTTGTCTCTTCTCTTCCTCCTGCAATCAGAAACCAGATGGGTATGAAGTTAGGAGAGAAGACAAAAATCAGTGAAACTGGTATGCCCATATCATGAAAAAGAATGTTTTCTTAAACATTGCTTTAGCTTCAAATGTTTCCCACTTAAACTCCCAGACGTTTGGTGGTTGATGATGATGAAATTGTAGGATCTAACTAGAGGTGTATATCATATTGAGGATAAAGATAATTAAATTAAAAAATTTTCCCTATGATTTCAGGAAAAATCATGAGAGACGTTGCTTTCAGCTCCAGAGAAGAGGCTGCAAAATGCTTGCAGGGAATTCTGAGGAGAAGAGTTATGATTTCAAGTGCCAGACAGGCGGTTTCTGGCCTTCTGACTTCAGGAGGGGTTAACGCTAGCCGGTATCTTGCTAAAAAAATCTGCAAAGCCTGGAAGTCCTGGAGATGATGAATCTAGCCAGTTGGCAATCTTAAAAACTAGAGTTTCCTGCCTAACCATTGACCAATAGAAGTTTGCAGAAAGACTGGTAGTGCAGTCATTTTTATGGAGATATATAGCCTTCTGGATGGGACTTGGATTAAATTCTATGCTTGAGGTTCTTTAATATAGATGTTACTTGAACATTTTTGAAAGACTTAGCTCCACATTATTGATTCCTTGGAAAAGTTAGTTCAAATGTCATCATTCCATTGAGAAACTTGATAGTAAACACTTGATAACTGCATTTCCCCACAACATCTTGCTGTCCAATTTAGCAGATGGACCACAAAGTAGCAATTATTTTGCAGTAGACAGTGCATATTTCTGGAAAGTGTTCGGGAATCAAGAGATGTAGGGCAAAAAGTGGAGAAGCAGGTTTGGATTAGCATGGATAGAATGATTTATTTCTTCATCTGATTTCCTTATTTTCTTGTAATTTGGAGCTTTGGCTGCAAACAAGTTGTCTTTTAAAGAGGTTGCATATTCTTTAAGGGTTCTACTTGTTTAACAACTAGACTTATCTCATTGGGTGGGGTTGGCCATAGGGATGGCATGATGCTATTCGTTCACAAATGAAAATTTTTTCCATTTATTTAAATGCTAAGGAAATTTGATACTTATGACTGCATCTTCTAGTTATTTAGACGCTCTTGTGTTTATCTAAAAGCTAGAACATAGAAAGATACGTTGTAATATAGGAAATATCATATTATAATTCTTTTAAAAAAAATAACAATGACAATTTTATAAACGTTATTTCTCTCCATAGCATAAATAATATGAATCATTAGCTTGCTAGTTTTTTTTTTTTTTTAACTGCCGTCATGATGAGAAAATTAAGGCTATGGAGACACAAACACTGTTCATATGAGAATTTCTAAAGAATCATTGGACTTTTGATTGCATAATTGCAAGCTTATGGAACCGGACCGGACCAGCCGGTCTGACCCGGAAACAGACGAACCGACCGGTAGATTGGTTCAGTCTAGGTTCCAATTTAAAAAAAAAATTTATATTTACTTTAGAATTTTATACCAATAAGCCTAAAATCTTCAATTTCTCATCGATTTGACCTCAGTTTAGTTCTGATTTAATTTCGATCTAACTCACTGATCTTTAATTCAATATCCCTACCGATTCAATATCCGATCTGATCTGATTTTAATACCTTACATAATTGTAATGGACGCCTTTTGGATTACTGACGTCTTGTTTGTACGCGGAAAATTCTTATTTATTTTTCTTGTGTTTTCATTTGAGATTCCACATGACATGACATTTCGAATTGACTTGGACCAACCAATATGCTAAGAAATAATATAACGAGATCAAATTAAGGTTTAAATAAAAAATAAATGAGATTAAATATGCATTTGAGAACAAAGAATTAAATTAAAAAAACTTGTAAACGGTCCATGTAAACACATGTTCAGACTCTCTATACCACCAAACAATCTTCACAAATTGTAATCAACGGATGACAGATATCATCACTTGTATTTTTGAATCCATCACTCATGCTTCTTGAAATTATAAAATTAATAATAATTTTTCATGTTACAGAAATATTTTTAATTTATCAATATTCTGGTATCAAAATATTGTTACAATATCAAGCTAGTGCTTATAGAACATAATCAATAATTTTTGAAAAGAAAATTTAATTGTAAATTTGTAATTTTATGGGATGAGGTTAGTATTTTTCTTTTTATATGATTGTCTCACTAAATCATATTAAAATATTGTCACATCTAATTAAGAGTAACTCTAGCAATCTCTTATTCACACGTAAACTATACATGAACTAAAGGACAATTGGCCGCATGGCTCATAGAAAGTAGTTTTGAAATGCAAGTTTGTGCCTACACATGAATGTCTTAATCAAAACCATAAGATTCCAATATAGAATAACAATCACTCCTTTGGCTTCCGTATCTTCAAAATAAAATAAAAAATAAAAAATCCTCTCCATGCATGACCAATAATTTCGGAGTTGCTGTAGTTAGTTTGAAAGAGAAGTCCTCATAAATAGACCCTTTTATTAAAAAAAAAAATTAAATAACTAAATCGCATTAATCAATGAGTACAATTACTTCAACATCAAAGGCGGATTTATTTATTTATTTATTTTATTTAGATCGTTTTGTATTGAGCATTAATTTTTTTTTATTAAAACTTCTTGACAAATTTGTGTATTAACAAAAATGATATGAATGATATGTGGATTGTCAACTCAATATATTTAGTTCATAACGGTCAGGACAAGGTTACTCTCTTTTTACATTTTTAGGGCAAAATTGCCCTTGGTGACAATATCCAGACAACATTGCTCCTTAAACTTATTTTGATATTGTACTCGTTTGGATTAGTGATTGGAATGCTTAAAAGCAGCTTTTCAATCATAATTTACGGTATATGAGATAAATATGTGAGAAGGATTATATCTCGATTTATATAAAAAACATCTTATAAGCAATCAGATCACTAAAACAAACATGCCTATTATCATCCAGTATTTAATTGGTGTACATCTCAATATAATACAAGTGCATCCTCTCGTACTGAGCAATAATCCTAATTAGAAATTACTGAATCCGTGAATCTTCCCTTGTCAACATCAAGTAGAGGTCGTCCTTATCTAATTTTTTTATTATATTATTATTATTATTATAAACTGCCGAATTTTAACATTGCAGGCCACTCAACATTGTGACAGTGTTATCATCACAAAAACCACTTCGTTATCAACAGTCAATAGTAACATAACAATGGCTTCCGATTCCATGGAGGAGCCTCCTTCATCGGAGAGAAGCTACTGGAGAAGATGGAGCAAGCAAGATTTCTTACCGGAGCAGTCCTTTCAGAGTTGGAACAACTACGTAACCGCACTTTCTCAGACTTGGATGAGGTTCAAGGATCGTCTCGTGAGCAGATCCGACGACGCCACCGAGATCCGTGAGATCAGAAAGGAAAGCGAGAACGACATGAAACGCTGCCTCAATTGGTGGGACCTTATCTGGTTCGGCTTCGGCGCTGTTATCGGCGCCGGAATCTTTGTTCTCACCGGTCAAGAAGCTCATGACCATGCCGGTCCGGCCATTGTCTTGTCCTATGTCGCCTCCGGCGTCTCCGCCATGCTCTCCGTTTTCTGCTACACTGAATTCGCCATAGAAATCCCAGTCGCTGGTGAGAGTTTGCTGTTATCTCAGATTTTATTGCATAGTAGAATCTCCAGTTTCCACGTGTCAATTTGAAACTTGTAATAACCCCACCCAAAAAAATTCTTGTGAAAAACACACATCGCAGAAGCTAAAAACTATGGAAAAAAAATTTTGAATTTGTAAAATTTTAAATGAGATATTTAAAAAATGAATTGTGAATTGTTAATCAAGTTTTGTTATTCCCTTATCAATTTTTAATAACAAACCTAATTTAGGATTTTGTAATTTTAAAATTCTTTTTTTATTTTTTTTTAAACTATGTTTTATATTTAGAATCGGAGAAAATATATTTATTTGCTAACTAATTTTTTTAGTGCACTATAAATTAATCCTACAATTAGAATATGGGATAGTATATATGTTTAGCTTATATATTATTACTGCGTATGTATGTTATCGTTGATCCATATTTTAAATAATCCATGGTTATCAGGTGTTCAAATTATTTATATGCATGGACATATAAAATATATTGAATTATGAACTTTATCTCTCAATTAACTTATTTTATTTTATAAACTTAATTTTAATTAATTATTTATGCCATTTTGATATTAAAAATAAAAGTTTAGACTATCCATGCGCGCGCGCGCACTACTATTCATTGGGTTAATGTAAGTTATATAATTAATTTAGGTAAATTAAGGAAATTAAATATATTGCTTAATTATAACAAATATGACCCGATTTTTTTTAAAATATTCTTATATAACACTAGATTATATATGAATTATAAGTTAAGTAAATTAATTTAGAAAAAAATTATACATATTTGAGATAAAATCGTTAGAGGGCTTATCTTTAGAAGTTGAGTAAGAACAACATCACTCTTTTAATTAATTAAAACCGGAGGAGGAGTATATGTATTGCCTCCTGGACCTCCATAGTTATCCAAATATTAGTGCTGATGGTTGCAATTTGAGTTTTTGGCCAAAATGTAAAGTGATTTTTTTTTATTACTTCAATAATAACAATAACAACTAGACTCAATTCAATGGTAGCACAAATAGGTCATTTACATTTAAGCAGTTAATCGCTATAATTTTATAAACAACAATACAGATTTAGGATTTTGATCTTCAAGTGATATTTTTTTTCATCTTTTTCCATTACTAACAACAATGACAAGTTGACAACAATTATACTCAATTCAATATGGTGGCACAGGTGGGTCATTTGCATATTTGAGAGTGGAACTTGGAGATTTTGCAGCATTCATAACAGCAGGAAACATTCTTCTTGAAAGCATAGTAGGAAGTGCAGCTGTGGCCAGAGGCTGGACTTCCTACTTCACTACCCTCTTGAACCGTCCCTCTAATTCACTTCGCATCGCTACAAACCTCAAAGATGGCTACAACTTACTTGACCCCATAGCAGTTGCAGTCCTTCTTGTTTCTGCCGCGATCGCCGCGATCAGCACCCGAAAAACCTCGTACCTCAACTGGATAGCATCGGCAATCAACAACCTTGTCATCCTCTTTGTCATTGTCCTAGGTTTCCTCCATGCCAATACCTCAAACTTGTCCCCTTTCTTGCCTTACGGGGCCCCAGGAGTGTTCAAAGCAGCTGCTATTGTGTACTTTGCATACGGTGGATTTGATAGTGTGGCGACTTTGGCTGAAGAGACTAAGAAGCCTTCAAGGGATATACCAATAGGGTTACTTGGGTCAATGTCTTTGATCACTGTGATTTACTGTTTGATGGCGCTTTCTTTGAGTATGATGCAGAAGTATACTGAGATTGATGAAAATGCTGCTTTTTCTATGGCTTTTGGGAGTTTGGGACTGAAATGGGCAAAGTATGTGGTGGCTTTTGGGGCTTTGAAGGGTATGACCACTGTGCTTTTGGTGGGAACTTTAGGACAGGGACGATATATCACGCATATCGCGCGTGCCCATATGATTCCTCCATGGTTTGCTCTTGTCCATCCCAAGACTGGAACCCCTATATATGCTACACTTTTCATCAGCATCTCAGGTATTGAATATATAATCTTTCCTTCTTTACAAGTTCTCATCATTTCAATTCATTCAATCACTACTTAAAAAAAAAAAAAAAAGCTTGCAAGGTTTATCTCAAAACTTATTCTATAAAAAAGGGTGGTGCGGTGCACATTAAGGCTTCGTCTAGGTAGTGTTTGAGAAGGGATAGAGATACGTAGCTTTATCTCATAAATGAAGAGGCTATTTTTAAGATTTAAAATCATAACCTGTAGGTCATATGACATTAACCTTATTATTACTCTAAGCTCACCCTCTTCAAAAACTCAATCTATATACTAACAAATAAGGAGAACAAACGGTTTTTTTTTCTTGACCAAAGAATTTTGGATTTTATTAATAGCCAAAACAATAATATCCATACAACATACCATCCTAAAACAAAACTACATAAAAACATATATCACTTAACGCCAAAGTCAACCAAAACAAACAAAAAAAGACAATACAATCAGAGCAAGTAAACAGCAGAGTCAATACACATCATGGCTTTGTCTTGAAAGATTTGAACAAATCTGTTCAAGGTTCTTGTAGCTTTTTTCTTTGAGAAATTAATCTTTGGAACCTTCATTAACTTTTATCAAAATTCCTATTATTACCAAATATTGTTGTTGGAGGGTGAGCCTTGCATGATGGTAAGGTTGCTACAATATGATCTGGAGGTCATTGCTTTAAATTCTGAAAACAGCCTCTCCAATTATAGGGATAAGGCTGCATACATTTATCCCACTCCAGACCCTACTTAATAGGGAGTCTTATACACTGAGGCATCCTATCAAATATCATTGTTGCACAATCGACACGTCAATACCACATTCGCAGTTTGTCATTTCCAATCTATATACTGATAAATAAGGAGAAAACATAGTTTTTGGTTTTTAAAGATTTGAACAACTTTGTTCAAGGTTCTTGTAGCTTTTTTCTTTGAGAAATTATTCTCTGGAACCGTCATTAAATTTGATCAAAATTCGTATTATTACCAAATATCATTGGAGCATCAATGGACACATCATTATCACATTAGCAACATGTCATTTCCAAGGATCTTGACCAAAATTAACTATAATTTTAAGGACTATATTTAAAAAAACTATAGGAATTTTAACGCAAGTATGACCAAAACTCTGAACTAATTAAGAAACAATGTTTTCCCAAGGATTTATATACTAATGATTGTAAACAATTGCTACACTTTCAGCTTCCTGCATTGCATTTTTCTCAAGCTTGGGTGTATTATCAAGCTTATTGTCAATAAGCACACTGTTTATCTTCATGATGATGGCCGTGGCTCTTCTGGTGAGAAGATACTATGTGAGAGGAGTCACACCAACTCAGAATTTGATAAAGTTAGTCATCTTCTTGCTTCTCATTATTGCTTCTTCAATGGCTACTTCAGCCTATTGGGGTTTGAGGCCTAATGGTTGGTTAGGATACACCATAAGTGTTCCTTTATGGTTCTTGGCCACTTTAGGACTGTCCTTAGTTTTGACCCAACAAAGGACACCTAAGGTTTGGGGTGTACCACTTGTTCCATGGCTACCTTCATTGTCTATTGCAACAAATATTTTTCTGATGGGATCTCTGCCAACAGAATCATTTATAAGGTTTGGGATTTGCACTGGTGTCATGTTGATTTACTATGTTTTCTTTGGGCTTCATGCTACTTATGATATGGCTCATCATCATCAACAACACAAGATGATTCAGTCCATGAAAGTAATGAAAGAGAGCTCAGAGAATAATGATGGAGAGCCTTAGTTAATATAACTATATATAAAATTAAAATTTAGATCAATATGTAATTCCTGTAATTTTCAGTACTTGGTGAATCCTTCTGTAAAAGTACATTAATTTCCACTACAGTATTACTTGTATGAAATTCCACGTTCTAAGGTTTTTTTCCCTTATCTTTGCTTCAAGCTTGCTTTGAATAGAATGCTGGGATCAATTTGAAGAAATTTTTCGTTAAGAAGAAAATAATGTAATTACCAGCAAAAAGAATGGGCAGAGAGGAAGAGAGAGAGGCACGAGAGAAAATGATCATATTTACATTAAGTTCCTATTTATTATGTTAAGTTCTCTAATCACACTTAGCTATGCGTTCTATTTCTTAAATTTCAACAAGTCAGATTAGGATTGTCTTATTAAATTTCTGAAGAATTTAGGTGTTTAGATCAAATAAGAACTTGTTAACATAGACTTAACCACAGCTCGTGCCCCATATGTATTTTATCTTTAAATAACAAATGAGCAAGTAGCCTATTTAAATTTGCTCCCCGTTTCGTAGTAAGATTATTTAACACGTTGCTAGACTTTCATACATGTTTTTGTTTTTGTTATCCTTCACCCAATGGAAGGAATTCATGCACACATCATATTCATAAAAAGTTGAACTCGTAACTTCTTATTTAAGTCAAAACTTAAAGAGGTGTTTGGTGTCAGTTGAATTAAACATCCTTGACACTTTTATACATATAATTAGTCCATGTAACATAAATCATATCCACTAATAATCAAATTAATCACCTAAGGCCGCACATTCTCTGAGGTATCTTTGTTTGTTTTGAGGGAATATTCCAACATATTCTTCTTTTGTAGATGAAGATGAGCCATATCATAAGTAGCATGAAGTCCAAAGAAAACATAGTAGATCAGCATAACGCCAGTGCATATTCCAAACCTTATAAATGCATCGGTCCCTAATGACCCCATCAGAAAGATATTTGTTGCAATAGACAAAGAAGGCAGCCAAGGGACAAGTGGTACACCCCAAGCCCTAGGTGTCCTTTGCTGAGTCAGAAATAAGGACAGTCCCAAAGTGGCCAAGAACCATAAAGGAACAATTATGGTGTATCCTAACCAACTAGTAGGCCTCAAACCCCAATAGGCTGAAGTGACTATTGAAGAAGCAACAATGAGTAGCAAGAAGATGACTAACTTTATCAAATTCTGAGTTGGTGTGACTCCTCTCACATAGTATCTTCTCACAAGAAGAGCCACAGCCATCATCATGAAGATAAATAGTGTGCTTATTGACAATAAGCTTGCCAATACATCTAAGCTTGAGAAAAATGTAATGCCCACAGCTGAAATCATATATATATATATATATATATATCCAGAAGTCAAACAATTATTCACAGTCCTCATTGGTATATATAGATAGAGTTTTGAGATAAACTTGTTAAACTTTGATATGTTCAAGTTCGCACAAAATATGCCAATGTTTTGTATAAAACTAAAGAGAGCCTTAGTATGTTGAAAAGAAATGAATATTAACTTCATCGTTAAGAGCACAAGTCTAAAAGTATAACTCAGTTTCAGAAGACTAGTCTATGAGGAAATTGGGGTATCAAACTCTCTAATGGCTTTACTCCACTAGACTTTACTCGACCTCTTGCTGGTAAAAGGCTTTCATATATAACCATTTCCAAGATTATATTATGAAACTCCCTGACATGAGACTCATAACATTAATCTAAATAGGATTGCTTCAGTAACTACAGACTCATTTTCTACATATGGACTTTAAGAAAATTATTGGAATGGAAAAAATATACTCCCTCTAGCCCTTAATATATAAGAACCAATTGATTTTTGTTGGAGAGATTAAGGAAGCTAAATAAATTAGATTAAAGTATGGGTTAATATAACTTTTGGTCTCTGAAGTTTGATCCAATTTTGGTTTTGATCCCTTAAGTTTAAAATCGGTGGTTTTGGTCCTGAAGTTTGACCCTTAATCCCTCAAGTTTGAAATTTTTTGTTTTGATTCTTTAAGTTTACTTCGTTTATAACTGTTGGTCCCTCAAGTTTGAGAAGGACTTGGTGAAAAACCGAACCAGAAACAATCCAAGTCCTTTTCAAACTTGAGGGACCAAAGCCAAAAATTTCAAACTAGAGGGACCAAAGGTCAAACTTTAGGGACCAAAACTACTGATTTTAAACTTAAGGAACCAAAACCAAAATTAGATCAAACTTCAAAGACCAAAAGTTATATTAACCCTTAAAGTATTTATATTTATTGTTTTTGTACAAATTGATTTGCTTGACTTATAAACTGATATATAATCTAATAATACACAATATGTGATATGATTAAGTGCATTATTTTGGTTCTTTAATCTCTCCAAAGAAAGTCAACCAACTCTTATATTAAAGACCGGGGATAGTATATATTTAGGTAGGGATCTACTTGATCACCAAGCAAAACCTTAATTAAAATTAGTCATGGTAGCTAGTAGCTCCTTCATTGATGCGTAAAAGTTATTAACTTATTAGTAGTAGTAGTAGTTACCTGAGATGGTGATCAAAATTGTAGCATTTATAGGAGTTCCTGTCTTAGGATGTACAAGAGCAAACCATGGAGGAATC
Source organism: Inga oerstediana (assembly GCA_963210345.1). Classification (NCBI taxonomy): domain Eukaryota; kingdom Viridiplantae; phylum Streptophyta; class Magnoliopsida; order Fabales; family Fabaceae; genus Inga; species Inga oerstediana. The sequence continues at coordinate 87,997,702 of OY723400.1, read as the reverse complement.
ATATGGGCACGTGCGATATGCGTGATATATCGTCCCTGTCCTAAAGCTCCCACCAAAATCACAGTGGTCATACCCTTCAAAGCTCCAAAAGCCACCACATACTTTGCCCATTTTAGTCCCACACTTGCAAAAGCCATAGAAAATGCTGCGTTTCGATCTATATCACTGTACTTCTGCATCATACTCAAAGAAAGCGCCATCAAACAATAAATCACAGTGATCAAAGACATTGACCCAAGTAACCCTATTGGTATATCCCTTGAAGGCTTCTTAGTCTCTTCGGCCAAGGCCACAACGTTCACAAATCCAGTGTATCCAAAATACACTACTGCCGCAGCTTTAAAAACCCCTTCAATACCATAAGGAAAGAAACCATGTGACGAAGACGACAAGTTTGAGGTATTGGCATGGGAGAAACCTAGGACTATGACGAAGATGACGACGAAAGCGTTGATTCCTGATGCTATCCAGTTGAGGTACGAGGTTATTCTGGTGCTGATCATGGCGATTGTGGATAAAATGACTAGAACCAAAACGGCTATGGGGTCTAGTAAGTTGTAGCCATGTTTGAGATTTGTTTTGATGCGAAGTGAATCAGAGGGAAGATTTAAGAGAGTTGTGAAATAGGAAGTCCATCCTCTTGCTACAGCTGCACTTCCTATTATGGTTTCAAGAAGAATGTTTCCTGCTGTTATGAATGCTGCAAAATCTCCAAGTTCCACTCTCAGATATGCAAATGATCCACCTAAAACAAGAAACTAGGATTTGAGTTATTTATCTATTAATTATTTAAGAAAAAATTAATATTTTTTTTATGGGTAAATTTGACTTAGTTGTAACTTAATCATTATTTTTTAACTCAGTACAACTTCATCCATATAGTTTTGGTTCAGTTGCAACTCACCCTCTAAACTGATACAAATTTTTTTTTTTGGAGCAAATCTACGAATATTATTAGTGCTGCAATTTAACTGATACAATTCAATCCCGGTAATTTAACTGTTCAAATTATTATATACTACCTCTTGTCTCTAATATAAAAACTAGTTGTAAGGTTAAATTTGATTTAAAATATAAGATCTCAATCCATTTTATCTCCTGTATTTATCATTTTCCCTAAACCAATTTACCCAATTTATAAGCTATTATATAATATAATGTTGCATATGAATATTTTAGAGAGGTCACCTCATATTTATTTAAATTAATTAATTTATTTTATTCCCTTGATCCAATCAAATCAATTAAATATTTTTTATATTAGAGATTGGAAGGAGGATTTTATAAAACTTAGAGACCAAGATTTTAAATAACTAAAAAATTATGGAATTAGATTAAAGTTTAGCAACCAAATTTTAATTGCAGTAAAAAAAAAACTACAATAGTTAGGGTTGCATAAAGTCAGAGTTCAATGATGAAGACACAACAAATCAAAATTATAGGAAGAAAAAGATTAATTTTTCCTTTATTTAATGGTTTAAGGATTAAATTATTAAACTTAGAGGAACCTTTCACCGGTAGAAGAAGAAGCCACCTGCAGCAGGGATTTCCACGGCGAACTCTGTGTAGCAGAAAACAGAGAGCATGGCGGAGAAGCCGGAGGCGGCGTAGGACAACACAATAGCTGGTCCGGCGTGGTCGTGAGCTTCTTGACCGGTGAGGACGAATATTCCGGCTCCGATCGCGGACCCGAGGCCGAACCAGATAAGGTCCCACCAGTTGAGGCAGCGTTTCATGTCGTTCTCACTTTCCTTTCTGATCTCATCGGTCTCGGTGGCGTCGTCGGATCTGCTGGTCAGGCGATCCTTAAATCTCAACAACGTCTGAGACAGCGCCGTCCGGTAGGTTGTCAAACTCTGGAAGGACTCTTCTGGTAGGAAATCTTGCTTGCTCCATCTTCTCCAGTAGCTTCTCTGCGAAGAAGGAGCAGGGTCTTCCATGGAAGCTACCGTGTGCAAAGTGCTTCGTGATAGCTCAGTGAAGAAGATGATTGAGTGGATTAGAATCTGAATACCTTGGCAAAAAAAAAAAAAAGGATTAGAATCTGAATAAGTGGAATGTAAAACTCTCTTAATATTCTTGTTTGGGTTAAGTGCAAATCCGTCCGAAAATATTTACAAAGTATCAAACTTTCAATATTATTTTGGAAGTTTTTTTTTTTTCTTTCTTAATCTCATCTTAAAAATTTTAAAACATAACTCGTTCTTAAATTAACGAAAGTTAAGTTTCACCGTTAAATTTCATGATTGACCCATTTATGCGGGGTGGGTCGCTGATTTGACCCATTTTGGTTTTAACTAAAATAATTAATGAATTAATCCTACAGTATCATAGTAATTTTTCACAACTCATAACAAAAGAAATTATATTTACCAACATATATCATAAATAAATTAGAAAACATTACAAACCAACAAATAAAATACTAGTATGTTTGGGATCACTTATTTTTTGGATATAAGTGCTTATTATATAAGTCGAAATAAAACTCCTTTTACATACTTACCTCGCATACCGTAAATCACGATTTATAAGCACTTATAAATAAAAAATAAACTATTCCAAACAAGGACTACAAGTATTCAAAATAAATAATTATTTTATTTATACAACTCATCAATAACAATTACTATAACAACTAATAATTATAATTACTACATATCTTCACATACAACCTATATATAAAACATTTAATTTTATCTCATTTATTTTTCAGCATATAAAAATGAAAATAATTTTTTCAGATTTCATAATAAATTAAATATAAAATATAAGGAAAAAGACAGAAAAATACCACTTGAACTTCAAATGAAATAAAATTTAATTTTATTCTACATATCTTCACATACAACCTATATATAATAACATTTAATTTTATCTCATTATCATTCTTGTCAATCCCATTACCATTTTTGTCAGCGGGATTTTGAAGTTCAAATGATATTTTTCTGTCTTTTTCCCTAAAATATATTGAACAAATTAAATTATTATCTATTAATAAAATTATATTTATAAGCTCAAAAATTAAAAAACTTACGGTGTATATTGAAATAACTCCCTTTAATCATCTCGGGGTTATCAAGAATAAAACTGAATTAATGCAATATAGTACACAACTCAGGTCGTTTTACTTTGAGGAGCTGATTATGAAACTAATTCTTAATAAACTTAGTAATTATAATGCAAAATTGATAAAGGTTAAACATAATTGATTGGTTTTAAAAACTATGAATTGAATACAATTAAAATAATTATTTTTAGAATTTTTAAATAAAGAGAAATAAAAATGGGTTAAGAATATAAATGATAAAAATGCTCTTGAAAATGGTGGATGCAAATGATGAGTGGTGTGCGGCTGCTCCCCCTCTCCAATCCCGACTCCCAGCTCTCTCCTTCTTTTCCAACTCCCCCGCCTCAGCTCTCTGGTTCAGTTTTGTCTTCAGCAGTTCAGCCTCCCCTCCTAGCTCAGCTCCCGTGTCTCCCTTAAACCTTTGGTCAAAACGTGCGTTTTGACCAACGGACCAAATTGAAAGAACTGAAAACTTTGAGGAGGGAATATATTGAGAAATCTTAGAAATATTCTGGTTTGAATGAAATTTTCAATACATTTGGGCCATTTTTCTGTAATTTACTCTGCATTCTTCCTTCATTAGCTTGTAATTTCCAGAAATCTTGGGTTCTCTTCTGCAATTGTTGCCAACCTGATCTACAATTAAAATGAACCCAAAATGTAATATCTTATATTCCAAAAATTAATCATTTAAGGTAAATCATAGAATATATGACATTTTTGCCATTTTTCAACCTTAATTTCATTTAAACACATTTAATCACAATTAATCACAAAAGAGGCATTTTAAGCTCAATTATCATAATAAAATCCCCAAATAAAATATAAAAATATATAATAAAATAGGGATTTGTCATATATAAAGCTTAACTAGAATGAGCTGAAACTTTAAGTATAACACCTGAAAAAAAAAAGTTAATAAAAGAAAAATAAAAAGGAGAGGTTGCATGCAGCTTTAAAAATTAAAAAAAGAAAAGAGAAGAAAAGGTGAGTGTGTATTTTCGGGATCTTTGGGATGGGGATGGGTTGAAGAAATGTGTAACATCCCAATTTTTATTTATAGTAATTAAGTGCTATTATGATGTGATTTATTAAGTAATTTAGGATTTAGAGAAGATCTAGAAGTATAAAATTAAGAGAATAATGGAACATTGTGATGTGATTGAAAATTGAAGCTAATATGTATTTATTAAGGATGAGTTGAATTTAATGAAATTATAATTTCTATTTATATATATATAACAAAAAAATGTTATTGGAATGAAATACACAAATAAAATTTAATTATGGATTTTTGGAGAATCTTGGTAAATGATGGTTTTTTTTTAAGAGAATGATCTAGAGATTTTGTGATGACCTTGAGGATGTTAAGAGTTTTGTCTATATTATAAAAGAGAAATGAACTAAAAAAAGAAAAGAAAAGAAAGGTACTTGAAAAGGAGAATATATATATATATATATATATATATATTCTCCGGTTTTATTTATAAGCAGTTTTCTTTTTCATGAGACTGGTCCTTTTTTATAAGCAACTTTCGCTTTATGTTTGAAAATGTAAGTTTTTTTCCCTATTTTACCCTTATTAAATACATAATTTATAATTAATTATCACACACACACACTAAGAGTTATATTCAAGAGAATGAGTGAAAGAGACTAGGTGAATGAAGTCAAGCGTTGGAAAAATATATACTTTACTATCTCTCATACTTTTTATACATTCTCTCTCATGTACTCTTTTCATAAATATGGGCATATATGGGAAAAATATGACATTCTTGACACACTTATTATTTTTAACTACTAGTTCATTTTACAAAATCAAGAGGAAAGTTATTTATAAATAGAACCGGAGGGAATATATATATAAAGAATAAAAGAGAAATATAATAATATAAAGATGTGAGGCCTACGCCCTTTAGTATACACCCACTCCCACATGGAATTAGCTACCGTCCTTTTCTTTAAAAGAAAAGGATGATCCTTTTTTTTTAAAATAATATTCTAATAATATATTAAATTTAGATCATTGAGAATTTAATCCGACGGCCTCGATAAAGAAAAGGACCACCCTTTTCTTTTAAAGAAAAGGACAGGACCCGGTTGCCACCCACCCCCACCCCCACCCCTTCACTTCCGGTAGCCTTCTTCGTCTTCTTCGGCGGTCTGCCGCCTCTCTTCTCCATTAATGGAGCTTTAAGATAGTTTTGAGCTCTATTTCCCCCTCAAAAATTCTTCCAACCTCAACACTTATTTCACAAATATTTTTCTATCCATCTAGAGCTTTCTAAAAATATAAATTTCATTGGGAGCAAGATAAGTTTGAAGGTTGGGGTTTGAAGCAAGTGTTGAGTTTCAACAAATGGGGACCATAGAAATATAGAGGTGAGTAAATATTTATATTTAAACAGTGTACAATATTTATATTGTATTATTTGAGAGGTTTAGAGTTAGGATTTGAATATTAGAGTAATGTTATGAGTGAATATGATAATTTTACCTATTAAACTTGAGTTTGATAGTTCACCTATGTTTATTAGAGTTAGAATTGATGTTTAATTGGTTTAGAATATTGTTAAAGCTTGTAAAATGACAATGGGTATTTTGGTTGGAATCCTAAGTTGGAGAAATTGAGGATTTTGTTCTATTTGAGTAATTATGGGTTAAATTATTAGTTCAAATGAGATATTAAGATTTGGAAATATATGGTTTGTATTGAATTGGAGATTTAGTCATTAAAAGTGATATTTGGAAGTTAAAGGTATAGTGAGAGACCTTAAGTCTATGTAATTAAATTGACTATTTATTTGGCAATTTGAGTGATGAGGAATTGTATAATAATTATGTAAATTGAAGTTAGATTGTTTGGTGTTGGAAATTGGGTGTTTTGAAAGAAATTGAGGAGATAGTTATAGTTTAATGTTTCTAATAGATAAGAAAGAGTTAATGGAAGGAAAAAAAATGAAATTTGAAAGATGATTTTGAGAAATAGTTATTCATATGAGTTTTCTTAAAGGTTTAAAGTAAATGAATTTTTGGGGATTTAAGGTTGAATGGATGAGAGTATTATTAACAATAATTTTAATGGGAGAAATAGAATTATTAGATTATGGAAATATTGTTGGGATCAAAGATTTGAGTTATGGTAGTAAATTGAGAATTTTGAAAATTTATATTAAAGTGAACAATTTAGAGGTTATATGAAGATTTGAAATAGAGTTTGATTTTTGGAGTTAAATTTTGAGTTGATATTGATAATGCGAATATGATAAATGAGGTTTGGTAATTGGGTTGGTTAGGAATTATCAAAGATAAAAGTTAGTACTTTTAGAGAGACTTTAAATCTCTTATTTGTTTTTTATACCACTCATTAGTTTGAATACTAAATTGTAATTATAATTTATTATTATAGATTGATTTGTGACTTGTGGTTGAGCTTTGAGCTTGAGTTCTTGTGGTGAATTTAGCTTTGGTAAAAGATAACCACTTTCCACTTGTTACGTGTGTTGGTATATTGTTTGTGAGTATTTTACGAAATGATTATGAGGATGAAAATGGTATATTGATATACTTTAGAATGTTTATTGAGATTAAGAAAATTATCATGATATTAATAAGTAATTTGATAAAAATTGCCTTGTGAAATCATATGATTTGAATTGTTATTAGAGCTGTTCGTCGGTCATTTTCTCTCTCTTTCAAGTTACAACTTTCAACTTTCAATCCACTTCCTCCCTATTTATTTTATATTCGTTTGCTATGCAGTGCATTTTTCACGTGTGTGATTATTGATTGATAAGATCACTTTGAATAATCAAAGTTGAGGTCCAAAAACACTGCCATGAAACTGCTTTTGATGATGGAATATTAATGCCTTGTTCGACAGTGAATTGGGATGTGTGTGTGTGTATGATCTGAGAATTGAGATATTATGGCATGCATATGAAAATGATTTGATCAACATGATTTGAATGCGAAAATCTTAATAAATTCTTGTTGAATTATTTATTGATGATTATTGTGATGATTGGATTGAGATGAGATGGAGTAGTGTATTCTATCACATGATATAGCCTCCATTGTACACGATGGTTGACTTTCTATTGTCCCACTTGTTCAATGAGGAACTGTCCCACCAGTTCAATGAAGGGTTGTGACACCCAACTAATTCAATAAGGAGAAAAGACCCATGGTTTGGGGCATGTGCTCTGTGGATTTTGGCCGGTCCTATCACATGACCAGTGAGGTTTTGAGTGGCCAGTAACATGGATAGTAACTTAGCCCATGGGTCTAATCGACGGAAATAAGGCAGTTCGGTTGGATTGATGGGAGGTAACTTGAAAATTGTAATACAGAATTTGTGATATGAAATTGTGATATGGAATTTGTGATATTGAACTTGTGATATGGACATTGTGATACAAAATTTATAATGTGAAAATCGTGATATGGGAATGTGATACAAAATTTGTGTCACAAAGATTGTGATACAAGATTTGTAATATGGAATTTGCAATACGAAACTTGTGACATATAATTTTGTGAATTATATCACTAATACTTTGTTTTATAAATTTTTTCACTTGACATCTCATGAGTGCATTAGCATGTATAATATGTTGGATAGCTGGTTACTGAGGCTTTTGTTTCACCCCATTGATTTAACATTTTTTAGGCAATAGTTCTTCTGCTAGTTAATTAAGGAAGGCTCTAGAGGCTTAATTATTATGATAATCTTTGTAAAGCCTAATCCTTTTTATTAATGTGATGAATTATTATGCATTGCCATTATAGGGCTCATGTTGCATACTGTGATGTGATATTATGGTTTGGGTTATATTGTTTTTTATCATGGATAGGTAATTCAATCGGATATTTGAGAAAATTGTTATTCAAGTATTTTGATAATTGAGTTTAATATTGGGCTTATAGTCGATTGATTATATTATAGACTTTAAGAAGTTCAAGGCCCAATTGTGTTGATTAATTATGATTTAGTTTGTGAAGTGATAAGAAGAGTTTTACTATTCATGATAAATTTTAAATGACTAATTTATTCTTTTCTATCTTGGATAGATCTTTGCAATGATTTAATTCCTTTATTACAATGGTAGTGTTTCAAATAGTTAGTCGAACTCTTTTTCTACTATGGTTAACTTTGAAAGATGAGTTGTAATTTTTTATACTATGGTAGACCTTCAAATTTAAGCTTTTCTCTTTTACGTTACAGTATTGTTTATTATCAGAAGATTTGATTAAATGTATAAAGAATTGAGTTTTAAGAAAGGGATTTTACAAAATGGAACCAAAGGAAATAATGGAAGTGGGGACGTAGTGCGTAGGGGACGAAGTGGGTGCATTGGGGTCTATAAATGGAGAAAGAGAGGGGAGTGGGGACAAGGATAAGGATAGGAAGAGGCCAATGGGAGTATAGGGACCAAGGATAAGTAAAGGAAGTGGCTAATGGAAGTGGAGACAAGAGGATGAGGAAAAGGGAGTAGCAAATTGGCTAGAGCTGCTAGAAAATAAGGGACACTTTGCCGTTAAAGTGGAAACTGATAAAAAAGGGTTTGAGAAAAAATATTAAAAAATACTTTATGTGATGTTTTTTAATGCAAGTGCCACACGAAGCCATTAGTAGTTGTGATTCTTGCGTCAGCAAGCACCACAACTGCTAGTGCATTTTAATTAAAAAAAAAAGCTTATGTAGCACTAGGTCAAGTAAGCGCCACATAAGACCTATAATAGCTATGGTGCTTGCTTGAAAAAGCGGTACAACATCCCAATATTTTTTTAAAGAAAATATCAAAAAGAAGTTATAACACTTCTTTAAAAAAGTGTTATAAAACATGCGCTACTATGTGAAAGTCTCTCTATAGTAATGAAAGAAAACAATATTTTTCATAGTTTTGACTCCATAAGGTTGGAATTGTTGTATTGAACCTACAAATCTGCTCATACCTAATATGAAGTCCCCATTTTTAGTTCCCATATTGTTACATCATATCTAATATGAAGTCACCATTTTTAGTTCCCATATTGTTACATATTCCACGTGGAAAAAACAAACTTCTTCATATGCATTAACATATGCACTATTTTCTTGTATCACAAGAAGAGTTTGGAATCAATATTTGCCCGAACACTTCATAGGTAATATTAAATGTAAGTATAAAGTCATCTTCACTGTGCCAGGCAATCCAACGTAGCATCCCATTAAAGATTACATGGGGATGTCTGAAATAATTAATTTCATGACCATATGATGTATGAGAAAATCCAAACTGAGTCTGTATGAAAACCAAACTCAAAACTAAGTCTATATGAAAATCAAACTCGTCAAGATGACAAACCAGGTTTACAACTTTAAAGTCATTGCTACTAGCCACTAGCTAGATAGGCCTTCATCCCAAGTCATCATTGGGGAAGGAATATAGTGCTTATTTGGAATAGCTTATTTTTTATTTATAAGTGTTTATAAATCGTGATTTACAATATACGAGGTAAGTATGTGAGAGGAGTTTTATCTCGACTTACGTAATAAGGACTTATTACCTAAAATAAATGATGCCAAACACACACATATTTTCAAACTGTTGATTATGGAAAAGAGTCCCACATCGGTGGGAGCTCTTTAGATGAGGGGGGGCGTTGAGTATAAAAGGAGCCCCCCTCCCTCCTTTAATACTCACCCCTCAACTTGCCTATTTCCTTCTATAAGGCATTTTGTATCTCCTCTTCTCTTATAGAATTTCACTTGTAAATTATTTAGAGTGAAATTAGATTCTGGTATTTCCCTTATTGGAGTCCTATTTATTATTTATTAGCTGTTATTAGATATAGTAGTTGTGATTTATTATATTATTAAATTACGTCTAGAGACTCTGTTTCTAGTTTGTGATTTTTTAGTATAATTGGTTACGCTCTATATATCCCGCTTCCGCAACAATTGGTATCAGAGCCAAGGTTCTGTCTGAGTATGCTCTGTGGTTGCAGTGTAATCTGATCTTCCACATCAGAAAAGAATTACTTTGGGCTTTTGTATTGACAGCTATTAAATAGTATCTGGAGCAGAAATGGCGGACAAGAAGATTGAAGTATCCACATCAAATGTCGACAACTCGTCGTTGACATCTTCGCTTATGGCAAGAATTGTGTCAAATGCGAAATTTGCAGTTGAAATATTTGACGGATCTGGACATTTTGGGATGTGGCAGAGCGAAGTTTTAGATGCCCTTTTGCAACAATCACTAGACTTTGCTATTGAAGAGAGAAAACCAGATAGCATGGGGGAGGAAGATTGGAGGAGGATCAATCTTGTTGCTTGTGGTACCATTCGATCGTTCCTTTCAAGAGAACAGAAGTATCCATACACAAAGGAAACTTCTGGATATAGACTGTGGAAGGCACTGGAGGACAAATTTTTGAAGAAAAGCACTCAGAATAAACTTCATATGAAGAAAAGACTGTTTCGCTTCACTTATGTACCTGGTACCACAATGAATGATCATATTACCAGCTTTAATAAGTTGGTAACAGATTTGCAGAATCTGGACGTGACCTTCGAAGATGAAGATCTGGCTTTGATGTTGTTGGGATCACTTCCCGATGAGTACGAGCACCTGGAGACTACTCTACTTCATGGCAAAGAGGAAGTATCTCTTAGAGACGTTTGTTCTGCGCTATACAGCTATGAACAAAGAAAGAAAGAGAAACAAAGAAGCGGAGAAGCAGAGGCACTAGTCACAAGAGGGCGTACTGAAAATCAGTCGAGATCAAGGAAAGGGAGATCCAAATCGAGGTCCAAACCCAGTAAAGATGAATGTGCCTTTTGTCGAGAAAAGGGCCACTGGAAGAAGGATTGTCCGAAATTGAAGAACAAATCCAAACACAACAATGAGAAGGCTGCTATGGATTCAAATGTAGCTGACTGTGATGATGAAAATTCAGATTTTTCACTATCTACAACGACGTCGTCAAAATCGTCAGGCGTATGGTTGTTAGACTCAGCTTGCAGCCATCATATGTGTCCCAACCGAGACTGGTTCACTGATTTCCAAGAAGGAGGATGTGGAGTTGTCCACACAGCAGACAACACTTCACTTACCGCATATGGCATTGGTTCAATTCGTTTGAGGAACCATGATGGACTGATCAGAACATTGACTGATGTTCGATATGTACCGGATTTGAAGAAAAATCTCATTTCTGTGGGAACTCTAGACTCAAAGGGGTTCAAAATCACCATAGAAAGTGGAGTAATGAAGATACTTTCCGGTGTACTGGTGGTAATGAAGGGTATACGGAAGAACAATAACACGTACCACTATCAAGGTAGTACGGTTATTGGAACAGCAGCAGTGACATCCAGTGATGAGAAGGAAGTAGAAGCGACGAGATTGTGGCATATGCGCTTGGGACATGCTGGAGGTAAATCCTTAAAAACTCTATCAGATCAAGGGTTGTTAAAAGGATTAAAGCATTGCAGTTTGGATTTTTGTGAGCACTGTGTAAAAGGGAAGCAGACAAGGGTTAAGTTCGGAACAGCTATCCATAATACAAAAGGTATTTTGGATTATGTTCACTCTGATGTTTGGGGTCCTTCCAAAACACCGTCATTGGGAGGAAAGCATTATTTTGTAACCTTTGTTGATGATTTTTCCCGAAGAGTCTGGGTGTATACAATGAAGACCAAGGATGAAGTGTTGGGAATCTTTCTCAAATGGAAGGTGATGATAGAAACACAAACAGGCAGGAGGATCAAATGTCTTCGTACAGATAACGGAGGAGAATACAGAAATGATCCTTTCCAGAAGATTTGTGAGGAAGATGGCATCGTCAGACACTTCACCGTCAGGCATACACCACAACAGAATGGAGTGGCAGAACGCATGAACCGGACTTTGCTGGAGAAGGTTCGGTGTATGTTGTCCAATGCTGGCTTGGGCAAAGAATTTTGGGCTGAGGCAATTACATATGCGAGCCACCTCATTAATCGTCTACCATCTTCTGCTATTGGTGGTAAGACACCATTGGAACAATGGTATGAAAAACCTGCTACAGATTATGATTCTTTACATGTATTTGGCTCAACTGCATATTACCATGTGAAAGAATCAAAATTGGATCCGAGAGCAAAGAAAGCCATTTTTTTGGGAATCACTTCTGGAGTCAAAGGATATCGTTTATGGTGTCCAGAGACAAAGAAGATTGTATTCAGTAGGGATGTTACCTTTGATGAATCTGCCATGGTGAGAAAGGTAGCAACTGAAGATATCAAGCAAGATGATGGTGTTTCTAAGCAGGTGGAGTTTGAAGGAAAGTTGATTTTCCCAGTACAAGGTGTAGACCGGGAAACAAAAGAAGACTTTCCTGTAGCAGAGGTAGAGCCAGTTGAAAGGGAGGTTTCAACTCATGAACCTCAACAGCAACATGAATCAATAGCAACCAGCAAGCCAAAACGAACAATAAGAAAGCCTACTCGTTTCGAAGACATGGTGGCTTGTGCAACCTCAATTGCAGCTGATGATATTCCTTCAACTTACAAGTGGGCTATCCAGAGCTCAGAGAAGGATAAGTGGAGGAATGCCATGAATGAAGAAATGCAGTCCCTTCATCAGAACGGTACGTGGAAATTGGCCAAACTCCCGAAGGGTAAAAAGGCAATTGGTTGCAAATGGATATATGCAAAGAAAGAAGGATTTCCTAACCAAGGTGATGTACGCTACAAAGCAAGATTGGTAGCTAAAGGCTATGCTCAGAAGGAGGGAATTGATTACAATGAGGTATTTTCTCCAGTTGTGAAACATTCCTCCATTAGAATTTTGTTGGCTTTAGTAGCACAGTTGGATTTGGAACTAGTTCAGATGGATGTTAAAACTGCATTTCTAAATGGAGACTTGGAAGAGGAAATCTACATGACTCAGCCGGAAGGATTCAAAGTTGCTGGAAAGGAGAATATGGTGTGTAAACTTGAAAAATCGTTATACGGATTGAAACAATCTTCGAGACAATGGTATAAACGATTTGACAAGTTTATGTTGCGGCATAAGTACAAAAGAAGCAGATACGATCATTGTGTTTATTTGCGAAAGCTTGAAGATGGATCCTTTATATATCTCCTCTTATATGTTGATGATATGTTGATAGCTTCAAAAAATCAGGCAGAAATTGAGAAGCTGAAGGTTCAACTAAAAGGGGAATTTGAGATGAAGGACTTAGGAGAGGCAAAGAAGATTCTCGGCATGGAGATAACAAGAGATAGACAATCAAAGAAACTTTTTTTATCTCAGAAGGAGTATTTGAAGAGAGTGCTAAATCGTTTTGGTATGGATGAGAGAACGAAGCCGGTTAGCACTCCACTTGCCCCTCATTTTAAGCTTAGTGCTGATATGTCGCCGAAGGATGAAGATGAACGAGAATATATGTCAAGGGTACCATACGCAAATGCTGTTGGTAGCTTGATGTATGCGATGGTTTGTACGAGACCTGACATTTCACAAGCTGTTGGAGTTGTGAGTAGGTATATGCATGATCCAGGAAAGGAGCATTGGCAAGCTGTGAAATGGATTCTACGGTATATATGTAATACTGTGGATGTTGGTTTGGTTTTTGAGCAGGAAGATAACCGATCTTTAGTTGGGTATTGTGACTCAGATTTTGCAGGTGATTTGGACAAACGAAGATCAACTACTGGTTATGTGTTTACTCTTGCAAAGGCACCAGTTAGTTGGAAGTCGACTTTGCAGTCAACAGTTGCTTTGTCTACCACAGAGGCAGAGTACATGGCAATTACAGAGGCTGTGAAGGAGGCAATTTGGCTTCAAGGATTGCTAGGAGAACTTGGTATTGGTCAAGAAGACATCATAGTATTTTGTGATAGCCAAAGTGCTATTCAATTAGCAAAGAACCAAGTTTACCATGCAAGGACGAAGCACATTGATGTTCGATATCACTTCGTACGAGAAATTTTAGAAGAAGGTGGAGTCATGATACAGAAGATACGGACGAGCGAGAATCCTGCTGATATGCTGACAAAGGTGGTGACCTCTGTCAAATTTCAACATTGTTCGGATTTGATCAACATTGTTGAACATTGATTGTTGAATTGTAAATAGAATTTGTAATTAGGGATGTGGGAATTTTTCCAAGGTGGAGATTTGTTGATTATGGAAAAGAGTCCCACATCGGTGGGAGCTCTTTAGATGAGGGGGGGCGTTGAGTATAAAAGGAGCCCCCCTCCCTCCTTTAATACTCACCCCTCAACTTGCCTATTTCCTTCTATAAGGCATTTTGTATCTCCTCTTCTCTTATAGAATTTCACTTGTAAATTATTTAGAGTGAAATTAGATTCTGGTATTTCCCTTATTGGAGTCCTATTTATTATTTATTAGCTGTTATTAGATATAGTAGTTGTGATTTATTATATTATTAAATTACGTCTAGAGACTCTGTTTCTAGTTTGTGATTTTTTAGTATAATTGGTTACGCTCTATATATCCCGCTTCCGCAACACAAACAACTTCCATTGCTTACACCTATCACTTTTGTGTCTTTAAAATCAACAAGGGCAGGACTCTAGAAACAAATCGAATCAATTGTTATCCCAATGTAGTAGATAGGTTACTCGGCAATTTGGAAAATAAATATATTCCCTTTCATATTTTTTTGCTATGCTCTCTTTGCAGAGACAAACTTTAATATTAAGTAGTAGAAATCAAAAGTTCGATTTGAGCTGCGAGATATGAAATCGATATCAGTAATAAGGTCGTTCCAGTCTCTACAAATGAAGGCGAATTGAAATTGGGTTGGGAGGAAGAAAAAGAAACATAGAATAACAATATCTACCGATACGACTTGATGTCGATGATATTGACGAGTCTGAGGCGTAGGATTTCGGGTTTGGACTGGGTCAAACTTAGGGTTGTGCTGCATTTATATAGTTACTATATCAATGTTAATGTATATTATTAATATGTGAATATAGAATATATTTTTAATCAGATAGGAATATCTTTAGCCGGATGAACATGATTAAGTTTATTTTATCTTTTATCTCTTATTTATTAACAGTGCTATTTTGTTTCCTGCTTATCATTGAAATATTAATTTTTTAGAAAAATCCTAATTAAAGCCAGCTTAGATACTAAAAATGCATATTCATGCCTATATTTTTAATAAATTCATAACCAGGTCAATATAACTAATTAGAAATTTTTAAATATTTTTAAATGACAATATTACCCCTCACTTATTTTGTTAAAATCACATCTTTTTTTTTCCCCCCAAAGCATCGTTATCTCATGTGCATACATGACCTCTTTTTAAGGTGTACACTTCACTTGCAACCTCATTTTTATCGGCAAAATAAGCTAATGGCTATTTAGAAGAATTAACGGAGTTGTTGTTTTTGCATCTTTTAAAAGAGTTCATGTATATTTTTATTTCCAAATAAATATTATGGTGCCTGATGCATCTCCTCTAAAGTTCATTATTAAATTTGCTTCATCACTGTTTTAAATATTGTTATTTTGAACGAGTTTGCTTTCAATTTTTATTTGAATTTTATCCATTTTTTTATTTGAATAAAATGAAATTAATCAATACTAAAGTTTAGAGAAATCGTTTCAACTTCAATTTCAAATTATTTTTAAATTTGTGGTGTTTAATTAATAAATTTATTTTCCTACTTTCAAGCGCCTAAAATAAAAAGTATCTCATGATAATTGTAAATATTGTTAAAATTGAGAAGATATGATATATAATTTTTAATTAAATTTTTATGGCTCTATAATAAAAGAGAGAGCGCGCGCGCGTGTGTGTATATATATATATATATATATATATATATCTCTAACAATTGGAATTTTTTTGGGCTAAAATATTACACATATCAATGTAATTTTTTTTATCATCTTATCAACAATACTTTAATCAGATCGTAATATATATTGGTCTTATCAAAAAACTAAAATAAATTATTTTAATTAACCCACATAGGAGCTGAGCAATCTGATTCGTATGGATTTTACTGGGATTTCCCTTCTTTGATTATACAAATAAATAAATAAATAAATATATATGTATGTATATATAAAATTGGAGATAAGTGGAATGTAAAACTCTCAAAATATTATGTACGATACGAAAATATTCTTTTAAAATATTAATATCTTCTTTTTTATTATGAAAATAATATTATATTTATTATTTCATTCACTCTCACCTGCACTAATAATTCTGTAAAATATTGGTTTCATTTAACAATATTCTTAATTCTTATTTTTTTTCTACGTATAAGTATTTTCATGCTAAATTGCTAATTCCTTTCTATAAATTGTTCTTGGTATCAACGCCTTCTTCCTAGCGAATCCTTTTCTTTAATTTTTCTTTTTAAGAAAAAAACCACTCTAAATCTCTACATTTTAACTGTGCTTTGTGTTTTGTTTTTAGTCATGTAGTTTTTTTATCCCTTCTATTTGCTCTATTAGAAATATCAGTTCCTTTATTAAAAAAAAAAAAAACTCAAAATGACCATAGATTGGCAAAACTGTGTTAATTTTACTAGGGAGAATTACATTTAGGTCCCAAGGAAAGGAAAAAATGAAAAAATGGTCCTTGTAGATTGCAAAATGAAAAAATGATCATATTAACAACTCGAGGAGCCTGTATTGACAACTCCATGGGACCATTTTTTCATTTTGTAATTTATAGGGACCATTTCTTCATTTCTCTTCTTCCTTAGGACTTAAGTGTAATTCTCCCATTTTACTAAAGTACAATGTCTTGATGCTTTTCTGGCTTTTTTTTTTCAGTCACGCGTTGTCATTATAATTTATAAGGAAGCGAGATTCCTTATTCCGTTTTTTTAATTAGACCAAATTTTTAATTAGGCTGAAATTTTATTTTTTTTAGATCAGCATGTATTTTTCCTTTTTTTTTTTTACCAACATTTTCGCCATTCATCTGATGAATTTAACGGTTTTAAGTCTACCTCAATCAAATTAACACTTTTTAGGACTGCTCATTCAAAATAAAGGACTAGTGTTTCAGATGAAGTAAATAAAAGGGATAGGCAATCACAAAAATAAGTTATAGGGACTAAAAACAAAGCAATGCTAAAGTATAGGGGCTTGATAATATTTTTCCCTTTATCTTTTTCCAATAGATTTATAATTGTTATGGCAACAAAATTTTAATTTTCAAATTTTCACAATTAATATTTATTAGTCTAATCTCATTTCATACAGTTTATCTATGTTTTTTTGTGTGATGATTTTCATATTTTTCAAGCATTTCAAAGTTCAAACAATGCTCTGTTACTGCAAACGGATAAAAATTATTCTGTATTACAATATGATAGTATCACTTGACAAATTGTTTTTTATTTTGGGAAAATACTTTTAAAAGCTATAAGAAATAACCAAATTCTAATTTAGTTCGCTAAATTAATTAGAGCACTTTACAAATTTGATATTGCAGTTTTTTTTATATATTTTAAATTTTATTATCAAAATTTTAATAAAAATATAATATGTCTAATCATATATATATATATATATATATATAATAAAATATATAATAACTAATAAATTATATTTTTAAATCATAGATGATGTAATTTATGTCTTAAATTTTGTGTAACTCATAGGAAGTTTTAAATTTTTTTAAAAAGCCTGTGATGCTTACTTATAAGCTATACTATTAATCTAAACAACTAGAACTCTAATCTAAGGCTAAAAAAATTATATATCTGTCATGTTTTCATAAAAACGAGTGTGTGTGTGTGTAACAAAAATTCAAGAGACATTGAACATGTATGAATCTTTTATTAATTTTTAGTTTTCTTTTATCAACAAAGAGAAAGTAAGACCCCTCAGTCAATAATATATTACCCAGTAAAACAAGGGTAATTAATTTTTAGTTTTAATCATATATTCATATTTATATTTTTGAAGAACATAAGTATTATTTTAATTTTAACAAAAAAAAAACATAAGCATTATTTTAATTTTTACAAAAAAAAATTCTCTATCTAATAAAAATTAAAATACCTTTTATTTATTTTACTAGGAAAAAGACAAAAATATACCACTTCAACTTCAAAAATTCAAATAAGTGATTTCTTATTAAAATGAGTTGTCAATTGCTATATTCTTATAGTCAACAGAACTAATTTAGGATTTTTAAGTTTAAATGGTATTTTTTGTCTTTTGTCTTATTTTATTTTTGGTAAAAAATAAGGGAGAATTATATTCAGGTCCCACACAAGAGAAAAAAATAAAAAAAATAGTCCCTTGAATTTGTCAATGATGCCTCTGGACTTGTCAATTGAAGTTCCTGGATTTGTCAATGGAACCATTTCTTTATTTTTTCTCCTTATGCGGGACCTAAATATAATTCTCCCAAAAAATAAAGGATTAAGGTGCAAATTTGTTCCAAAAATTTTCACTGAGGAGCAATATTGCCCTGAAAATTTTTTTAGGTTTAATGTCCGTAGTAATGTTACATTAACCGTTAAAAAATTAACATTGACTATTGACATTTTAACTAAACAAATAATATTACCCAATTTTAACACATTTCGGATAATATTAAACATAAAAAAACTTAAACGTTTTTCCCCTGAAAGATATGTCAGACAAATTTACACCCAAGCCCAAAAATAAATAAATTGAAGAGTAAAGTACTCTGACAACCCTCCAATTTTGCCTTAATTACACAGACCTCCCCTCTATTTTAAAAACATACACTTAAGTCCAAACAGTTAACTCCGTTAAGAATATTCTAAAAAGATTCCAAAAATATATATTTTTAATTAAATTTATTTTTTCTTGAACATTTTGGCTAAAGTTGTTTTAAAGAAGGGTTAAGGTGCAAAAATGCCCATGAACTTTTCTCAAAAGTGCATCCAACACCATAAACTTTTTTTAGGTGCAAAAATACCCATGAACTTCTCAAAATGGGGCAAAAATGTCAAACCGTTAATTAGTACAAACGTCCGTTTTGTGGGACCCACAATTTTATTTTTTGAGGTGCAAAAATACCCATGAACTTTTCTAAAAAGTGCAACCAACACCATAAACTTTTGAAAAGTTCATGGGCATTTTTGCACCCAGAAAAAATTTTATGGTGTTGGGTGCACTTTTTAGAAAAGTTCATGGATATTTTTGCACCTTAAAAAATAAAATTGTGGGTCCCATAAAACGGACGTTTGTACTAATTAACGGTTTGACATTTTTGCCCCATTTTGAGAAGTTCATGGGTATTTTTGCACCTAAAAAAAGTTTATGGTGTTGGATACACTTTTAAGAAAAGTTTATGGGTATTTTTGCACCTTAACCCTTTAAAGAATTTAAGAGTTTTTTTTATCTATTCCTTAATTTCTATTTTTATATTTACAAGTAGTTATCTGCTTAATGATTTTAGCATTGGTTAATGTAAATATCACGAACGTTGAATATTCAAGCAAGATTTTAAATAAAAATATGCTTGACCAAATATGTTTATAAATATTTGTGGAAAAAAATATTAAATTATAAATTTAAATGATACATACAATCTCATACTTATATAGTTTATTATATTTGATAAAAATATGTGTTTAATATATATTTTAAGTCAAAATTAATTTATAATATCAAAATTAATAAATTTTTTAAAAAATTAGAAATTTAGAGAATCTAATAGAATAAATTTATGGTTGTATAAATTTTTATTAACCCCTGTATATATATATATATAATTCTAATACTGAAGAAAGACATTTTGGTTAAAAAAAAGTTTAAAAGTCAAATTTAACGGTCAACTAACGCTTTGGGTGGATGGAAATATAATCTCAGTGTGTGTTTGGTACCACTTTTTCTCCCAAATAAGCCCATTTTTGCTGAGAAAAAGCCCAACTAAAATGGGTTTTCTTTTTTGAGTGTTTGGAGGAGTTTTTTTAAGTTAGGTCACGTTTTAAAAAAGCTCCTTATTTAAAAAGTCCCATCTACCTATTTATCCCACTAGCTTTTTTTTTTTTTTGGTCAAAAACCAATTTGTACCGTATGGACATTCCTGGTGGATCACTATTGTATCTTTTGTTCATTTTTGGTCAACCCCTACCCTTTTTTGTTTTCCTATATTTCAATAAAAAAAATGTCTATAAATAATTATGTAAAACGTTTAGGTTTATTTAAATGCTTGAATATGATTCGAGAAGGAGTTTTATTTCCCTTTTGAACCGGAGGGAAAATTTTTTGGAATTCCTGATTCCGAATTTCCTTTTTTTTTAAAAAAAAAATCTCTATATTAATTTTTTTGTTGAGTTTCTTTTAGTCCAGTATAAATATATAATTTGTCTAATATCATATTGTTACTGTTGGATATCGCATATATGATCTATCTAAAATTTGAAGAATATACAGATGATATATTACTATTGGATATCGCATATATGATCTATCTAAAATTTGAAGAATATACAAATGCCCTTCAAGTTTTTACTTTTAAAAACGCACTAATAAAAATCGCTAATCCAAACACATTTTGAGTTATGACAAATCACTTATTCAACCGCTCATCCAAACATAAATCACGTTACAAATATTGACTTATTTATTAAGTCATTTTTTAATAAGCCCAAATTATATAAGTCATTTTTCCTACCGCTATCCCAAACACACCCTCAAACTATAAGGGAGGTTTGTGTAACATATATTTTAGTTTTAAGGGAGGTTTATATGGGTTTCCAAAATAGAGGGGAGGTCTGTGTAATTAAGGTAAAACAGAGGGAATGTTAGAGTATTTTACTCTAAATTGAACGATATTAATACGTAGACTTCACTTCGGGCCTGTAATCTCTTCCACAAGGCCACAATATACCCTCGATTTTCTTTCGCAGTTCAAACTTCCTGGGGGCTCGTCAAAGGGGCTCTTCAAACCAGTTTCTGAAGCAAGTCCTTCTTGATCGATGCCCAAATGCTTGTTCCTTCTTCCAAATCTTCTCAGAAGCTCAGTGCTGAGAGGTCTCAACCTGTGTGTCCATTCTCATATCCATTCGCTTCAGAGTTGTCCCTCACCCTCTCCTCATAATGGCGTAGACGATGAAGCTGAGCCTTCGGTTCCGGTAGAAATCTTCAAATCAGGTACCCAATCGGGTTCTTACAAACTGGGCGATTCGACTTTCTATTCACTCATTGAAAATTATGCGGTTTCCTGCGATTTTAGGTCTCTGGACAGGGTCTTGGATCAAATGAAGCGTGAAAGGAGAGTTTTTGTCGAAAGGAACTTCATTGTTATGTTCAAAGCTTATGGGAAAGCGCATTTACCTGAAAAAGCGTTGGGGCTGTTTCATAGAATGGGGAATGAATTTCGATGTAGGCAAACTGTAAAATCATTCAATTGTGTTCTTAATGTGATTATTCAAGAGGGTCTGTTCACTCGAGCCTCGGAGTTTTATTCTGATGTAATTGCAACCAAGAGTCTGAATATACATCCAAATGTGCTAACTTTCAACTTAGTTATCAAGGTCTTGTGTAAGCTGGGTTCAGTTGACAAGGCTATTGAATTGTTCAGAGAAATGCCACTCAAGAATTGCACTCCTGATACATATACATACTGTACACTAATGGATGGGTTGTGCAAGGAGAGTAGAATTGATGATGCCATTTCCCTACTGGATGAGATGCAAATTGAAGGTTGTTTCCCTAATCCCATCACATTTAATGTGTTGATTAATGCATTATGCAAGAAGGGTGACTTGGTACGTGCAGCCAAGCTTGTTGATAACATGTGTCTTAAAGGCTGTGTCCCAAATGAGGCCACGTATAATGTCCTTATCCATGGATTGTGTCGCAAAGGTAAGTTGAACAAGGCAGTTAGTCTAATGGGTCAAATGGTATCAAATAAATGTGTGCCTAATGATATTACTTTTGGAACACTTATTAATGGGTTTGTTAAGCAAGGCAGATCTGTTGATGGGGTTCATGTATTATCCTCAATACAAGAAAGGGGTCATGTTGGGAATGAGCATATTTACTCATCCCTTATTAGTGGGCTGTTTAAGGAGGGAAAATCTGAGCTTGCAATGCAGCTGTGGAGAGAAATGGAGGAAAAGGGGTGTCAACCAAACACTGTTGTGTTTAGTGCTTTAATTGATGGTCTTTGCCGAGCAGGGAAGCCGGATGATGCAAAGGAAGTTTTATTTGAGATGAAAAGTAAGGGATACGCACCCAATTCTTTTACTTATAGCTCTCTAATGAAGGGTTACTTTGAAAAAGGTGAAAGTCATAAAGCTGTTCTTGTGTGGAAAGAGATGAAAGATAATAATTGTAATCATAATAAGGTCTGTTGCAGCATACTAGTTGATGGCTTGTGCAAGCAGGGGAAGCTCATGGAGGCCTTAATGATGCAAAAGCAGGCGCTGAGTCAAGGAATTAAATTAGATGTTGTAGCTTACAGTTCAATGATTCATGGATTTTGCAAAGCTCACTTAGTAGAACAAGGCATGAAGCTTTTCCAACATATGCTTTGTCAAGAATCTGAATCACAACCCGATGTGATTACATATAACATTCTTTTGGATGCTTTGTGCATGCAGAATAGCATCTCCCGTGCTATTGGTCTTTTAAATGTTATGCTAGATCGGGGTTGTGACCCTGACTCAATTACATGCAATATTTTCTTGAGAGCTCTGAGAGAGAAAGTAGATCCATCTCAAGATGGGACAGAGTTTCTAGATGAGCTCGTAGTCCGGTTAGTTAGGCGACATAGAATAAAAAGTGCTTCCAATATTATAGAATTGATGCTGCGTAAGTATTTGCTTCCAAAGGCTTCCACTTGGGCCTTAGTTGTTCAAGAGCTCTGCAAACCTAAGAACACTCGAAAAGCTATCAACGAATGTTGCAGTAAGCTGTATTGCTGATTTTTTGAGAGCCTTTGTTCCCAACTCTCTTGAAGCTCAGAGACTCCAAATACAGTAATTTGTCAAGGTCATCGCTCTGGAAGTCTTGTCTTCAAACTTTTCAAAGGGAGATAGACAAATTTTGCTATTAATGTGCGCCCATAGGTTGACTCTCATGTTGGATCGAGCTTGAAAAGAATAGCTTTTTGTCAGGTAAATGTGTGCATATTTGGAGCTTGCAAAGGCTATTACCTGATGGCGATTGTTCGGATATAACAAATGGACTCTCAGGTACCAGATAGGAACTTTCTTATATGATGAGAATGAATTATGGAGCATGCACTTTGGTCAAAAAAGAAAGTTGTTTAAAAAAAAGAAATATGGAGCCCACACATTTCACATTTCACATTCCTCATTTCTGGTTTATCTGGGATTCTGATATGTTCTCTAGCTTTATAGTTTTCTGTACATGTTTGTCAGATTTTGTTACAGTATTCCGCTTGAAGGGGAAGGGAACCTCCTCACTTCCCTCCACTTCATTATTATCACCTTTTGATCAACTTTGTACAACTGAGATTTAATATCCTATTAAAATATTATGATAATCTCAAATAACAAAATAAATTTAGATCATTAAAATCTGATATAAATAGGTCATATTTTTATGCCTTTATTAAGATATTCTATATATTTTTTTGCTTTTTGTAAGATATCAAATCTCAATCATTCAGAGTTAATCTAATGGTGAGGATAAATAAGTGGAAGTGGCTCCCTTCCCTGCTTGAAGATGTCTTCTGTGATAGTGTGATCTGCAATTATTCAAGAGCCCAGAGTCACTTGATCTGAATCTTAATGATCGTTTAGCAAGAAGTGGATCAGGGTGTAAGACAATCCTCAGAGCAGATGAGAACAGCAAAGGAGGGTGAGGCATTTACCCATGAAGCTTTAAATCAACTCTCTCTTCTATCATGGATTTCAAATAGGACAACACCCAAGTATATTTAGTTCTTCAATATCATGTTTATGTTGATATCATGACATCTGAATGTTGCTTTTTTTAAGATGGTAATAATGTTAATGTGCTGACCTATTATATGAAACTGCAATTGAGTTTTGTACTTCCAAATAATGTGTTACTGATTCTGCAGGTCAATTTTCAATAAGATTATGGCCCTGGAAGGGTTGTTCGATTGGAGATGGAAAATTCATTGAAATTGGAGGTCTCATTCACGTTTGACATGTCTCTTCAACTGAAAAAGAGTACTATACTTGGAAAATCAGTTCATCATGTAACTGCCAAATCCTGAAATCCTATTTGTAAGGAGCTTGGCATTGACCTTGTAAGATTCATATATACTTCTTGGAAAGCTATTTCATGTAATCTAATAGTGAGAGGTGTAGATAACTAGTGAGAAGTACAGCTTAATTTCTCTTTTCTTATAGACCAAACAGAATATGCTTACTGTGTAGACTTGACAAACATATCAGATGACACTCAACTCACCAAATTGCTCATTACATTATGAGAACTTCTTGATTAATCTGTGTTTATATTGTGCCCGTGTGATTGTGAAGAAATGTGGAAAATTGTAGATATAAGAGTATTCTTGAAAAGAAAAATCATCAAATGCAATGTGATTTGTTTCAATTCTCGCAATATTTTGAACAAAATTAAGAGGCGCTACAAGTAAGGATTAAATTGCTTCAGTGGAAAATTTTTTCACTTCATTTAATTGTTATATTTAAATAATCTACATTTTTTTTAGTTTAAAAGAAAAATAATTTTTAAAAAAAATGATATTTCTCTTCACATCTAAATAATTCTGTCCATCAGTGGTTTATCTTTTCCAATGAAGATAAATTTCTTTTAAAATATTACCAGCATCATGCCCCTATCATGTTGGATCAATGTAAGAACTCAACTTTTAGGAATTATGAATAATCATCATCATTATTTAGACAAAGGATACATAATGTGCCGTCAATGCATGCTTGGCAGTAGCAGTTTCATCACTAAATGTAGATTCTACATTGGAACGGATCAAATCAAGAACATTTCATATGAAGTGATGAAAGAGAAGTAGAAGGATTCCATCTCTCTCTCATTATTTTGTGGGATTATTCTCTCTCTCTCATTATTTTGTGTGATTTTAAAAAGATCTTAGCCTACACAGTTCAAACAACTGCTTCATCAGCAGATGAGACCTTCTGAAGGACAAAAACAGGATCTCCCACTTTAAGTATTTTCTCATTTCCTGCTTTATAATCATCTTTCCACACCAAATTCTGCCCAAAGTAGACCTGCATAAACAGTTCACACATTATTTGATCACTCAGCCAAAGATTAAGAGCATGTTTGGGATAACTTTGGGAAGGCTCAAACTGTAGTTGGGAACAAAAAAGCTAATTGGATGAAAAAAAAAAAAAGTGTTTGGGATAGTAGCAGAAACAAATGAGCTTTTACCCAAAAGTCATGTTGAAGTTAAAGCAACTTTTTCTGACTTTTGGCTTTAAGATTTTAGCCTTCTGACTTTTCAACATATCATTTAAACAGGTTGAAGTATTTTTTTTTTTTATAAAAGCTTATACAAACAAATCACATGATACAAATTGACTTTTATCTCGACTTCAGTCTGCAAAAATCTGTTGGTAAAAAAATAAGCTATGCAAATGTTACTCAAAGCTCAATGAATGCATTTCTCACCTTATTCTGATGCTTTCCATTTGGCCTTAGGACTTTATCTGACCTACACCTCTTCAGAGTTTCCGTTGGTTCTTTTCCTGCAATCCCAGTCTCTTGATCGATCGTAGGAACCTAAACATCACAAACAAAAATCAGTCAAAATGTCTCATCACTAGTTTTCCAGGCAGAATTACCACCCAATCTATGAAATATATGCGCAATTAACAAGCATGAACTTACTTAACAAGTTAACAATAGAATAAGATTATAACAGAAAATCCCATGATCTCCAACACTATATACTACTCCCTCCGGCCCTATTCCTAAATATAAGAGCTAGACAAAGGGATCAATTTGATTCTGAATGTAGGATCTCAATTCCCCCCCCAAATTTAAAGTTTTCCCCCAAAGTATTCATATCAATTGAAAATAGTAAAGATGTTTCCATTTAGGAGTAGTTACAATGTATATGATTAAAGAGAGTATTTTAGGGAAACCTACACATAATCAGAGGTAGTATAAAATATAAAAGGAAGCTAAACTTGTTAACAGAAATCATGTTATACGTGTTCCCATGAATCATATTGACTGCATGATTGGTAGAAAATAACAGTCCTTCACCTTGCAACGGTCACAAAGCTTCACACCCCGAAATGAAAATTTGCCTATCTTGATCTGTGTCCATAAGTCCTCAGAAAATGGTTCACAACCTTCAACAAGGATACTGCAGCACGCAATAGTCAAGTATAAATAATCAGATTTAGAAGTCCATTTAGATACAAACCCGTTACACTGCGGTCTAAAACAGTAGCTAAAGTTAGAAAACAAGAATTTTGTTTTAACTGTAGGAGATAAACAAGATGCAAGAATGGAGTAATACTTAGGCCTAAATCGATTAACAGGTATGGGCTCCTTGAGAAGCTTGTTGAGTGCATCCATTGACCCCTGAAATGGATTAATGGTAAATATAGAACAAAGATCATAATTAAAAAAAATAAAAAAACCAATAGCTTCTGATGTCACCTTCTCAACTTGACTAACCTGAGATAACAACAAGAATGGGAAGCCATCAGAAAACATGATATTGTGCCCATTCGCATAATTGGGATTCACAGCTCTAGCTTGTGACTCTGCATTTGGCAATTGGCAACAACAAAAACAAAGTGTTCCTTATAATTAATAATTTGCGTTTGTGTTCTCAATATCCGATTCATTATTTTGCACGTTTAAAGGCTCACCAGTATTGAAGCGGACCAGTCGACTGGGTTTTCCTATGTAATCTGAGAACCATTTTGATGCTTCATCTCCCTCATCCAATGCAGAGCCTGACCATTCCCATACTGATACACCATCTGCTACTCCATGTGGTCTACTCAGACAAATCTTGAGAGCTTCCATACCAGGTGCTTTTAACACTGTAACACGAGAGTGGCACCTTATGTTCAAAGACCCTTAAATTGCACACTAGAGCAAAAGGACACTAGACTAGCAATTCTTTGCCTGGAAGAATTGGCAAAATGAAAATTGGATTGGCTTGGAATATAATTTGTACTTCTGAAATTTATAAAAATAACATAATCTGTTGCCCATTAAAAAAAAAAAAAAAGCAAGGAACTTTGTAATCGATGACTTGAATGGAGTTAGTCTTTTTTATTGGTTGTTTGGGGGGGGGGGGGGGGGGGGGGGGGGGGGGGGGGGGTTGTTACCTGGTTATTATAGCTTGCAGCATTCAGTGATTGATGCCATCTTGTGTTGTCAGTTAAGAAGGCATATTATGCATAAGTAAAACATCTATGGAAAATAAATGAATTTTATTTAAGAAAATTAATATATCACAACGCATGAAGACAGTGCAAGAATTTACCCATATATGAGTTCTTTGTAGGTTGCCATCCTTCAAGAAATGCCTCACTTGGCAGTTCTGCAGTCACTAAAGCAAGCTTTGGTTCAACTCTTTGAGTGTATGCCCTTCCCTTTGAGTTCACCACCAACCATTGTCGATCCCATCGAAATCCTGTCAATTAGATTAACACAGCAAAAGGATTGAATTCATTATGTCAGGTACTTGGTAACTTATGTTTGCTTCTTTTGCAACATATTTCATAGTATTTAACTTCATATACATGGTAAGCTTATGAACACTTTTGATAAATCATCTAATAAAGAAATTGAAAGAACAGTGGAGGGTAACATCACCAACATCAATTCAATGTTATTTTAAGAAGGGAACTCATATGCAGGCATCTCAATAGTATCAAAAAGATGGGGAAAACTCAGGATTCATTCTATGAAATCTGATATTATTCAAATGAAACAGCATTACACAACTAGGGAACAAGCCAGTGAAATTGGCAATGAGGTCTGAAGCAATTCAGAGGTGAAAACAGTTTAATTACTTGTGTTCTGTAAACTCTTCAGGGCTATGGGAAGCAATTCACATGTAAAAGAAGTTTCATTATACACACAAATTTAGATTCCAAATTATTTACAAGACATATTGTCATATGTCAACATATAACTGTAGAGGCAAAGAGGCACCCAAAAGAATTTTGTTTACTGAGATGAAATGTAAGAACTAAATGTTCTGGGGGTAAAACGGCGGTGATTTCCTTTGAATGACCGGTATGATGAAAATAATTTGACCTTTTACCACCTCCTGAACCAAAGCTTTTATATTTATAAAAGCAAACAGAATCAGCAGACTTGGTTAGAATAATTTCTGTCTCGTTATATAAAAACTGTACATGCACCTTGGCGCATCTGGCCATACTTGAGAATCCTAGCATCAAGGAGAGCTATACGGAATTGGTCAAAACCCAGAATTTGCACATCCAGGGATTTCATCCTCAATGATAAAAAAAGAACGAGGTATAAAACTTGGCCTTGAATATCGCAGATTTTGATCAAAAAAAAAATATCGCAGATTACTTCAGAAAATATAGTCTAAAATATAAAATCTTTATTGAGATTTCTAAAGCCATGGCTATACATCTGCATCTTCAGGCACGCCTTAAATTGTCCAATATACCTTGATTGTTAGCAAGATTACAGAGTAATCCAAAGATGATGCAAACCTTCCATTAATCAACTCAACAAATGATAATGATGCAATAAAGGGTGATTTACCCTCAACTTTTAGTATCCCTACACTCCACAACACATTAACAATAGGATCCTTCATATAGAGCGTTAACATTATTAACCAACTAATTGTGGTCTTAACTAACTAATTGTAATCTTAACTAACTAAGATAATACTCCCTTTAGTCCTAAATATAAGACATATTTGAGGAGTTGATCTTAGTACTAAATATAGGACATATTTTTCATATTTATCAATCATTTCATAATTTACCCAATTGATGCTCCCGTGATATCCTTGATAATAATCAAGGAGGAGAGGGAATGAGAAGATTAAAAAAAGTAACTAGCACGATTTAGAAAGCACATGTCATATTTATATTATATTTATATTAAATAACTTAATTAAACATCCTCAATCTAGTCATATTAGATATATCATATCTGCAACACCCCTCAAGCTGAAAACACTTAACTATTATGTTGGAAAGACAGAGCTATGATTCAGATACCAACTATGGCATTATGAGGGTCCAAGAAACTAAGAAAAGCGATAACAAAACATGAACTTGACAGAAGAACGTGAAGTTTACGGCAAAACGAAGCTTAAAGTATAATTTAAAACATGAAGAATTCACCAGCAAAAATATATATATATAGAGAGAGAGATGGGCATATCTGATTTATTTTACCAGTAGGCGTGAGGGGTGCTTGGGGAACTGAAATCCCACGGCACGACTTGATTGGGTATATGAAAATCGAAGAAACTTTGATGGTCGCTTCCATCGTCACGCTCTCTCGGTCTCTTCGTACAGCGAAAGAAGAACACTAGAGGTAGAGGGTAACCCAATGAGTTTGTTTCCAAATATATCCGAGAGGAAGGGAGGCACCATCTGTACAGGCAAATGGACGGTAAAGGAAACTTTTTTTCCTTCTTTCTTCTTTCTTCTTTTCATTTAAAGCATTGTGCCACATGTTTCATCCAAAACATGCCATTAACGCTTGAGAATCCCATGTCCACATCAATATTTTTCCTCCACAGAGTTTTATTCTGTTTTTGTTATCTCTTTTGCTTTCTTTTTCGCTGCCTCCTTCAATTCGCTGAACTTATCGCAAAGGTACTCTTTCTCTGTAGCCAGATTCATGTAATATGGACATAACAAAAGTGGGTGTGATTAAATAATAATTTAGTTATCGGTCTTTTCTTATTTAGGTTCATTTTTCTACTTCACTATACTTTTTTTTCTTTTGGAAGAATCGGGTAGTCTAATTAACTATTTGTCTGTATATATATTTGGAGTGTACAGTTTCAGCGGCAGTACTTATCCATAGGAAGTAAAGTATGAAATCCAATGGATATTGACACAGACGTGAGCATATAACATGCAAACAAAAGAGCATTAACTTTATCTGATTAGCAATAACCAAAAACCCAACTAATAATTCTATCAGTGGTTCCAAGAGAATTTCAGAAAGAGTCCAAACTTGTAAATGTTATGCTATCCATGGGTATCAATCATCTTCCCATGAACTATTATTATAATCTGTCATAATCCCAATACATATAAGTAATCATAATTTTATAAAACTCTTGTGCCTGTTCTTGGTGTGCTTTCATTTTCAAGATTTAATAGCTGCTGGTAGTATGTGGAACAGCAGCTGCATACTGCCTGTCCAAAACCTCAATCACCTTGTTGGCTATGGCGCTTGCATACACTGAAGAACCTTCACATATCTGCAGTAGATTAGAGAAATCGCTATCAGGTACATTATTAAGCAAATTAAGGAAGCTAATTAAGTTAATTATTTATAATAAATGATTTCAGTTTTCCTAAAATACCATTTTTAATCACGTACATTGAAACTACTCTTGGTAAAAGCCCCTTAGGAATATTTTAGGATAAAAAGATAGATTGGAGTCTTGTATATTTGGAAACAAAATGAATAACAATCAAGGCAACATATACAAGCAAATTAGTTTAACCTTTTATTCAAGCTAGAAGAATGAGTCTATAATTATATTATCCAAAAAAGCTTACCTTGCTGTTGAACAAGAAACTGCAATATTCACCAACATGTCCACCTGCAACATGGTGAAGATCCAGCTGGAGTTCATCAAGAACCCTGGAGACAAACAGCAAGCAGCTGATCTTCTTCCTTTGAACGAGTTTGATTGTGACTTCGTCGTCGATGATCCGGACATCAACCTCAGTGTCTTTGGATTTCCTCTGTAGCCATGAGGTCCTTATGCATCCTTCTGGATGATGATCTCCATAGGGCTTCATGTTACAGCTCTCTCCACCATCATCTTCTGGTTTCTGCCTCTTGCACCTGTCCATTCCAAACCTTTTCTTCTCCACCAACAATTTCAGCTCATTCACTGTTCTCATCAGCTCTTTAATATAGTTAATGGCATCTCCCACCACAGATGCTCGATCCATCTGAACAAAACCCAAAAAAAGAAAAAAAGAAACAGTAACACCATAATCAAACACAATCCACAAGCCTGATTATATCACAGATGTTCAATCCACCCCAACAGCAGAAGATAAGTGACACCAGAACCAATCCCAACCCAAGATTGATTCACGAGCAAAAAGCTATATGCCAATTAGGGAATTTAAGTAGATGCTGCATATATGAATGTGATATGAATATATATACACACACCTTGGTGGGGCTTGGGATCAGACTCCTCAAGACATTGAATAAAACCAAAAAAAAAAAAAAAAAAGACGAAGAAGAAGAAAAGAAAAAAGAAACAATAACACCAGAATCAAACACAATCCACAAGCCTGATTCGTATCCCAGATGTTCAATGCACCTGAACAGCAGAAGATAAATGACACCAGAACCGATCCCAACCCAAGATTGATTCATGAGCAAAAAGCTATATGTCAATTAGGGAATTATTTTTTTTAACAGAACAATTAGGGAATTAATTGAATGCTGCATTTTTATTGTAATATTTGTGTGTGTGTGTATACGCTCACCTTGGTGGGGCTTGGGATCAGACTCCTCAAGACATTGTATTTGCCATTAAGTTGCTCTCTTCTTTGTTTCTCAGTGGCAAAATGCTTTTTGCCTTTAGCTTGTCTTCCTTTACCCACACGAGCAGTGCCTCTGTCAAATTCCAAAACTCCATTGTCAAGCTGGCTTCCATCTCCATCCTGATACATTATCCCATTCCCCTCAATCTCATCCCCACCACCAAAAAGAGAACCATTTCTGGAACTAGTTGGCAAGCTATAGCCTCGAGGAAGAGACTGAAATAGCTCTCTTAGCGCCAGAGGCTGTGGAGGCAGATTCAAATGAAGCAGAGGATCATACAATACAGAACACGCGCTTGTGCTATCTGATCCCATAGGAATGTCGCCAAGAAACCCCATGGAATTTGGGATGTTAGGTATCTTCTGGGTTGGGTTGTAATGGAGGAGATCGAGCAGATTAGAAGAAGGGTACGGAGGAGGAGGGTCGAGTATTGAAGACGAATTGTAGCTTTGGGTCTCAATTTGATGAAATTGTTGAGGTTGCTGTTGTTCATGGTGGTGGTGGTTAGAATAATTCACATCCTGATACTCTTGAATTTTAGGGTCCCAAGTGGATTGATCGTAATTGAGGACATCGATGACTTGATGAACCAAATTCTCACTGTTGTAGGGATTTTCTACGTTCAGAACAAGATGTTGAGGGTGTGAGATGTCCAATGGTGCAGCAGCAGAGACGACGCCGTTAGCAAAGGCGGAGATGTCTTCTGGGTGCGGCGGTGGATGATTCTGGTGCTGGTGATAGGAGAGCTCTTCCACTGTGAGCTTGAGATTTTCGTCCAAGTTATTGTTACTGGTTGAGATGTTTCCGGCTGCCATGAACGGCGGCGCATCGGGAAGTCCGTCTTTTAGGGAAACAGTGCCATCTGCCATTGTGTTGGGATCAAAGGATGATGTATGCTCATACATTTCTGGTTAATTTGCCTCCTGCACTTGTTCGGGCAACAGAAATTGAAAAATCCAATAAATTTTGAAAAAAATAAAATCACACACCATATGAATGACCAAATGAACACCAAAATATTACTATGGAGAAGAAAATGAGAAAAGAAAAACACCAGATCTCTTATGAGCTCAAACCTGTCACTAGAATAAGAAGCTTATATCATTGATGATGATTTGAACTCTGATAAATGATTTCAAGTTCGTTTCAGAGTCTTTCAAATCAAATCAAATCAAGATATAAGAGAGAGAGTGTACTGAACTTATCGTAAGCTAACAAATTCAATCAAACGGGTTATTGATCATTAATTTGCTTCTACTGGTATTCTCAGTTTCTGTCTTTAAGATTATTCCAACGAAAGTGAGCGGGACTTCATAGTTCATATGTGTACACAGAAACAGAGAATACGAACTCGGCTCTATTCCACTGGTTTCTCACTATATTGGCCTATAAATTCTGTCTTTCCAAATCAAACATTTTCTTTTAATTATCGTATCCAGTGTCAATATAATCTACCATAATACAGAGATCAAAAGATAGGATTTAAATGCAAAACTAATACAGAACAAATTGGCGAACAAAACATAGAAGAACACAGACTTGTAAGGATCGATTCCACTGAATCTTAATTCACTGCCCCATTCTGTTTTTTTTTTTTTTTTCTTTCTGTTTAATTTTCATTGCAAAACTACAATTCAGAGATCAAAAGGTATATAAGACATAAAAGCAAGACAGCAAATTAACACAAGCACTTAACTACTCATAGAAACAGAGCATTTGTATGAAAAAATTCAAGCATGAAACACAAATATTCAACCCTCATACGTACTTAATGTGGAACTCTCCAATTCGAAGCTTGTACGAGAGAAGAATTATTGCCTCAATTCGTGGTAGCTTTTGAAACTCTAGGGATTGAGATTAGAGAGGAAAAATGGAAGAAACAGAAGAAAGGAGAAGGTTGATCACGCAGAACGTGATAGTGCATGAAAAAGCGCGGGTAGTTAAAGTGCTTATCATTTGTTTTTATCAACGTCCCATTTGTGGTCCCCAAACTAATTCTCCTCATGCATTTTGGTGTTCTTAAATCTAAACTCTGCAACTTCTTTTTTTTTTTTTTTGTTGAAAAGTTACTGAAAAATCTCCCCAAAATTTATTATCTAAAGGTATGAATTTGTTCACCTGTCTGTATTTTTGCCATATGAAGATGTGTGTGTATATTCTCTGCATTTATGAACAAATAGAGAATTAATAAAGAGTGATAATATAATGGTAATAACTGGTTGGAGTGGGGGGAAAAAAAAATAATGCCCATTAAACAAGATTTTGGATTGAGTATTGAAAGCAGGGAAAATTATTCTTAGTCCTTGAAGTGGAAAGAAATAAATAATACCATATCCCGACAGTTACAGATGATAATGATCAAATTATAAAAAATGGAAAAAAAAGGGACCAAATTATAAATGATGGCAGAGGTATATACAGGACAAAAGTATAAAGACTAAGTTGTACTAAATTATATATACTTGGGTTGAATTATAAATAAGTCAAAATAATAAGGATTAAAATATTACTCTTTTCAATATAAAAATATGTTTTGGAAGAATCTTTTTCCGTTCAGTTTTTTTAGAAAATCAATATATTAATAAAATGGTAATAATGAGTACATAACACATACAAAATGAGGGGAAAAATGTTTTCGATCTATTCAGGTTTTTTTTTATACAAAATGGAAAAGGTGTTAGCCATACACAAAAATTAAGGTTTAATTTAGTGCATCTCGAACCAAGATTAGTACTAAATATTGAACAGTCCTCACCAAAAAAAAGAAAAAAGAAGTGGATAAAAAAATTGAGGACATAATTTTACATTTCGGTGTTATACCGTTATATTCCATTTGCTCTTGTTTAATTATGGGACTTATTGGTGTTTAATGCCAAACTCTTCACAACTAATTTCCTCTCATGTTTGGATAGGAAAAAATTTATATTTTAAAAACTCATCCACAAAATTTTAAAATCATGGAAAAATCAGTTTGAAAAACACAAGGATCAAGAGCTGCTTTTACTGTTTTGAAAGTATGCTCAGTAAATATACTTTTAATAAAAGAATGAGAAGAAGTATATGTATAATTACAAAAACAATTCAGTCTCATAACAAATTTATCTAGAAACTACAATAAAATATTAACCAAAAAGTGTAACTTCATTTATAAGGTGTTTCGATTTTGCACGTCACTGCTTTCGTTTAATTAATATTGTTGCCAATCCTACGTACAGCTAGTCAGCTATACAATGATCGGTCAAAATTGTCCCACAACTTTTGGAAATATTACTATTCTCGACACACAAAAAATATATATTTTTTAAAAGGTAAGGTTTGTGGGAATTGGAGTTTCCACCTATTGGCCCATCCTTTGTGTCATTGTAATATATCAATAATAAAATCTTGGAAAAGTCATTGTCAGGTTCTAAATAAGTAAAATATTCATAGAAAAGTCCCTACGCAAATTGAAATATCAGAAAAGTCCCTATTATTTTCTAAATTCAAATGACACACATGCCTCTCTTCTATTTTTCTCTCTCTCAAGTTTTCAACTCACTCTCTGTAACGTTTTTAGATCGCAAATCTGTTCTCAATATCTGCAGATTCAGTTTTTGCAATGGTGAAGGGTGAAGCTTTGAGGTGATGAAAGATTTGTGGGATGAGAAGTAAGATAGTAGGAAGAAGAAGATGGAAGGAAGGTGGTGGGATTTTTTTGATCTTAAGGTTCCGCTATTTTTAAAGAAGGAAGGGATGAAGGTGATGATGATGATGAATAGTCCAACCTCATTGTGCTGTGAAAACGCTGAAATGGGAAAAAATTAAGTTGTTGTTAATTTCTGCAGTAGTAGTTGTTAATATAACTCTAGTAGTTGTTAATACGAAAAATGAGGTTTGGGCGCCATTTTGCTATGTTTTTGAGAAAGAAAACAGAGGAAGTGGTGTGTTTTAAGTGGTGGGGTGCTATGAAAATGATGAAATGGGAAAAAATTAAGTTATTGTTAATTCCTGCAGTAGTAGTTGTTAATATAACTCTAGTAGTTGTTAATACGGAAAATGAGGTTTGGGCGCCATTTTGCTCTGTTTTTGAGAAAGAAAACAGAGGAAGTGGTGTGTTTTAAGTGGTGGGGTGCTATGAAAATGATGAAATGGGAAAAAATTAAGTTATTGTTAATTCCTGCAGTAGTAGTTGTTAATATAACTCTAGTAGTTGTTAATACGGAAAATGAGGTTTGGGCGCCATTTTGCTCTGTTTTTGGGAAAGAAAACAGAGGAAGTGGTGTGTTTTAAGTGGTGGGGTGCTATGAAAATGCTGATATAGAAAAAATATAAGTTGTTGTTAATTCCCGCAGTAGTAGTTGTTAATATAACTCTAGTAGTTGTTAATACGGAAAATGAGGTTTGGGCGCCATTTTGCTCTGTTTTTGGGAAAGAAAACAGAGGAAGTGGTGTGTTTTAAGTGGTGGGGTGCTATGAAAATGCTAATATGGAAAAAATATAAGTTGTTGTTAATTCTCACAGTAGTAGTTGTTAATATAACTCTAGTAGTTGTTAATACGGAAAATGAGGTTTGGGTGCCATTTTGCTTTATTTACAACACGTCAAGCGTCCATTTACAAAATGTTGAATCTTTTTAACAACTTTTACCTCACATTGGACAGAAATAAGATTTTCTCATGTTACTTAAGTGAAGTGCTTTATTTACAATCCATCAAGCGTCCATTTATAACACGTTGAGTCTATTTAACAACTTCTACCTCACATTGGACATAAAACCTTATTTCTGTCCAATGTGAGGTAGAAATTGTTAAAAAGACTCAACGTGTTGTAAATGGACGCTTGAGAGGTTGTAAACATAGCGCTTCGTTTAAGTAACGTGAGAAAATCTTATTTTTGTCCAATGTGAGGTAGAAGTTGTTAAAAAGACTCAACGTGTTGTAAATGGACGCTTGACGGGTTGTAAACAAAGCGCTTCGCTTAAGTAATGTGAGAAAACCTTATTTCTGTCCAATGTGAGGTAGAGGTTGTTAAAAAGACTCAACGTGTTGTAAATGGACGCTTGACGGATTGTAAACAAAGCGCTTCGCTTAAATAACATGAGAAAACCTTATTTCTGTCCAATGTGAGGTAGAAGTTGTTAAAAAGACTCAACGTGTTATAAATTGACGCTTGACGGGTTGTAAACAAAGCGCTTTGCTTAAGTAAGTGAGAAAACATTATTTTTGTCCAATGTGAGGTAGAAGTTGTTAAATAGACTCAACGTGTTGTAAATGGACGCTTGATGGATTGTAAACAAAGCACTTCGCTTAAGTAACATGAGAAAACCTTATTTCTATCCAATGTAAGGTAGAAGTTGTTAAAAAGACTCAACATTTTGTAAATGAACGCTTGACGTATTGTAAATAAAGCAAAATGGCGCCCAAACCTAGTAGGATAAAGGTTTTATTTGTTCTTGTTGTTGTACATATTATTATAAAACAAAATTATATAATATGTATTAAAAAAACCAGTCGTGCATGCTTGTGGGCTTGGCCTTTAAAGAAAAAGCCTAACCTATTTAAACAAGCAAGCCTTTAAATATGGCTCTTTAGTAAACAAGACAGGCCTTGTTAAAACTTAAAACCCTGATGTTTTTTTAATCCATATTAAAAAGAACTTAGCTCATAATCCATACTAGCTAGTTAGGATTTGAACAAATGTGTAAGATAAAATATTAACAAGGTGATAATATCAATTCAAGGAGTCATCACAGATCACCTTATAAAACATGCAAGAATGATGTCTTAATAACATATTTTAAAAATATCTTAAAATGAGTTATTCTATCAAACATGTTTCATTAATAATATTCTCTGGTAATTGACATTTCTTGAATCGTTTTCCGGCAGGCCGCAATGGCTGAGGCAGCAATTGTTTCCGCGGTGGGGGCATCTATTGTGCCTCATGTGCTTAAAAAATTAAGGTCCATAGCAGGAATCTCCACCACTTCGTTTAAAGACATGCATAAAGCGCTAAACGATGGATTAGAGTGGCTAGTTGCTTTACACAGGGACACAGACTGGGAAGTTTCGAGGGATGTACTGAAAGATCCGACAAATGTTTACCTGGTTTGGGCGGACAGTGTATCAAATATTGAGAAAGAGGTGACTTCCTTGAATGAAAAATATGAAAAATTAATGAGAAAGAAATGGAAAATTTGGAAAAAACGACGTCTTAAAAAGAAGAACAAAAGGATCCTAAAAAAAGTAATCAAACTTGTTGAAGAATGTCCAGAGAAGATTATAGAGGATAAGCCAGAGCAGGTCATAAAGGAGAGTGGCGTTCCATCATTTGAGGAGTATCCGACTCTTAAGAAGCCTTGACAGAGATTCAGGATCTGCTACAAAGTAAAGGAGTAAAATGCGTGGCACTTCATAGACAAGAAGGGGTGGGGGAAACAATAATAATGCAAAACTTAAATGACTACTTCTATGATAGCCCTGACGATAAGGAGTTTGATGTGATTTTCATCAAAGTGCCGGCTGATGAGAAGACTGACCTTCACATTCTGCAGAAAATTGCAGAGCGAATAAAGGTGGATGGAGAAGGTGATGAATCTCAAGTTGCTGGAAGAATACGGAGAGTGCTTGAGGACAAAAGATATTTGCTAATTTTAGATGGCGTGAGGCACCCACCCGATGGGATTTGGGAAATGTTGGATATTTCAAATGACAAAAAGGACAGTAAGGTGGTAATAGCCACTCATTATCCTCTTGCATTGAAGTCTAGATGTGTTGACAGGAAAGTCCAGCTCGAACCTTTATCCCCTGATGAAGTATGGAAGATGTTGCGAGACATTGTTGGTGACAAAACCTCTCAACTGGTATGTAAGATTCTGCTCATCTGATAAGTAGCTAAATACACTATTCTTTGTTTGTGGCCGGTGGTTGTTGTTTATCCATCCACTAATCTTTAAATATCTCATATCTTCTTAATTAATGAATTATATGCTTTGATTTCTGAAGGCCTCCCCACGAGAAGGGGAGAGTTCATCAGAGTCCACCACCTCTATTGGCAAACTGGTAAGTAACTACTTGGAAAATGAAAACGTTTTCTTTTTTCTTTCTTTCTTTGTTTTTTTTTTGCCTTCGAGAAAACGTTTTCTTATTGTTGACAGCTAATGTGTGCGTTTGGAATGGCTTATTTTTGTCCAAAACGTGCTTATAATTCGTGATTCACGGTATACGAGATAAGTATGTGAGAGGAGTTTTTTCTCGGCTTGCGTAATAAGTGCGTTTTTCCTGTATAAAACGCTTAAACAAACAAGCCCAATATCTTCTTGTTGGGGTTAGTTATATATATATATATATAATTTTAATATCAAAACATTTGATTTATTTGATTTCGTGACTATCATTTATAATATATGGAAAATGATCAAAATGCCCAGCATTGCCCATGGCCTAGTAGTCTAATGGCACAAGAGCTCCTATGTAAGTAAAAGATCACAGGTGATCTCTGGGCATTAACCATTAATGCCCTGTGAAGTAGATACTCTCATTTTTTTTTTCAGTATCTCATCTTCACCCTTAGATCAAAAAATAAATAGTTAAATTTAATATTTCATAAAATATTATGACAATATCTTATAATTAATTATTTTTATTTTGTCTATACAGCAGTTATAAATTGTGTAAATTAGATTTAATTATTCTAAACTTTTTTATTTATATTTGGCTAAAATATATTTTTAATTCTTGAAGTTTTACATGAGATATACTTTTGGTTCTTTAACTTTATAAAGTATACTTTTGGTCTTATATTTCTAACACCGTTAATGTTGCTAATCGAAAATGTTGATGCAACAAACTTAAGTGATGACTGTTCGGCTAACAAAGTGTATTTAAGTTTTAATTTTTTAATGTAATATTTTTAGATTATTAACTAAAATAAATCAACAAATCCCTGTAAATGAAATTGAGGTTTTGATATTCAGATTATTAAACTAAATTTTGTCAATACAATCGATGTTTTGATATTGACTGTTTATTAGGTTTTTAGATATTTTACAATTTACACATATTTTAAATTTAAGATTAATAACATTTAATTACAAAATTATCACTTAAGTTTACACAGTCATCCCTTCAGTTTATTGTGTCAGCATTTTTCGTTAGCAACATTGATGATGTTAGAATTATATTACCTAAAGTATACTTTTTAAAGTTAAGAGACCAAAAGAATACCTCATGTAAAATTAAAGGACTAAAAGTATATTTTAGCCTTGATATTTATAATAACAATTTTGTAAAAATATTAAATCTGAACCATATTTTTTTTTAAATCTAAGGGTGGATGAGATCTAAGAAGAAAATAAGAAATAGGGAAAATGAGAGAACCCAAACCTGCGATGTTGTTTTTATGCATATTTTTATATTTTATTTATTTTTTTAAAAAGATTCCTCACATTTTTACATGTTTTTTTAATTTCACAAATTTTACTACTAATTTTCATGTAAAAAATTATTTGCAAAACTTTTATCATTCATCTTCTACGAAGTTTTAGAAGCCCTTCTCTCAAATTTGAAAATCAAACTATGAAATATACAATATGGTCAGTGGTATTTTTCATAGGTCTCTCAAACTTCATTAATTTTCATTTTATGTATATGATTTATATTTGATCTTTAAAATGAGTCAAATTGTAAAATTCACAACTAATCCTATGTATTTTTCACAAGCCCTTTTCAAATTTCACGTTTTTAAAAGTTGAAGAATTTTTACCATACAAATTACTTGCAAAATTTCAAGAATTGATCAAACAACATAAAATTTCAATTGTTTCCCTGAAAGTGATTACACGGGAGCAAGTTGTCTACTGCCCGTCATTTTTC
This sequence comes from Inga oerstediana, assembly GCA_963210345.1. Lineage (NCBI taxonomy): Eukaryota > Viridiplantae > Streptophyta > Magnoliopsida > Fabales > Fabaceae > Inga > Inga oerstediana. Next base: position 87,957,080 of record OY723400.1, on the reverse strand, counting down.
CCCATTTCCCAAATTTTTTTTTCTTGTTTCATTTGATATCATTAGATTTTAGGGAGAATTGCTAAAAAAGACCTCATTGACAACTTATTTGCTAAATGGGGCCTGTGAAGATTTCTGCACACTTATAGGGAAGAATTTTGCACACAGGGAAGATCATCTGCACACCAGGGAAGATATTTTACACACGTGGAAGATAGTCTGCACGCGAAGGTCCCATTTGGCAATTAAGTTGCCAATGAGAGATTTTTTCACAATTTTCCCTAGATTTTATATGAAATGAGTGCTACTTTTAATATCTTATGTGCAAAAACTAGTGTAGCTTTCAATTTTCTATGAATTTTCATAAAAATATGTGTAGGTTCTTTTTAATTTAAAATACTAAATGTTTGAAAAGTTGTAGAAATTTTAAAACTAAACTATTTTTTACCCATAAGATATTAAAATATCACTAATTTTACGTAGAATCTAATGATTCAAAGTAACTAGGAAAAAAGCATTTGAGAAGTGGAAAAATGAAGGGCTGGATGGACCCGGATCACACACATTATGAGGCCTCCATTAGGCTGCTGTTTTCTCATTTCATGCACATTTTGAACTTTGGGTGGTTATGGACCTAGATTATAAAAAACTGACGCTTAAAAGTGATGGCATTTCATGCACAGTGAAAATGTTTTTGATGATATCTTCCTTTTAAAAAACAAACAGGATCAGCTGGTGCAATATATGTTAAGCTTGATGAGGATATGGAGCTCTTCACACCTCATCATCTTGAGCTACCCCATCAGAATTGGGCATGAAGAATTTCTGAAGCAATGGATCAACGAATGTCTACAAGCTTTGTTTTGCAGATGGTGATGGTGGTGCAAATATTGATAGTTTGAGGACAAGAGATAGACATCTTATCTCTGAAAGCCCACTGAGATATGTACAAGCCGTTATACCAGAGGACATAACAAAAGACATCATCAATGGTGGTAGCGTCAGCACGGAGACACCTTTCGAATATGTGCCTGACGAATTCAGTTCTTAGCTACTCATCTTGCCCTCCACCAACTCACTCATACTTTAACCTCACGTACTATACCCCATAGTCAGTTGGCACTTGACAAGATTCAAAACATTTGGTGTTGCACCAGTGATGATGCAGAAAAACAAACTGTTGTGAAAAACATAGAAGAAAATTCTCGAATTCGTTCAGCATTTGATTATCTCCAAATCATTGATCTTAGCCAATTTGGTGGAGACCCAAAGAGAGCTCCAGCTCAAGTCTTAAAACAAGGCTGGACCAGACTACCAGGGCAGAGTCACCAGCAAACCATGCTAGAAGAAGCAGACATTTAATGCTTGTTGTGGATGGGGATGGTGACAAAAAACTAGACCCCCAGAAGCTGAGTTTACCAATTAAAAGAGATTCTGAAGATGTCGTGGTGTTAATAACAACACTATCATCCGATGATGAATTGAGCAAGAAAGTGGATCTGACAATCAAGACAGAGGATCATTTGTTGCCTTGGGAGCTCTTCTGCAAAATTGTTGGTAGTGAGATTCTACATTCATCTAGTGCCATCCATGAAATTGCTGTGCAGATTGTGGAGAAATGTGGGGGTCAACTTCTTGCCATTATTCTCATGGCAAAGTCATTGAAAGATGAGAAAGATGTTCAAATCTGGGAACTTGCATTGCAAAAGCTGTGTTTTGTTGATCGTGAAGCCATAGTGAATGCATTCTTCGACATCATCTGGGAAAATGTAGATTCTGAAAGCAAAAAGGTTCTTCTTATAAGGTGTTTAATGGTCTTCAGATTCCAAGATTTCATGATGAGTGATGATCAATTGTTTGCTCGCTGGTTTTCTGAAAAATTAGTGGACACGGAAGAGGAAGCAAATCGTATCTTGCAAAATTTCGTGGAATGCTGTGTCTTATTGCAATTTGAAGGCCCCCTAGGTCGGTATATCCTATTGCCTGAGGATATTAAAATTATCTTACATGCATTGAGGGAGGAAATTCCAGACAACTTGAGTGAAGAAACATCGGCATCAACTATTTCAGACTACCGAGTTTTAAAATTATCCAACACTCACATGCAGAATTTATACGCTGTAAGTAACCTACCTTAACTTAAAGAATTGAATCTGGAAGGCTGTATGCTAGAAACACTGCCAGAAGCAGTATTTAAAATCCAAAAGCTTGAAAGTTTGTCTTTAAAACATTGTTCGCAACTGCTGGAACTCTCACAACAGATTACTAAACTTGAGAATCTTAAAGAGTTTAGGTTGGCAGGGTGTGAGCGATTGAAGAGACTGCCACAAAAAATTTGGGAACTCCACAAGCTTGAAATCTTGTCTTTGGAGCACTGTTGGCGATTGCCGGAACTGCCAAAAGAGATTGCTAAACTTGAGAATCTTAAGGAGTTGAGGTTGTCAGGGTGTGAGGAATTGGAGACACTCCCACAAGAAATTTGGGAACTCCACAAGCTCGAGACTTTATCTTTAGAACAATGTTGGCAATTGGTTGAATTGTCATCAGATATTGATAAACTCAGGAATCTTAAAGAGTTGAGGTTGGCAAGGTACAAGTGATTGAAGACACTGCCACAAAATATTCGGGAACTCTAGAAGCTTGAAACTTTGACTTTGGAGCACTGTTCCCAATTGTAGGAACTGCCACCACAGATTATTGAATTTGAGAATCTCAAAGAGTTGAGGTTTGCTGGGTGTAAGCTATTGAAGACACTACCACAAAAAATTTGGGAACTCAAGAATCTTAAAACCCTTAGTCTTGTAGGCACTTCAATTTTTCCAACAACCGAGGAGCGGCAGTTGATCAATTCAGATAATTACTCACCTCATTCTTATGGTAAGAAAGCCATTCCCTCTTCCAGCTCAGAAATTAGTCAAATTAAAACTTGAAGTCGATGGGGGTTTGAAGCAACTATGTCAAAGAATTATGCAACTTCAAATTTAGAACCTTGAGATATGTGCTCTTTCTGGCAGTTTCTTAAATTTCCCCAACCTTAAAAGTTTATTGTTGGGAAACAACCCTAATTTGATTAAAATTCCATCCTCATTTTTTAATCACGTGCCTCTTCTCAGTGTCCTCAACTTATCGGCACTAGCATCCATGAACTCCCAAGTTCAATTTTCAATCTACAGGAGCTAAAAGAATTTTATCTAAAAGATTGTAAGCTTTTAAGAGAACTTCCATCGAAGATTAGCCGACTAAGAAAACTCATGACACTTTTTCTTGATCGCACCCTGATCACACGTTTGCCAAAGGAGATCCAATGGTTGAGCAATTTGGAAAGCTTATCTCTCTCTTTTTATAATGATACTGTTAGAGAGGTTAAAAGTTTCATTAGCTTAACAGATACCAATCATGATTCCAACTTTTATTCCTGTTGGTGTTTTACCGCAACTCACTAATTTGAAAGTTTTGAAGATTTAGGTCAACTTAGATAATGAATGGTGGTCGAAGAACTTTGAATACGTTCTTGAACAAATCTATGAATTAGAGACATTGCAAGAATTGGATTTGTCTATCCCAGGAGCTAATTTCTTGATTCCCACAAAAATGGATCTGTCTAAATTTAGATTCATTATCGGTCATCACAAACCAAAATTGATATCACGTGTACCACGTGGTATTCAGGAGATTTTTAAAAAAAGTGGGTGTAGCTTGAAATTTGTAAAGGGTGAGGATTTTCCTCATCAAGTGAAGTCCATTCTCTCTGAAGACAGGGCATTTTTCTTGGACCGCCACATGACCATCAACAATCTTTCCCAATTTGGTTTGAAGAATTTGAAGCAGGTGAAACTATGCAGTTTGGCAGAGTTTAATGAAATGCAGAGCATTGAAGATGTAGATGAATATGAAGCAGCCTCAGACCTAGATGAATCTTTTTGCATGGAGATCTTGACCATATTCTACATGAAAAATCTGAGAAGCATCATTAACAAGCCAATTCATGGCCATTCCATGTTTTGTGAACTAAAGGTGTTATCATTGCACACTTGCCCTGAGTTAACCACTATATTCACCATGCATTCCCTGCACAGTCTTGTCAACTTAGAAGAGCTTATAGTTGCAGACTGTCCTAAAGTAAGTAGCATCATATGTTGTCCATCCCCCGAACCAACAACAGATTTTTTCCTCCCAAGATTGAGAAAGTTGTCACTTCTCTTTGTACCTGAACTATCAAGCATTTCAAATGGAGTGTGTATTGGGAGAAATTTAGAGGAGGTGGGACTTTATCACTGTCCAAAGCTCCAAAGCCTTTCTACTGCAGAATTGTCAACCGAAAAGCTAAAGGTGATAAGAGGAGAATGGGAATGGTGGGCAGATCTTCAATGGAGTGAAGTAGAGTGGGGACAACAAGATCGGCTTCATAAGTTCAATGAAATCTTTTTTACAATTGATAAGAACCTCAATATCTTCACTCAGTTGACTACATATGAGCTGGCATCCGTCAATAAAGAAAATGATTCAGGTGACATTATATTCCCTTTCTTTGGCTCTAAAATTTATTTATATTGGTTACAAGATTCTTTCATAACATGTTGAATACATTTTAAGAGCTCACGTTGTTATTTTTTTCATCTTAAAGACTCACTTTTATTAGTAATAATACCATTCTTTCATATTTACTAGTAACCTTCTTAAACTTACGACTTTATTTAGAAAAAAACAACTCACAAGGCCAATTTAACTTCTGTCTTAAATAATATAACAGATCATAATTAATTTGCAACAAATTGACTTTGTTACAAGAATCATATCAAGAATTTTACAGGGCATCATTGCCCATCTCGATTTCCCATATCAGAGATTACACAATAACTATAAATCTATGGTCAATCTAATATATACAATTGTCCAAAATGATAACTAAAAACCAAAAACTAAGACTACCGCTGGTAATTCTTGTCGCCCTTGTTCACTTACTTGTACTTTGACCCGCTTGCCCTGGCTAAAATTGTTAATTGGAAAGAGTGAGATTCAAAAGAATCCCAGTAGTAACATTTCACGTATATAATGCATAATTAAACAAAGCATGTAAGCACATATATCACAATGCAGCAATATCAATATTCAAGGCAAGGCTAACCGCCACGTCCCCTCGTTCATTCAAGTTAGGCTGGGCTAACTGCCACATCCCCTCGTTCATTCAAGGCGGGACTAACCACCACATCCCCTCGCTCATTCAATGATAAATACAAACAAGCAATGTATTAAACATGATATAAGAGAAAGTGTCACTACCTTGTTCTTTCCGTTCTTGTTCAGGCACAGGCCTTCTATGCTCCAGGAAAATATCAAATCCTATAGTTATAATTAAGGATGATAGGTTATCACTTATCCCAATACTCAAATGACTTCAAAACATTTAGATTTGGTTATCATTTAAGTCCCTTAGGTGGCTACAAGAAGCCCAAACAAATTCCTAAAAGGTTGGGAAGTACTATCTCAAAAACCACCTTACGTTAGTGAAAAGTTCTAATTTTTGAATATTGGCCACGACCAAGAATCTTTCACTGCAGCCAAAAATAGGTCAGAAATGTTTCGGCTGCGGCCAAGAACTTTTTTGGCTGCGGCCAAAATTAGGTCCAAGAGTTTTTGGCTGCGGCCAAGAGTTTTCTGGCTGCAGCCAAAAGTAGGTCAAAAGCTTTTAGGCCGAGGCCAAGAAAATTTCAGTTTCTGGGCTGAATTTTCAAAAATCATAACTAATTCTAGAAAAATCAAAATGAGGTGATTCCAAGTCCTACTTAAAAATTTTTAAGTCCTCTTTACAAGAAAAATATGAATCATTACTGTCTATGACTACAAAAATAAAGAATTCAACAATTCTCCTTGTTGTTCCAGAATTGATCCCAGTTTTGACATCAAACTTTGGAAATTCATAACTGCCAGCACACACATAGAAATGGCCTCCATAATTTATCAAATTAAAGCTTGGCATGTCTACTATTAGACAGAAAAGTTTCATAATTTTTAGCCACCATTTGATATTTCAAAACATCCATGCAAAACAACTGCCAACACAGAGTTTTCACTAATCAAAACTTGAAACTTTTAAACCTAAGTTTCCAATGGTTCAAAATTCACATCCAACACTACTCCCACACAATTTTCCATAAGGAATCCAATGGAAACATGAAAACAACCAAATTCCCATTGCTTTATCATGCTCTATTTTAAGCAACAATTCATACAAAATCCCAAAATCTCTAAATTTCACAATCAATGTTTCAAACCAATTTGTTTGTCCAAAGACACAACAATACACCATTTCCAACACAATACAACACACCATTCATACAACTCTAAATCCCACGAAATTCAGGGCGTAAATCCTAAAAATTCAAAACTCAACCAATAGTTACAACACTACTACAAAAAGGTTGAAAGGTGGCGCACATTTTGTGGCACTTTTTTAAAGAAGTGCCACAACTGCCTTTTTTTTTTCTTTTTCTATTTTATTTTATTTTTAAATTTTGGGTACCAACTGTGGCGCCTAGTGGACCAGATGCCACAGCTGGTAGGCCCAATTGTGACGTCTGCCAAGGCAGACGCCACAATTGGGTGCATCCTACCAGCTGTGGCGCCTGGAAAATCAGGCGCCACAGCTGGTTGTATAATAAATAAATAAGTAAAAAATTTACCAGTTGTGGTGCCTGGAAAACTAGGCGCCACAGCTTCTTCTATATTAATAAAAAAAAAAGAAGGCTAGCTGCCTCGTGCCTTTATGGTTCTAAAGCCTTGTAGTTTTAGGCGCAGGTATTCCCAAAAATAAAAAATAAAAAATGGACCAGCTGTGGCGCCTGGAAATCCAGGCGCCACAGCTGGTTCTATTAAATAAAAAAAAATTTTGGAGCATGTATTCCCAAAAAAAAAAAGGGACCAACTGTGGCGCCTGGATTTATCTATTAAATAAAAATGGCGCATGTATTCCAAAAAAAAAAAACAAACAAACAAAAACGAGACCAGCTGTGGCGCCTGGAAATCCAGGCGCCACAGCTGGTCCTATTAAATAAAAAAAAAATTTGTCAAATGTTCAGCTTATATAAAAAAAAAAAAATATTTTTTTGGACCTTTTTAATGGATTACACTATTCACTTCCCACCAATCACAATTCCCCCCGCTCCCACCTTATATTTTTTCCCCTTGTCGCACAGTGGCCCCCTTCCTTCTCTTTTAATTTATTTTGACTCATCCCACTTTAATTATTCCCTCCTCTCTCACTTTCCCTTTTCATCTACACTACAGCTTCTTGCAGTGGACGACCGTCGCCCCCCTCCCTCCATTTCCTATCATCTTCACACTTAAAAATATACCCACATGCACACACGTCTTCATCATCGAATCCACTTCTTTGTTTTGTTTCAACTGCCATCCCCACTACTCCTCCTCCTCACTCAAGATTGCGACACCAACGGGTAACGTGGTCCCCCACTCCATTGCATTGATCAATTAAACTTGTAAGTTCAACGTGCTTCTTCCTTTTTTTTTTAATTGGCATATAATTTCTGTAATTTTTTATTTCAAATTGATATCTATGTTCTAATCTGTGTTTAAAAAGTGGAGAATATATATAATATTTCAAAAGAAGTTATCCAAAAAAATAATATTTCAAAAGAAAAGAAAAATCAAAAGTGGACCATGTCTTGTGATGCCTTTAGCATGTTGATAAAAGATATCTTTACATATCCAGAGTACTTGATTTCAGATTAGGCTTAAGCAATTTTAACATTTTTTGCTTGAAAAATTTTTTAATTTCAAAAAACCTTATTTTAGTAATTTAAAAGAAAATAGTATAGTCCATACGCATGATTAAGAAAAATATAATATTTGTATCATAATATTAGTTTCTTTATCTTAACTTTTTTGCCAACAGTTTCTAGTTTAACATTGGCCTCAATATCTTCAATTTTGAAAATAAATCTGGACAATTAATATTATTTTGTAAATTAAAATAAAAAAATTTCTTTAGCTACAGGAGGGTAAAGAAATCTTATCATCAACAAGCGCCACAGGAGACCCCCCTCCTGTGGCACTTCCTCCAACAAGCGCCACAGGAGGGTATTTCTTTTAAAAAAAAAATTAAATGCTGTGGCGCTTTCAAGCGCCACAGCTAATGTAATTATAAGCGCCACAACTTTACTTTTTTTTTGTAGTAGTGCAACTTATATACCAAAATGAAGCTTTCACTCATCTCTTTCACTTTCCCAAACTTGTTTCTTGATTCACCAACTTCTAAATTTTCTCAAGCAGAAAAACACCTCCCCTTGAGATTCTAAAACCATAGAAAGGAAGCTCTTAACAAGAGGAACAACTTTAAAGAAGGAGATTTTGGCATTCAAGGTCAAGATCTTACCTAAATCTTGAGCTTTCTTTTGCTCTTTCTTCCTTCAAAAATGGTGAAATGAGAGAGCTTGAAGAGAGAGAGAGTTTTGAGATGATGATGATGAAGAATGGCAGAATTTCTGCCCCCATGCCTATACTCATTCGCACAAAGAGAGAGGGAGAGAGGGAGAGAAATGAATATAAAATGATTTCTTTGACTTTCTCACTAACTCCCTTCATGCACACTCAAACAATGCCACATGTCCAAATCTCCTTATTTCACATTAAATAAGTAACCACATGGTTATACTAAGTACTCTATTAGCCATTTAGTAACACTCTTCATTTCTCTTAGTTAGTAATTAATTTTTCTATTAATCACTGACTAATTGGCCGGTAATTTTCCATTCTTTCAATTTCTCCACTGATTATGGCATATTAACTTGAATTGCCACATGACACATATTTAAATTTTTTTCCCTTCTCCATGTGTCATTTCCCTCTATTTTAGCCCAATAATAACTTTGCCCCATAATTATATTAAAAAACAGGGTTTTGGACATTTCCAATAATTAATTTGAGTCTCAAATCAACTTTCTTTCACAAAATCATTCTCTAAATATTCATTACAACCTCTTAAAAGGTCATTAGCCCTTAATCAAAATTTGGGGCATTATATATTATGCTTTGATACTACGAGGTATCTAAAACTATTTGAAGAGTTCCATTTTTCTTTTTTGACATGTCAAAAGAGATTTTGGTCTCGCATCAATTACATGTAATAACAAGTTCCAATGAAGAAAGTGAAAACAGGCTCACTTGTCATTGAGACTTAGCTGACTACATTCTTTATTTGGGACATCATTTTAATTCTCCCTAAATAATTCAACTTAGGAAATTTCTTGGATTTAGTTTCACTGCTCAATATCTTTGATGAGCACTGAATTGAATTTGGACTATCCAAATTTAATTTGGTTGGTCCATATTGAATTTGGTTTACTTTTTATACTCTTTCGAAAATTAATTTAATATGCACAGAATCTAAAATAATGATTATCTCTTAACTACTATTTTTTTTAAAAAATGATTTTGTTGATTTAAAAACTATTAATTGAAAATTTTAAATATGAGTAGTCGAAACTGTATTGAAACGAATTTCTATCTACTAAGCATTTCCAAAGGGACAAGTGAATTCTATTTTCATGTTTCTGTTCAGATAGCAGATACAAGGATTTAACATGAAAGAGGCAACGCAGAAAAGTGCACAGCAAGGAAGCCACCTCCTTCTCCTTCTTCTTTTATTTTTTTTTTATTTCAAATTTCAAACAACATAAGAAATAAAGTACTCCCTCTATCCCTATATAGAAGGTCCTTTTAATCGAATCAAGAGGATTCTAAAAAACAATTAAAATTAGTTAAAAATAATAAATATGTAGGAAAATAATTTTTCACAAAAAATCCTTCTATTTATGAATAAGTAAAAGAGAGAGTAATAAGGAAAAAAGGATGAAAGACAATGTATGGTATGAGAGAAAGTAATTAATGTACTATGAGATTAATTAAGGACAAAATAAGTAAAACTGCATTTATTATTTGAAAAAAATTCAGAAGGGGTCTTATATAACAAAGGAACAAGCTCATTCAAAATAAAAGGATCTTTTAAGGGACGGAGGGACTATAACGTGAAATGAAAAACAAATGGAGAGGAGGGAGTAGAGTGTTTTGGGTTTTTTTGTTGTGTGTTTGGGAGGGATATTCAGTGTGGCACTGATGCAGAAACCTGAGTCAAGATTCAGAAACATGAAGCTGGAGAAGAGCCCAAGAACTCTAAGATATAGCTTTTGCTCTTTTTGTTTTAAAAACTGAAAAAATCAAAACAATTTTTAAGTGTTTTCAAGAAGTTGTTTTAAAATAAAAAGAAAACAGAAACGAACAGCGTCAAAACTTCTGCTTGTTTTGATATGAAACTTGGAGACACCGCTAGCTAAAGCTTCACGAAGAGCAACGTTGAGTAAAGCGAAGACATTCGGGACACGACCTTTTCACTAGTGTGTATCGAGAGATCTGGGGAGGCAGAAACACGAGCAACTTAACAGCGACGGAGGAGTTAAGTTTTCTCCCCCCCCCCTTCCATTCTATTTCTCTGTTTTTTTTTTTTGTCGTTGGAACTTTAGTCATATTTTCATATTTTTATTCTCGGTGCTGAGCTGCTCCCAATCACCACTGTGGTATCTTTTGTTTAATCTTTGCCTGTATAGATTTCTGATAATGAGTTCTTCTGTCAAATTCTTCGTACTCTAGATTCGAGCCTCCCAGTTAGCTATGACATGGAGAGGAAATCTTTCAAACTGCCTGAAGGAGCTTCAATTTCTGATGTGCCATGCATCACTGTTCATTGACAAGATCAATGACAAGATCATAATTATTATAGTATACCCTCTCTTGATAAATTTTCATGGCTTCTCTAACCATATATATCTAATGTACTTACTGATTAAGCTTAAATAATCCACCTACTACGTATCCAAGTCTTATACGACTCCTTATTGTTATCCCAGGGCATTTTTGGAGATGATTTATAGGGAGCTAAAGATATTGAACCCAATTGCGGGCAAGATGGTATATCATTTGTCATAAATCGCATTTTATTTATTTACTTATTTATTTTGGCGATTTGAGTTTCTCAAACTGCAGTTGTGTTTGTCATTAAACACTTGGTTCAACTTACTCAATCGGTTAGGAGTTTTACTAGCTTAATTAGAAGTCTCGAGTTTGAGTTTTGGGAATGCAACAGTGTTACTTTTGTGATCCTGCCCGGCTCGATCTTATTTATCCGAAAATACAAGCCCTCAAACCCAAATGAAAATTCAGCATGGTGTTTTTTTGTAGTGGTTAAATATACAAATGAAAATTTAGCTTTATCTCTCAACACAATCAATGGAGCTAGACTAATAACTATTGATAATCAGGTTGACATAATGACTCAATTTAGGAATAATGATGATATTGACGACAATGCAGGCAATTCTCTATCTGTTTCTAATTTAAACTTTCTCAATGTCATAACTTATTTTGGCATTTCTATATTTCTCTTGATTCGCTTAACCTTAGTTAAAATTGATCACAGCAGATATGATGCCGTTACAGACTTTATATGAGCTCCCAAATCAAAATGGCGACAGAATCAGCATTTAGGTATATTTGTATAACTGAATATTTTTATGTACCACTATCAATCCGTCCAGGTGCAAGTGTTGCATGTACCGAGATGGTACCTACAAGAGGCACACGCAAGCAAGTATCAAACTAAAACAAAAATTAACAAAGAAAGGAAGGAAAGAAAAATTGTAAACCTAACTAAGAGCTCAAGCGAAATCTACTATCACTAGTCTAAGGTCGACTAAAGGATTTGTTAAACCAATCCCCGGCAATGGCGCCAAAAACTTGTTCGCTACCACAAGTGCATGGATCGCGTCAAGTAATAAAGTGATAAGTAAGATCGTTCCCTCGAGGATTTGAGTAACAAATTAGTCAAGCAATAGGTTTGGTGAATTCAATTAAGTTGAGTCAAAACATGTTGTGTGGAAAAAGAAGTTTCAAAAGATATTTTTGTAAAAACTAAGAATTACTGAACGAAAATCTGATTCTTGTGACTTCAACAATTGTAATAAGCCTAAGATTGTTCATCCCCTTTGTATTTCATAAACTTAATTATTTTTCTCTCCAAGAGTACTTCTATGGGATATATATATATATATATATATGTCAGTCTAAGGTTCACAAGCATTTGATTAAGCTCTCTCAAGTCATAAACAATTTTATATCCTCCATTAACATATACAATCTCTTGCTATAGTTAAGGGAAAATAATCTTTAAGTAACCACCTTAATTTGACAATGCTAGGTTAGTAATTATATCTCTATGTTACTAACAAATTAAACCATCCATTTAGTTCTTAAACTTCAAGTCTAGCATAATTCTACCAAAGTTCTACAATTAAATTAACTCTCTCAAGCTTAATTTAATTGAACAAATTATCCATAGTGATGGCCAGTCACGAATAGCAGCAAAAACAGGGTAAAATCAACATATATATGCCATTAGATACTTAGAGAGAGAAGGAATCAAGTTTAATCCATACAAAGGTTCAAAAACAATCCTAGAATAAAAATCTTAGCTACCCATGTTCAAAAACGAATCACAGATATACACATTCATTACAGCCATATCAGAAATACAAAGGAGAAAGGGAATGAGTACAGAAAAACCAAGAGAAATTGAGTTGGAATCTCTTTCAATCTTCAATCCCACTTGATTTTCCTTGAGAAAACTCCACTCCTTTGCTTGCAAATGCTCCTTAGCCACCTCACAAAACCTTAGAATGTCGAGCTCCCCTTTTCATTTCTGCATTTTGCCTTTTAAATGACCTAGAAACAAAATGCACAGCTGCTATTTTTGCGTTCTGGCTGCAGCCATAAATTCTTGGCTGCAGCCCAAAATCGTCTGTCTTCTGGCCGCAGCCAGAAATGGCTTGGCTGCAGCCCAAAACTTTTTGAAGGTCTTATGGCTGCAGCCAGCCAATTTCTTGGCTGCAGCCAAGCATTTCTCTTCAACTCTTCTAACTCTTTGCATGATGCAATGATGTTCTACTCTTCTTCCCAAATTCTTAATCCATGATTTGTGCTTCCAATGACTCTTTGTGTGTCAATTGTGATTCTATCAACACAAGAAAGTCTATACAAAGCAAAGGGTGATGTATGACAGCAAAATATTCACATTTAATCAAAGAATTATACCCTTTTTAACCAAACACTCATTAGGCACATTTCCTTCACACTTCAATCCTCATATACCCATTAATCAATCAAAAAGTGTGATAAATCAAGTATAAATGTGCCTTTTTAATGTGAATTTCACAATGCTAACACACCCCCAAACTTAAACTTTTACTCATCCTTGAGTAAAACTAGTTGAACAATGAAAGAGCTAGATTAATTAATCATTAACTCAGTACATAGGCATGATGATTTCCTCATTGGTTGCTCAATATGTTATATTCAATAGGAACACAATGAAATATAAAAGAATGCAAGGTTCATAACTTAAAGCATCCTTCCTAACAACTTTCAAAATGTGTGTGTGTGGGAAGAGTTAGAGAACAAGTTTTCTTGCAATTATCAAGATTAAATGTAGCAATTCAACATGTATAAATCAGCCTCAGTATCAGGTCTTCATATACCTACATTCTCCTTTCTTTCCACTAATAAACAATTCCACACTATTTCAAAATTAATGGGACTTTATAAGCTTGTGATTTGTCCACTAGGTATGCTCATTGAAAGAATGGGGAAATAAAGAGGACTTATGTCTCAAGAGAATATTGACAATTCACAATTCCTCTCTTTGTTTTACACCATATTCTCTCTCAAAAGACAAAGTACTTACCCTCACTTGACCTCATCAACTGCTCAAAGAGTTATATAAAACAAGAAACTCAAAGAATATCAAAGATGAACATCTTATAGATTTAAAATATCCTTTTCAAGAATTTCTAAGTGTGAGTGTGTGAACGGAGTCAACATATATTCCTTTTACACTTGTCAAAGTTATAAGCCACACTTCAAGTCATATACCCATATTCAAACAATCAATTACATCATTCTCTAATTTCTTTCTCTCTTCTTATAATTTACTCCAATTGACTTAAAAATCAAAGGGACTTTTTAGCTTGTAATGGGGCCAAGGGTTAAGGTATTTAAAAGAAAAGGTAAAGGATAATCAACAAATACCTCAAGATAGATGATAATCACTCAAGGGGTTTCTTCCTTTTCTCATTAAACGTACTCCCCCAAACTTAAACCAAATTGATCTTTTTCATATCAAGCCTTATTGTACTTCTTTTTTGCCTTTGTTTTTTGGTTTTTTTTTTGGCTTGATGTCTATACATTGTGAACCCTTTTTCTTTCTACACTCCTTTTTCCAATCATATAAAACTCTACACATCACCATATTCCACACCCTAATCCTTATCATCTATCTCAAAGCAAAGGGAATCATGATTTTTCACATTGGCTAAGGTAGGTAGATGTAAGGTTTTCAAAAATAATTATCTAATTGGTTTTTCAATCAGGCTCAAAATAAGGGTTCAAAAGGGGAATCAAATCAATTAGGTAAGCCTGAAAGGCTCAATCACATTTTATGAAATGCCCTAATTATTTCTTCAAATCGTATGAAACAAATCAAAAGCTTTGAAGAAGTCAAAAGATTATTTTGCAATTAACCGTTTGAAACAAAAGTATATAACCTAATTTGTCACAAATCCCTTCAACAAGAACTTCCAAAATACAGCCAATTCCAATGTGCTTTCTTAGCTTAAAAATTCTTGAATAACATGCTTTATCTCTACAATGCATCCATCAATGCACATTAAACAGAATTTCTTATCGAATATAAAATGTTGAGCAGGATTTTATAAGAGATAATTGACATGATTTTTCTGTATACGGCTCAAATGGGGTGCAAATGGATAGATTGTCATTGGTAGGCTTGAAAGGCACAAACATAGTTAAAAGAATGCCCAAATCATTTTTCAAAAAAATGTGTGACTTCATTTACTCATTTCAAGAGATTCCAATGTAGATTCTAAAGTCCTTTAATCAAGAAAAAATATACACACCAAATTGCTACCAAAGTCTCCTATCAAAACAATTAAATCATTCCCAACTCCAGTGCAAAATGTTCATTCTAAAAATTGTTAGGAAACAATGCTTTAAGATATAAATCAAGCATTCAAGCATATTAACCATCATGTCTTATAAAACATAAAATCAAGCATCCATTCTATCATTGGAACATGCACTTACTATCACAGATAATTAATCAATCTAACTCAGCTTTCAAACCAAAGGACGAGAAATAGTCAAAATTTACACACTTGAAATCCTTATCAAATAAGCACACAAATCATCAAAAATTACCCCAAACTTAAGATGGACAGTGTCCTCACTGTCACAAGGGAGAACTGAGGGCCTGTTAGAGTATATATGTATAGAAGGCGAGAAGTAGAGAAACAGCCCACCACAACTGTAACACCCCGAATTTTGAAACATGAGGCTAGAGAATAAGCCTGAGATTAGTGGACTGCTAAGCCCCTGTTTAGCAAGATCCTAAATTGTGATTAAGAGATAATGACTCCAAAAGTGGATGTGGTTAGTGATAAATAACCTTTTTGGAGAATTCGATGTGATTTGAGTTCCGGAATGTGATTTGTATGTGCTGTGAGCAGCGCCGAAACCCTGTATTTAAGTTCAATTATGGATTAACCTCTAAATTGACTTAAAATAGAGGGAGGGCGCATAATGTGGTGATATGGAAAGATATGAAGTGTTTGGTGGTGATTCAAGAGAGATTACCATAATCAGGGGCAAAACGGTAAATTTACCGACTGACTGGTTAGTTACCGATGAGAACACTCCTTAGTAATCAAGATCAATGGCTAGGATTGAAAGATCAAAGGGTGGAATCATGTGTATATGTGTGTTTGTGAATTCATGGGTGATGGATTAAGATCTTGACAAGTGTCACCATAAGAGCCATTGATTGGGTCAAATTGTCAAAAGTCATTTTTCTCTTCTCTCCACTTCTAAGTGTCGGCCAAGTGACTTAGCTCACATTAAAATAAGACATTCTTCATCATTTTTTCTGCAGCTCACTTCATCTCTCCTCTCCACCATTGACGTCCAAGTTGAGCAAGAAAGAGGAAGAAGAAAACCTAAGGTTAGTGCCCTAAATAACCATGAATGCCTAATTCATCTTCACTAATATTATTCATGAGGTTGAGGGCTATATTCCTATGGTTTCAGAATTTTGATTGGTGAAGTTTGAGAACTTGTGGAAATTTGGAAAGATGGAGAATCAAAGAATTGGTTTGGGAAAGAGGAAGAGGTGAGTATTTGAAGACTTTTGATCTAAGTTTTGTGAGTTTTGGTTGAGCTTTGTGAATTTCGAATTTTACCCTGATTTTCTTGTGATTTTGGATTGGATGAATTGGGTTGTGTTTTATGTTGAAAATGGTGCCATGTTGTGGTATTTGATCATTGGAATTGGTTTGAATTGGATTGGACACAATGGTTGAAAAACTGGAAATTCTGTCCAGTGAGAATTCTGTCTGGGTAGTCTGTTTGTGATGCCGTTTTGGATGGGCAAATGATGTTGGAAAATTATGAAACTTTTCAGTCTTAAAGTTCACATCTCAAGCTTCAAAATGGACATAAATTATGTGTCATTTCGTTTTGTGAGCTGGGAGTTTGAACTGACCAAAGTTTGGCATCCAAACTGGACCCTGTTTTGGCAAGTTTGTTCTGGACAGTCAGATGACGTGGACGTTTTGACTGGGAAAATGATGTTCGAAAATTATGAAACTTTCCAGTCTTAAAGTTCACATCTCAAGCTTCAAAATGGACATAAATTTTGTGTCATTTCGCTTTGTGAGTTGGGAGTTTGAACTGACCAAAGTTTGGCATCCAAACTGGACCCTGTTTTGGCAAGTCTGTTCTGGACAGTCAGATGACGTGGACATTTTGACTGGGAAAATGATTTTCGAAAATTATGAAACTTTCCAGTCATAAAGTACACATCTCAAGCTTCAAAACGGACATATAATTTGTGCCATTTCGTTTTTGGAACTGGGAGTTATAGCTGTCCAAAGTTTGAGGTCGAAAATGGATTCTGTTTTGGGACAGTCTTGAATATTTGGGAATTCTGTATTTATGTGGTGATTTCTAGTATTGGACAATATTTGTTCTAGAAAGAGGACTTAAATAGCTTTCATTTGGCTTTGGAATCACCTTATTTCGATTTGTCCTGAATTAGTTATGATTTTTGGAAGTTCAGCCAAGAAACTGGATTTTCTGGGCCGCAGCCAACCCCCATTTTCAGCATTTTGAGAGTTTGAAAGGGTTCAGTATTCGTTTGGTTTGCGAGTAAGCGGAGCTGGAGCATACGTGGAAAGAAAAGTGTAGGGAACTTACCTCTCCTGCATGTATTGATATTTGTGTTTGTGTATTGATGCATGTTATTGCTTTGCTTGATTATGTGAAACATATATGAATGATTGAAGCTCTGTTTATATTTATGCTATGGCCATGAGTATGTTGTTGAAACATTGAGCATGCGAATATATCATTATGTGAACATGAGTTATTGTGATGCAAGCATGTCATGCATTAAACACTTATCTTGCATGCATATTGGTATCTGTTTCCTACTGGGATTCTCTAGAATCTCACCCTCCCCTACCAACATTTTAGACAGGTCAAGTGGCTCAAGGAAGGAGTAAGTGACTAGGGGCGGCGAGAATCCCTTATGG
Source organism: Inga oerstediana (assembly GCA_963210345.1). NCBI lineage: Eukaryota > Viridiplantae > Streptophyta > Magnoliopsida > Fabales > Fabaceae > Inga > Inga oerstediana. The sequence goes on along the minus strand of OY723400.1, from coordinate 87,939,372 downwards.
GCATTTGTATTTGGTAGTTGGTTATCGTTATATGCTGGGATAATTGTATATGTTCGGATGATAGTTGGGATGTATATATGGATATTGTATTTGTATATTGGATGAGTATTGAGTATGCATGTATGGAGTTGAGATTTTTGTAATCCCCGTTTGAGGAATTGTAAAGGGCGAATGTGCCCTATGAATTCTATGTAAAGGTATGAACCCGGAAGTTGTCGGGAAGTTATTGTTGTACACTCTGATATTTTTATAAATGTGATATTCCGCGTAATGTAATTGTATTCGAAATTGAATATGAGACCAGGTAAATTATATTTCGAAAGTTATCTGTGAAAACCCTGTCGTGAAGATGGGATTTTAAATAAGTTTTGTTTCCTATTGGTCTCTATTTCATTTTAATTGAGTATTTCGGATATAATTACGTCAGGGGGTTACATTTTGGTATCAGAGCTGTAGTTCCTGGCAAGTAAAGGATTTGCTAGGATAAAGGCAGTAGTTGCTACCTTAAGTCATAGGAGATGACTTTGTTTGTTGTGGTATACACATTTTGGTGCCTGTTGTTTGTAGATATATGAGAGTAAGGGATGTGTGTATACATTATCTATGATGTGGATGTGGTGAATCAGTGTGGTTCACCTGAGAATCTGAGGTGTAAACTCAGAGGTGGAAGAAAATGATTTCCCAGGAATGTGATATTGAGCTTCTAGGTGTTATGTCTAACCTATATGTTGGGTAAGTAACCTAGGGTGGTATGATGTTACATGTAGTGATATCATATTGAGTTTGTGTGTGTAAAGGCCTTAAGACCTAGGGGACCAGAGTGCCTTAGGCTGGTAGAGATATCTGAATTTGTATAGGAGTTGTGATGCTCCGTGGAAATGAGGGAAGTGATTTCCCGGTTCAACTAAGGTTGAGGTTTGGATAGATGAGTTGTGATCCAAGGATCAGACTCCATAGCTGGGCTGATTCTTAGGAATTCAAAATGATCTGATGATGGTTTTGATAGAATCATGAATAGTTAAGAGATATGGTCTCAAGGTTGAGACAAAGAATGTGATGTGTAAATGGCTTATGAGTTCTCGTTACAATGATACCTTCATTTTGAGACAACCAACTGGAAAGAGCTATCTACGAAGGATTCAAATTGGAAAGGGCTACCTACGGAGAGTTCTGATAGGAAAGGGCTACCTATGAGGAAATCTGATCGCAAAGGGCTACCTACGGAGAGTATTGTACCGTAGTGTGGAGCCACCGAGACGACAACCCTAGTGTGCAGCCGCCTTGACAACGAACCGTGGAGTGCAGCCGCCATGATGTTGAATCGTAGATTAGCGTTGTGGAAGTGTTGGCTCTCAATGATGGTATATTGCAATGAATCCCACAGTGAATGGGTATTTTGGAGATAAGAAGTCATATGGATCCGAATGATTCAATTTGAATTAGGGCCAAGGTCTGGCACAAATAAATATATGTTGTGAATGTTGTCAGTTGTAGTGGGAGATTCCTATGGGACTCCTGTTAAATCAACTTGACATTGTGAAAGCACAGATGAGGAGAAAGACCTCAGAGCGTGCAACGGAAGCGTGGTGAATGTGATGTGTTTGAATACTGCGCTGAGCAGGAGCTCGAGTTTACAGAAAGTGCAATGTGTTAGTGATGGCTTAGGGAAGTAAAACTTCAGGGCCATGTAATTGTGCGAGAAGGGAATCTTGGAGGATCCCTGTTTGATTTTGTGAAGTACCATAATGTGTTGTGAACAAGCAAGGGTTTGGGTATATCCTACCCAGCTTGATGGCTTATGTGAATTATGATGAAATAAAGCATCGGTGATAAGTATACCCGGTTCCAGCTTGTTACGATTGTGTACTGTGAGTCCATCTTCCCGGTTGGGCTGGATCAGTTTGGTCTGGTGGGCTGCGCCTGATAGGCATAGGCTCAGGATGTGACTGATATTTGTGAGTCTTTCACCTGCGGCCCATTGGGTGATTCCGGTGGGAGGACCGTGCCTTCGGGGCGGTAGTTTACGGGGGATTGGCTATTTGTGAAGGCCGATGGGCCATTTGTGAAAGCCAGATAGCTATATGAGCTATAAGGCTATGTGTAAGCACTGCCACGCCAACAGTCCCTGAGTAGCTAACAACAGTTTGGGTAAAGACTGTGTGTCTTCCCGGCGGAGAAAGGGGATGAGGGTGGAGTGTGATGTGGAAGCCGAAAGGCTATTTGTGAGCACCGCTACGCCAATAGTCCCTGAGTAGCTAACAACAGTTCGGGTAAAGACTGTGTGTCTTCCCGACGGAGAAAGGGGATGAGGGTAGGGTGTGATTGTGGATCTACTATTGTGAGCCAGAATGGTTATATGTGTGCACTGCCATGTCAATAGTCCCTGAGTAGCTAACAACGGTTCGGGTAAAGACTGTGTGTCTTCTCGGCGGAGAAAGGGGATGAGAGTGGAGTGTGATTGTGAATCTGTGACAATTATGGATAAGCTGGGACTGAGGTATAGTTGTCTAGTAGAGCAGAACTAATTCAGCTGATGGCTAATTCGACTACATGATCGGGGGTTCTCTATTCAGAGGGCACTACCTTGGCATGGCCAGCCTGGCTAGCCACCACGTTGGTTGCACCGGTGTTAACCCTTGGCCGAAAGGCGGTGCATAAAATTAGAATCTGCGATGTGTGTTATAGTAAATGTGAACTGTGATGTGAATGCCGGAAGGGCAATTTGTATTTGTGAGACAGTAAGAAGCTGTCGTATTTGTGCAAGCGGCGGAAGCCGAGGTTTTCTTGCAATGTGATATGTGTGCAAGTGGCGAAAGCTACGCATCATTGTGTATATAGCCATGGGTGCTGTCGTTTGGTGAAAATCGTCACGCATTAATGTGAATCTGTCATGGACATTGTGTAATACCCAAAAGTTCCGGATGTGTGAGGGTAGCGCCGTGAAACTTGATACGGCAATGTGATATGTGATTTTTGTGAATACCCGAAAGTCTTAGTTACCACAAGTAGAGTTACTAGTGGGTGTACGGGTGAGGGTAAAGCTGTGAAAGTGGATATAGCGAAAGCTGAAATGTTTGTGTATACAGCTGAGGCTGTCGTGTGATGTATTGAGGTTGTGGTGTTTACTCTCGGAAGGGGTAATTAGATTGAGTTAAGCAGAGTGGTGGCCTATGCCACCTAACTGCCGAAATCTTATGATATGGCTCATGAATTAGAGCCTCCAGATATTAAGATGCGCTAACCACTCATGAATTGGGGGGCTTGCGATGATTGTGAATATGTGATGATGGTTTTGTGGCAATCGTATGTGGAGGCAAGTGCATTTGTTGGCAAATGTATGGTGATTGTGTTGTGCGACAATCGTGAAATGGGCCGATTGCAGTGTGTGGCAACTGAGTTGCATTCATTGTTTGAGATTCTTGCGAGAATAGGATTTGTGGAGTACCGTTTGGGTGGGTGGTCTTAAGGAGACCGTCCCAACAAGAAATGATTATGAAACGGAAGCTTTCATGAAGAAGCATCTGTAATTGTGGATTAAGTGGTTCGTCAAATTTCGAGGACGAAATTTATTGAACGGGGGGAGAAATGTAACACCCCGAATTTTGAAACATGAGGCTAGAGAATAAGCCTGAGATTAGTGGACTGCTAAGCCCCTGTTTAGCAAGATCCTAAATTGTGATTAAGAGATAATGACTCCAAAAGTGGATGTGGTTAGTGATAAATAACCTTTTTGGAGAATTCGATGTGATTTGAGTTCCGGAATGTGATTTGTATGTGCTGTGAGCAGCGCCGAAACCCTGTATTTAAGTTCAATTATGGATTAACCTCTAAATTGACTTAAAATAGAGGGAGGGCGCATAATGTGGTGATATGGAAAGATATGAAGTGTTTGGTGGTGATTCAAGAGAGATTACCATAATCAGGGGCAAAACGGTAAATTTACCGACTGACTGGTTAGTTACCGATGAGAACACTCCTTAGTAATCAAGATCAATGGCTAGGATTGAAAGATCAAAGGGTGGAATCATGTGTATATGTGTGTTTGTGAATTCATGGGTGATGGATTAAGATCTTGACAAGTGTCACCATAAGAGCCATTGATTGGGTCAAATTGTCAAAAGTCATTTTTCTCTTCTCTCCACTTCTAAGTGTCGGCCAAGTGACTTAGCTCACATTAAAATAAGACATTCTTCATCATTTTTTCTGCAGCTCACTTCATCTCTCCTCTCCACCATTGACGTCCAAGTTGAGCAAGAAAGAGGAAGAAGAAAACCTAAGGTTAGTGCCCTAAATAACCATGAATGCCTAATTCATCTTCACTAATATTATTCATGAGGTTGAGGGCTATATTCCTATGGTTTCAGAATTTTGATTGGTGAAGTTTGAGAACTTGTGGAAATTTGGAAAGATGGAGAATCAAAGAATTGGTTTGGGAAAGAGGAAGAGGTGAGTATTTGAAGACTTTTGATCTAAGTTTTGTGAGTTTTGGTTGAGCTTTGTGAATTTCGAATTTTACCCTGATTTTCTTGTGATTTTGGATTGGATGAATTGGGTTGTGTTTTATGTTGAAAATGGTGCCATGTTGTGGTATTTGATCATTGGAATTGGTTTGAATTGGATTGGACACAATGGTTGAAAAACTGGAAATTCTGTCCAGTGAGAATTCTGTCTGGGTAGTCTGTTTGTGATGCCGTTTTGGATGGGCAAATGATGTTGGAAAATTATGAAACTTTTCAGTCTTAAAGTTCACATCTCAAGCTTCAAAATGGACATAAATTATGTGTCATTTCGTTTTGTGAGCTGGGAGTTTGAACTGACCAAAGTTTGGCATCCAAACTGGACCCTGTTTTGGCAAGTTTGTTCTGGACAGTCAGATGACGTGGACGTTTTGACTGGGAAAATGATGTTCAAAAATTATGAAACTTTCCAGTCTTAAAGTTCACATCTCAAGCTTCAAAATGGACATAAATTTTGTGTCATTTCGCTTTGTGAGTTGGGAGTTTGAACTGACCAAAGTTTGGCATCCAAACTGGACCCTGTTTTGGCAAGTCTGTTCTGGACAGTCAGATGACGTGGACATTTTGACTGGGAAAATGATTTTCGAAAATTATGAAACTTTCCAGTCATAAAGTACACATCTCAAGCTTCAAAACGGACATATAATTTGTGCCATTTCGTTTTTGGAACTGGGAGTTATAGCTGTCCAAAGTTTGAGGTCGAAAATGGATTCTGTTTTGGGACAGTCTTGAATATTTGGGAATTCTGTATTTATGTGGTGATTTCTAGTATTGGACAATATTTGTTCTAGAAAGAGGACTTAAATAGCTTTCATTTGGCTTTGGAATCACCTTATTTCGATTTGTCCTGAATTAGTTATGATTTTTGGAAGTTCAGCCAAGAAACTGGATTTTCTGGGCCGCAGCCAACCCCCATTTTCAGCATTTTGAGAGTTTGAAAGGGTTCAGTATTCGTTTGGTTTGCGAGTAAGCGGAGCTGGAGCATACGTGGAAAGAAAAGTGTAGGGAACTTACCTCTCCTGCATGTATTGATATTTGTGTTTGTGTATTGATGCATGTTATTGCTTTGCTTGATTATGTGAAACATATATGAATGATTGAAGCTCTGTTTATATTTATGCTATGGCCATGAGTATGTTGTTGAAACATTGAGCATGCGAATATATCATTATGTGAACATGAGTTATTGTGATGCAAGCATGTCATGCATTAAACACTTATCTTGCATGCATATTGGTATCTGTTTCCTACTGGGATTCTCTAGAATCTCACCCTCCCCTACCAACATTTTAGACAGGTCAAGTGGCTCAAGGAAGGAGTAAGTGACTAGGGGCGGCGAGAATCCCTTATGGGCATTTGTATTTGGTAGTTGGTTATCGTTATATGCTGGGATAATTGTATATGTTCGGATGATAGTTGGGATGTATATATGGATATTGTATTTGTATATTGGATGAGTATTGAGTATGCATGTATGGAGTTGAGATTTTTGTAATCCCCGTTTGAGGAATTGTAAAGGGCGAATGTGCCCTATGAATTCTATGTAAAGGTATGAACCCGGAAGTTGTCGGGAAGTTATTGTTGTACACTCTGATATTTTTATAAATGTGATATTCCGCGTAATGTAATTGTATTCGAAATTGAATATGAGACCAGGTAAATTATATTTCGAAAGTTATCTGTGAAAACCCTGTCGTGAAGATGGGATTTTAAATAAGTTTTGTTTCCTATTGGTCTCTATTTCATTTTAATTGAGTATTTCGGATATAATTACGTCAGGGGGTTACAACAACCAAAAAGCAATTCTTCACATGGAAAAGCAAGCATGCAGCCCCAATTAAGGAAGCTAGAAACAAAATCCTAAACTAAAGCAAGAGATTTCCCCCCAAACTTAATATCTATGAATGCCAAGCTGCCAACAGAATTCCATACCTAAACCTATCCTCATTGCCTTTATAAGTCCTAAAATTAGTTTTTAAACTATGAGATCCATCACTTAGACTTAAGTTGTCAACTTCATTTCAATGTGGTAAACCAAATAAAGAATTTGAATTTAAGAGTGGATCAGTTCAAAATCATGAGAAAAATAAAGGGGCACAGATTTTTTTTTTGACAAACAATTATTGGAACCTTAAACAAAAATGATTTTTTTTATCACTAAACAAATTTAACCAAGTGACCCAAAAACTGTTCTCATATCAAAAGCACATGATTCAAAACAAAAACAGGTTTCACAATGACATTTGGTTTTCCACAATGAAAAAGTCTGAGTAGATTCCAAGAGCACCAACAGATTGATTAAGCATGAAGGCACAGGGTTTCCAAATTGGTCAAAATCTTTTACAATTGGAACCAACCTGGTTGTCACAAACAACAAAATTCCAAAGCATTCAGTAAGAATTCCAAACTTATCTCTAACCTCAATACCTCTTTTATAACCTTAAGTAATCTCAGAACAAAGATTTGATTGAGACAAAAATAGCAAAGTGAATTTCAGTATTGAAAGCAGTCCTAAACATGCAGCATAATCAAAATGATTAAGCTCAGGTTCACAAACAGCAGCAACTGAACACATCAGGATGTAAGGAGTGTAATCATGCTTCAAAAATTCTATTTCACTTGTGAAATAATACCACAGTTGCCAAAGATTTCAGAACTTATCAACACTTTGCGATTTACATGCTTGATCAGTTTATTGTGCATAACATGGTTGGCACTAGCAGAAACAGAGCACAGAAATATATGCTTGAGGGCAAATGCAACTTCTTGAAAAACCATATAAATCCTGAAATTCAAAGAGGCAATTTGAAATATTTGGATTTTGGGCAAAACATGGGTTCACACAAGAGAGATCTCTCTTCCAATTACACATTAGATGCAAAGCTCAATCCGTTGAACTAGTACCACATCATTCAAAGAATTGCTAGCTTGTGCTTAATTAAGTGAATCAAGCACAAAGGAGAAAAGAGCAATTTAGTTCAAAAGCGATAAATTACTCCTGCCAGAAAGTTCACCCATAAGTTCTTAAACCTTCCAAATGTAATGAAGAAATTGTTTCTAGAAAAGAAAACTTGAGTTCATTTGTACATCAGTGGATAAATGACCGAGTAAACCCTTTAAATCAATGTTTTTCCTTGGAAAGAATAGAGGTTTCATAAACTTAATTACCTGCTTTAGTTCTCAATTCAGCCCAGCAAGTGTAGAACATGCTAACAAAAGTATAGGCCAGCCAAATCATGCATTTAGGAGACCATTTTAAACAGGAAATCCTCAAAAATAGCTTGCACTAAACCTTAGCTCACAAATTCCATTCAAGCCTAAATTTCAACATATCTTGGAACTTAACCAGCCAGCTCTACCCAATTCACTCAGTATAAATATGACCTCAAATTCTTGAAGCTTAGCGACTAAATAAGCACATTAGACACTCATGAATCCTCAAGCAGGCCATAACAGTTCAAGCTTAAACTTGTAATGCTGCAATACTTAATCAAAACCACCGATGCATCATACGACTACTGTAATCAAACTCTACTATAATCCACTTAAATCCAACCCAAAACAAAGAAAAGGCAGGAACTTTAGGTCAGAAAAGCAGAATATGCACAGACCAGAAAAGCATGGAGCAACACTTACAGCTTGGGAAGATCATGAACAGGGGAGCACAAACCTAAGATAAAGGAGACTGAAACACGAGCTACTGTGAGTTACCAAGGCAGTGATCCCGAGTTGAGACCATTGGTAAATAGAGATTCCACCGACAGTGATAGTTATGAGAGAGAAAGAGTAGTAGAGAGAGATGGAAGAAGATGGTGTAGGTGAGAAAAAGACTCAATAGAGAAGCCCTCTAAACGGCTGGTGGTGGAGCAACTAGTGTTCGTCGGTGGTTAAAATGAAGACGGTGTTGGTGGGTGGGGCGATGGTGAAGTCTGGGTGAAATAGTGGGCTACTCGCGACTGTGGAGGCTGAGTTGGTAAGCAATGGTGAGCTGAGTGAAGATGGAGTTATGGTGGAGAGGAAGAATGGTGGATCTATAGTGAGTGAGAGCAGTGGAGTGAGTATTTATGACGGGGGAGGTCGAAAAAGAGAACAACGAAAGAGGAGGAGTGGTGGTGGATCTGTGACGGAGAGAAAGAGATCGAGTTAGGGAGTGTGTGAGCTTTGTCGGTGAGTCGAGTGTGGAGGAGTTGAGACGGTGAAGGCTGAGAGAGAGAATGATACGAAGGGATAGATGGATGGAGATGGAGAGGGACGACGATGTAAAGATAAACGGAATAGTGGATGGTGGACGGTGGAGGTTTATGGGTCGATAGAGGAGGGCGATAACGGTAAGGGAAGAAGAATGGAGAAGATGGAGAGGGAAGATGGACACGCAGAGCTCGGGTTCAAGAGAGAGTGACGGAGTAGTAACGACACGATTGTGAAAGGAAAAAAAAAGGGGCAGAGGCAAGAGAGAGAAAGAGGAAAAGAATGAAATAGGGCAATTTTTTTTAGATATCGGGTTCTGGCCGTAGTTAAGAATTTCTTGGCTGCAGCCTAAAACCCACAGCCCTGAACTTGGTTGCAGCCAAAATATGTTGGTTGCATCCCAAACCCTCTTTTTTTTTCTTGGCTGTAGCCCAAAGCTTTCTGCCACTTTCCTGGCTGTAGCACAAAACTTTCTGGACTCTTTTTGGTTGCAGCCCAAAATTTCTTGGCTGCAGACTATGATGCTGTGTTACTTCAGATATCAACAATCTAAGTGAAGAGAAAACACAGAATGCTTTATCACACTTACAAGTTTATGAATATAGCATATAATACCAACCTTCAAGCAATTTAAGCATAAATTCCTCCTGAATCTCATACAATCCTGAACATCAATAAATTACACAATTGAAAACACACTTTCACATGATCAAAGTGCACCAAAAAATTCATGAACTCACTTTACATCGATAATTGATAGGATTAGGCCAATCTAATGCACAAATCAAACGCTAATTCTTTCTACAAACATGGATACACCTAAATCAGAAGTGGAAATGCATTGGTAACAATAGTTATCAACTCAGGTCATACTTATCTAAAATTAGGCTTAGGAAAATCATGAGAAGGAAGGAACTTCCCTTGAAAATGCCTATCCAACACCAAAATTCTCCACTTTTCCTTTGTACCAAGCTTACTTCTTCCTCTCTCTATTGGGGGTTCCTCTCCTACCTGCGAAAGCAAAAGACCAAACATAAATCTACCAAAAATATACTAAAATCAAAGAAATTAAAGAGCTTAAGTTAAGAACTTGGGTTGCCTCCCAAGAAGTGTTTAGTTTATAGTCTTTAGCCTGACTCTTCATCTCCTCAAGTCACATCATCTATAGGTAAGGTGAAAAATTGATGGTTTACCTCCCCACCGCAATTGTGCTTTAATCCATGGCCACTAGCTTGAAATCCCTTATAGTCTTCATTGCTCAACCATCTTGTATCTTTACAACCTCAATAGCCCATTCAGTAACTTTTTTACATGCTTGTAGAATTTCCAAAAGTTATTCTTCTTGTCGAATGGCTAATGGTGAAGCTATACCCAATGGTATATTGTTGGCTCTCAAATAGACATGTTGAAACTTAGATGGTAACTTCTTCAACTCAGGAGGCCATGCCTCTTTAATAGTTGACTTTAAAGATGGCCTATCAAGGGAAGTGAAATTTAATGATTCCAATAGTACCTGACTCTTGATATTAGTCGGTGTTGCTTTCAAGACACTCATGTCATCTTCCACTGCTTGACCTTCTATTTGACTTTGTAATGACAAAGCATCAAAAAGCCTATTATGAATTGGCTTCTTGAATTCTTCTTCCTCAACTTGCTCAACTGTATCAACTAAGAAGCATTATTTAGTCTCATTGGGAGACTTTATTAGCTTGTTCATCTTGAAAGTAACATGCTCATCTTCAACTCGCATAGTAATCTCACCCTTTTCAACATCAATTAGGGTTCTTGCAGTTGCTAAAAATAGACGCCCAAAGATTAGAGGAATGTTCCAATCAACTTCACAATCTATGACAATGAAATCTACTGGAAAGATGAATTTATCCACTTTGACTAAAACATCTTCAATAATCCCTCTAGGTTGAGAAGTACTCCTATCCACAAAAAGAAGTGTAACAATAGTGGGTTTTGGCTATCCCAACCCTAATTGGTGGTTGAAAATAGCAAGGGGCATTAAATTCACACTTGCACCTAAGTCACAAAGAGCTTTACCACTGAAATTAGTCCCAATATTACAAGGGATGTAGAAACTCCCTGGATCCTTGAGCTTAGGAGGCAATTTTCTCTGAATAACCGCACTACATTCTTCAGTCAAAGCTACAGTCTCATACTCACTAAATCTTCTCTTTTTAGATAAGACCTCTTTGAGGAACTTAGCATATTTGGGCATTCTCTCCAATGCTTCGGCAAAAGGAATGTTAATATGAAGTGCTTGAACATATCCACAAACTTCTTGAACTGAGTATCATCTTCCTTCTTCTTGGATCTTAGAGGGAATGGAAGTAGAGGTATCACAACATTAGAGGTGGGTATTTCCCTCTTCTTCTCATCTTTCATCTCTTGATTTACCTTCTTACATTTACCACATCATTTAAACTCACTTTAACTTGCTTTTGTCTCTTATTATCTTTGTCTTCAACTACAATCTCTTCATTAACCTCCTCCTCATTAGTGTCAACAACCACATTATCTTTCTTCTTAGGGTTTGGTTTGCATAAGCTAGGTACATTCGGTAATACTTTGCCACTTCTCAAGTAAATGGAATGGCATTCCTCCTTTCTATCCCGTTTTGGATTAGGAATAGTGTAACTAGGGAGAGTCCTTCTTGACATGGCATTCACTTGTGATGCTAATTGCCCCACTTGTACTTCAAGGTTCTTAATCACCGTTTCATGAAGTGAGAAAGTGGCCTTGTTTTCAGCTCTTGAAGATTCTATATTGGATAATATTTGAGCTAGCATCTTGTCCATTTTAGACTCTTCTTCCTTAATAGGAATTTGCCTTTGTTACATTTGAAAACCAGGTTGAGCAACAGGCTTTGTACCTGAAGTAGACTCATTTGGTGGATTCAAAGTGTTACCTTGGCTCCAAGAGAAGTTGGGATGAGCTCTCCAAGCATGATTGTAAGTTTGTGAATATGGGTTCCCTTGAGAAGGTTGAAACTTGCCCATGTAGTTGATAGATTTTGAAGCCATGTAAAGAGGACAATGGTCAAGCATGTGGAAATCATTGCATTGCTCACATACAATAGGAGTGGCATGAACAGAATGCACACCGTGAGAAGTGCTCTTTTGCATTTGAGATTCTAGCACATCAAAACGCTTGTTCAAAGCGGATAAGATTATTGCAATTTGTGATGAAGAGTCTTCTTTTGTAGTAGGTATGGCTTGGGTAATCCTTCTATCATTGCCTTGAGTTTTGTTTGCAGATAGTTGATCCAAGAGCCTAAACACCTCATTGACAGGAACATTTCGGTAACCTCCATTGGTCATAGAGTCAACCGTTGCCTTAGATTGAGGATTAAGGCGAGTACAAAAAATTTGGATTACCACCTACTTGTCCACCCTATGATTAGGGCATTACTTCATCAATATTTTGTATCTCTCCCAAGCGGCATAAAGATGCTCATCTGGATGTTGTCTAAAGCTTAGAAACTCATCCCTTGCTTCAACAGATTTATCGTCAGAGAAAAATGGAGCTCTAAACTTAGCCTCAAGATCATCCTAGGAATTTATGGATCCTTTCGGGAGATTGTTGAACCAATCTTTAGCTTTCCCTTATAGAGAAAGAGGGAATAGCCTTAGCCTTAACACATCTTGGGGCACTCCATTTTGCTTGAAGGAATCACACACCTCCAAGAAGTACATTAAGTGCTTGTTGGCATCTTCATTGTAGAGACCATGGTACAACCCATGCATTTGAAGCATTGTAATCATGACTAGCTTGATCTCAAAATTGTGTGCTTGCATCTCTGGCATCCGAATGCAAGATTGAGTACCCCGCATATTCCGGCTAGCGAAGTCATTAACGGTAGCCCTATCATATTCATCATCCGCCATTGTTTCAGATTCAGATTCATATTCAGTCTCTTCATCAAAACGAGGTAATCCGTTAAGTACCACTATTAATCCGTCCAGGTGCAAGTGTTGCATGTACCGAGATGGTACCTACAAGAGGCACATGCAAGCAAGTATCAAACTAAAACAAAAATTAACAAAGAAAGGAAGGAAAGAAAAATTGTAAACCTAACTAAGAGCTCAAGCAAAATCTACTATCACAAGTCTAAGGTCGACTAAAGGATTTGTTAAACCAATCCCCGGTAACGGTGCTAAAAACTTGTTCGCTACCACAAGTGCACGGATCGCGTCAAGTAATAAAGTGATAAGTAAGATCGTTCCCTCGAGGATTTGAGTAACAAATTAGTCAAGCAATATGTTTGGTGAATTCAATTAAGTTGAGCCAAAACATGTTTTTGTGTGGAAAAAGAAGTTTCAAAAGATATTTTTGTAAAAACTAAGAATTACTGAACGAAAATCTGATTCTTGTGACTTCAACAATTGTAATAAGCCTAGGATTGTTCATCCCCTTTGTATTTCATAAACTTAAATCTTTTCCTCTCCAAGAGTACTTCTATGGGATATATATGTTAGTCTAAGGTTCACAAGCATTTGATTAAGCTCTCTCAAGTCATAACCAATTTTATATCCTCTATTAACATACACAATCTCTTGCTACAGTTAAGGGAAAATAATCTTTAAGTAACCACCTTAATTTGACAATGCTAGGTTAGTAATTATATCTCGATGTTACTAACAAACCATCCATTTAGTTCTTAAACTTCAAGTCTAGCATAATTCTACCAAAGTTCTACAATTAAATTAACTCTCTCAAGCTTAATTTAATTGAACAAATTATCCATAGTGATGGCCAGTCACGAATAGCAGCAAAAACAGGGTAAAATCAACATATATATGCCATTAGATACTTAGAGAGAGAAGGAATCAAGTTTAATCCATACAAAGGTTCAAAAAAAATCCTAGAATGAAAATCTTAGCTACCCATGTTCAAAAATGAATCACAGATATACACATTCATTACAGCCATATCAGAAATACAAAGGAGAAAGGGAATGAGTACAGAAAAACCAAGAGAAATTGAGTTGGAATCTCTTTCAATCTTCAATCCCACTTGATTTTCCTTGAGAAAACTCCACTCCTTTGTTTACAAATGCTCCTTAGCCGCCTCACAAAACCTTAGAATGTCAAGCTCCCCTTTTCATTTCTGCATTTTGCCTTTTAAATGACCTAAAAACAAAACGCATAGCTACTGTTTTTGGGTTCTGGCTGCAGCCAGAAATTCTTGGCTGTAGCTCAAAATCGTCTGTCTTCTGGCTATAGCCAGAAATGGCTTGGCTGCAGCCCGAAACTTTTTGGAGGTCTTCTGGCTGCAGCCAAGCATTTCTCTTCAACTCTTCAAACTCTTTCCATGATGCAATGATGTTCTACTCTTCTTCCCAAATTCTTAATCCATGATTTGTGCTTCCAATAACTCTTTGTGTCTCAATTGTGATCCTATCAACACAAGAAAGTCTATACAAAGCAAAGGGTGATTTATGATAGCAAAATATTCACATTTAATCAAAGAATTATACCCTTTTTAACCAAACACTCATTAGGCACATTCCTTCACACTTCAATCCTCATATACCCATTAATCAATCAAAAAGTGTGATAAATCAAGTGTAAATGTGCCTTTTTGATATGAATTTCACAATGCTAACAGTTATTTCTAAAATGTGCCATTCACTTCCATAATTCACCTTCTTTGTTAAATTACCATCATAACAGATGAAATAGAGAGTAGTGAGCCGCGGTATCCTTCCAATGAAAAGGTGGATAATGATAGGAGCTACATGCATAAGTAAGCATAACTGAATGCTATTTGCTTCAGCTTGTAGGCTTATAACAAAATTCTTAGTATTTTCTAATACTTTCTTAAATCACGGAGATGCCTCCTCAGGATGGACAGAGAGTAAGTTCTTATGCTAACAATACCGTGCTTCCATTCACAGTTTTGGTATGTTGAAGACCTTAGCATTGCACAACTGTCCGATGCTAACAACTGTTTTCACCTTAGATTTTCTGGGCAATCTTTCACTTTTGAAGGTGCTCGTACTTAAATACTGTCCAAAAATAAGTGCTTTACCAAGCTCAGAGCAGGTGCTTTCCTCCCCCAAAATTAAGAACAATGGCACTACTCCATCTTCCTCAACTGATCAGCAGTTCCGATGGATTACACATGGCTCCAAGTTTAGAAAACATAGGAATTTATGATTGTCCTGAACTTGAGAAGGTTTCAAAAACAGAACTGTTGAGTCAAAATTTGAAAGTCAACAAAGGAGAAACCAAGTGGTGGGAGGCGTTGACATGGAGTGAAGCAGAATGACTTCATCAAATATGGCGAGCCACTAGAGTCTTCCATGAGCAAGGTCTCCAAGTATAAGATTAAGAGGTATATCTATGCATAACTATGTCATTTACCTTAGCTTTTAGGCTCATAACAAAATAGTTGCATTTTCTTAAATGATTCTTGAATAATAGAGGGACTAAGGAAACATGGACAAGGATGTTTGAGTCTGATGAAGATGGGCATGTATGGATAAAATATGGTCAGAAAGAAATTCTCAATGATAGATTTCCAAGGTAATGCTGATTTCAGTTATCCATGAATCATAATTTACTTCACAGCTATATATGAATCTTTTTTATTAAAATAAACTATTTATATGCTTCTTTTGGATTATGCTACATGTGATCAATATATAGATCAAATTTCATATGCACTCATAGGCATGATCAGGGTTGTCAAGAAAATCAAACAAGTGCATTTTATTGACGAGAAGCGTTACTTTATATTTATACTGGACTTCACACTTGCACACAAGTCTGCAGTGTAACAGATTCCTCTATGAATAATCAGGTTGACTTGATGACTCAATTTGGCTTGTAAGCTATGTCAAAATGCGTGGTTTTCCCCCCCTAATACCAATTCTTAAATGACAGAGGAGTTATCCCCACATGGACAAAACAATATTGAGTCTTCTAAAGATGGATATAGTTGGAGGAAATATTGTCAGAAATAAATTATTCTTGGAGCCAAATTTCTAAGGTTCTACCACATTTACTTCTCCACAAATCACAATTTACTTCCCCAAACATATATATATATATGCGTCTTTTGACTTGCACTACATGTCGTCTCTGCATAGAGACGACTATTATTATCTAGGTATAATTTGGCAGAGCATAATGAGAGACGGCAAAAGGTTTGCATTGCAGCTTTATTTAAAAACAAGGTTATTAAATTTGGACCGGCATCTAAACTGGTTGAGGTAGTGAGCCAAGGGTTAGTGGGCTAGGTTGGAGTTAAACCGGAGTTAACTTGTTGCCAAACTGATGAGAAAGTGAAGATTTTAAAGTTATTTATTAATATGAAATTCTGAAAAAAATTTAAAAAATCAAATTTAATTTTTTATAAAAAAAAATAGTGACCCGGGTTAGTTGTTCTCACTGGACCGGGTAGGGGGCTGATTCGTCAGTGTCAGGGTAAAATCAGCTGGTCCAGTCCGGGTTTAATAACCATACTTAAAAATGATGTATTCTTTTTTTTTAAGTAAAAATTTTCATTAAAGAAATAAAATGATAGTACATCACAAATGTGCAAATAGTAAAAGGGCATGATTGCAGAAATTTAATAACATTATGATTCACGTTCATTAACTTACCTACTTGTCCA
The DNA here is from genome assembly GCA_963210345.1 of Inga oerstediana. Taxonomy (NCBI): domain Eukaryota; kingdom Viridiplantae; phylum Streptophyta; class Magnoliopsida; order Fabales; family Fabaceae; genus Inga; species Inga oerstediana. Next base: position 87,923,035 of record OY723400.1, on the reverse strand, counting down.
AAATCAATCAGATTGAGCATATATTTACCTAATTGATCATATCAAGAAAGTTCACTAAGTTAGTTAATGTGATATATATTTTCTAAAACACCCTGATCATCTTTCTTAATTCTTTCATTCACTCTCTTTCTTGTTTATTGTTGAGGGAGCATCATTAGGGGTAATTTAGGAAAAAATTTACAAATATAAAAATTATGTCTTATATTTAGAATCAAGATCAACTTTTCAAATATATCTTATATTAAAAGTTTTTCTCATTCTGATTACTAAATTTACCCAATTCGGTACAGAAAAGAAAAACTTGATGGTGATGAAGCGCTGGCCAAACTTTTTCGAGATATACTAGGATGCTGAAGACGGTATGAGAAAAGCAATGAGAATGTCATTTGTAAGTTTTTATATTGGAAAAAATCAAATTAATTAGCTCTAATAGTTTAAACAAATTTTCAACTAAGTCCCTATAATTTAGAAAATTGCAAACCGAAAATAATTAATTTTGTTGCAAGTTTTTGTTCGGAATTGTAAAATCAACAATACATTCAAATAAATTAGAAATTTAGTATAGTGAGAGTAAATCAATAAATAAGATTTATTTTAATATAATTTTTAATGGGAAGAAATTTTTTTGAATTTTTGTGAATATTTTTAATTGTGTTAATATTGGATTATAACAACAACAAGCATTTTCTCCCCCACTCAACATATAATTAAAAATGATTTCAAAATTGGAAGAAATTAAATTCATTAAACACAAAAAGGTAACTTATATTACCACACTTATCACATCTCTCAAAACACTAGTTAACTTCAAAATCGATAAAATTTGCCCAATAAAAAGAGCTCAATCTGCATTTTAACTCGTGCATAAGGGGGAAAAAAGAAATCGCTGGATTTCCACTATATGTTTCCCTTGCGTGAGTCTACTCCTCCTCTGCTCATTTACTTATCCAAGCTCACATGTTATAATACAAACACTTCGACTCTCACATTCTCAAACAATGTGGGACTTGTACCATTTGACACACCAACATTTATATTATAATTCCAGTAGAGCCGGTGATGATTCAAATAAATGGCTTTGGAAAACAATATGGAAACTTCAAGTCCCTCAACGTTGTAAAAATTTCTTGTGGTTAAGTGTTTGTAATGGGCTGCTTATGAATGCTTCAAGATATTATAGAGGGCTCAGTCAATCTGATAGATGTATGATCTGTTTGTAGGAAAAAACTCATGTATACACAAATAAATCACAAATTAGAGTATATAAATTTTCCTATATCAATAGTGGAAGACTTATAATAAAAATTATAATATATTAAAATATCTAACATTCTCCCACTTGGCCTGTAACTATATGTCAGTTTCCCTGTTCAAATTAATTAAGGCTATGCTGCAAGAATCATGGCGATAAGTCATTTTAAGTCGAGTATTATCTTCCATGTATTATGTAGCAACACCCTTACTTAATAGGTTAAAATTTAATGAATAAACCTTAACTGTTTATTTGGTTCCTACTTAAATGTTTGTCAATCTCGATCACAAGGTACCAATATGAGACAACAAACTCCAAACTTGAATTTCATCATTTAACAATACCTTATTTAGATCACTCAATGTGATCCATCTCACAGATAAGGTATTTGATCATTTAATGTCTCTAAATGCATGCAATTCATTTAAGGATCTATATTTTATGTGTTTATGACCCATTGACTTTATGGTCACACAACACCCTTAATGGGTTTAAATTAATTTAAAACCACATGATGAAATTCTTTAATCAACAATCTTATAACTTGCCTCCAAGAATGACTAGATTAAGCAATTCATGGTGGAACTAAGTAGTCAGTGACTACTTAGCAATCTTGCACTCCTCCATAATGGAATTTGTTCAATAAACGTAAAAATGCATCACAATGTTAACCATTTTATAGCATACTAAACTAAATAAATCTAATCATTCTCCTATACGTAGAGCATGAGACTTAATGTACATTTTATAATGTACTTCATGACCTGCAGCTTTTCAATTATTATTCAAGCAAGAATATACTTGATAATCCTCCTAAAGTTTCCTTGCAATGGCATTACTAGTTTGTGTGCACATTCAAGCAAGCCTACACCTATGAAACTAAATTAGAAGGAATACAATGATATATATATATATATATATTAGAGACATGTGGACAATCTAATTGTATTTTCATAACAACTACCATCTATCCATAAATGTTCAAATACCTGTGATCATAGGTTACTTGTGACATTCTCAAGAATTTTGAGAACAGTTTCCTTATGTATTCTAAAAGAATACTACACTTAACCTTGTCCTATCACAAATTTGAACAATGGTGATTTTGTTATGTGTAACACCTTATGTCAAAATTCACAAGCAATGAGTGAATCATTATTTTGTTCAATATAGATGATTCAATTGCCACTAATCTAGTGATATAAATAGTCCTATGATGCTTTCAACATTATCATGTATGTGATTACATCATAATACCTTATTACAGTTTCTCAATTTTGCTAACCAAATTCTCCTAATAGTTTATGTGACCTTTCTTTCAATGCACACACATCTCTCCTTGTTACTATAATGGAAAGATGCCAATGGAATTTAAGGTCACTCTCATAATTTATCTCTAGTCAGATTACTTGAAGTATATGATGTATAGTTGGTAGCAATTGCCAAATTTGAATTGTCATTGGTTTTAACCCAATCTGCTAATAGATTGAAGTTATATAATAAGAGCACTATCTATCAATTTGAAATATCCCTTGCTCGTTTCGGGATATTTTTCCTAATAATTGATAGAGTCCTTAATGTTGATGCTTCTTATTTCAAGCTTGATCAATTGAGAATTTCAGAACTTTATTATGTTTCACATTTACCTCAAGGAGAAGAGTATCATGTAAAACCAATGTTCTATCATAATTAGAGGTTACAATCTGTTATGTGTGATCATCCTGAATGGGTTTGATCACTCCCACTAATCATACCATTTCTTAATAATTTTGGCGTTTCAAAATTATTACACAACTTCTAAAATGGAATGGACAGCTCAATAGAACTCCCAAGATCTCTCTGCATCTTCACCAAAATATGCAGTCTTAGTCTCTAGGATGTTTTCAATCCACACTCTTTCATTTATAAGACAATTCTATATAAACTGAGCTTCCAACTTTCAGATTTAAAAGGGTTTAAACATAATTTTATTGGAAACTCATCTAAGATATATAGCTGTTTTGAGTGCATTCTTTAAGAGGAAAACATATAGGCTAAGTCACTTTCCTCAGTCATGTACCCATCATGTCATCCATCTCTTCAAATTGACTTCACTATATTAATCTGTTTACCAGATTAAATTACCCACTCTTGCTTTATATACTCTAAAAATGTCAGATGACACAACTTAATTATAAAGAAAAAAATGTTCAGGTATTTGAAGAGTCAACTGAAAGTAGGATGAGCTATTTCATCTATTAAAACATAACTAATGGAAAGTGTATATCTATCGTTGCCTCCAATCAAGCCTCTAATCATTAGACAGATTAAAATTGATATGTCTATTGCTTTATGGCTTTAGGGTTGGTAGCTTATAACCCTCATTTAAAATCTCATGCTTTTCCAAAAAGGAGCAAAACTTATATACACACATTTACAATGAATATTTAATATCCATGCATGTGTTCATGAAAAGGAGTAATAATTCATGAGATAATAAATAGAAGATATATTCCACTAAGATTAATAGAGACATCTTACCCTATGATGGAGAATCACTCAATGGTCAACAAAACAATGCAATAACATTTATGAGAATTTCTAAATATGTCCCTCAGCCTATCAACAACCATCGACTTTGTTCCATTCTTTATGTACTTATAATAACCAGCTTTTAACTAAGATTACTTTATTGAGACAACAATGTTATATCATTTCTCACGCTAGTATTATAAATACTAGAACTTTTCTTAATGTCAATTTTATCTTAATGACAGGAGTTCTCCTTATAGGCTTTAATTGCCTCTATTAAATTATATCAAACTAAATAATTGAACAGATAACAATTATGCTGCAAAGTCAAAATTAAAACATGCTTACAAAATTACTATAAGAGGCAAGTAACCATCGTATATAGGGATGAGCAAAAAACCCGGTGGTCCAGGTAGTCTGACCCGACCCGGTCTGATAAAAAAAAATTGGTCCCAGGCAGCTTCGCACAGACCAGACCGGACTGGTCTTCTCGGGTTGGACTGGACTTCGGTCCAAGGTGCCCAACCCCATAGGCTGGTCCGGTCTGACCCGAGTTGTACACACACATATATATATATATATATATTTTTAATTCCCCATTAGTCCATTACGAAGCCCCAAAGACGCACCCAGGCCTGATCCACCATGCACCCAAGCCCCAAACCGAAACCCCACTGACGCACCCAATACCCCACTTCAGATTTTTTTTTGCTGATCAATAATCACTACCTCAGCAGATCAGCTCACTGCCTCACTCACTGCTCTTCGATTTGACCTTCATTTCATTTTCATCATCTCTTCTCTAGGTTAGAGATTTGAGTTCGATTATCTCCCTTTCGGTCTCGGCTCCGGTTGCAGTCCGTCTCGGCGTCTCCACATCGTCTCCCTCTCGGATCTGGTTCCTGTCTCCCTCTCAGATCTGGTTCCTGTCTCCGTCGACGTGCCCTGTCTCCGTCTCCCTCTCGGCTCCAGTTCCCATCTCCGGTCTCCCTGTTGAGTCTCGGCGATTCAGAGTCTGGCGCCTTCAAGGTGAGAAATCCATTGTTGCTGCTGGTTTTCTTGGCCATAGAAATAGAAATCTTAGTTGGTAGAAATCAAAATATTGTTTAGAGCAATGTTTGCATATTGCTGGTTTTCTCTCGGGTCTTGTAAGTATTTTTTGAATTCATGAATTGTGCTCTGGTCCTAGCCACGTAAACACTATTTTTGAACATTGATATTTGATATGCACATTTGTGCTCTGGTCCAATCCTTTATATTTTCGTTTTTTTTTGCCAACGTATTTCATATTAATATTGATATGCACATAAGCACATTTGTCATTTCGATAAATTATGTTTTTGCTGTGTAAAATGACTCGTTTGGTTTTGGAAGGCATGTGGATTTTCATAATGAAAAACTTGGTTGTGTTTAAAATTTTCTCCCAAGAACAAAGAGTAATTTCCCCCTATGTTATGATTGAACTACTGACATAGAAGAGTTTTAGTGAAACTTTTTACTAAAATTAGTTGGAAGAAGGGGATGATGTGAACTTGGACTTGTGAAAGCTGTCAAATACTCACAAATAGTGTACCGCATAACTAAATATTGTTAGAGGAAATTGTGAGCCAGTAGAAGCTTATTAAATTTACTCACAAATTGTGAGCCAGTACGAAATTGTACCGCATATTAAATTTACTCACAAATAGTTTATTTAGCCAGTAGAAGCTTATAAATATTAGAGGAAATTGTGAGCTTCTTCTAATTATAAACAAATGATTTTTGCAGACATGGACAATGAGCAAAGTTCAAGTGTTGACTTATCTCAATCTTCCAATGTTGGTGAGAATGAGTCTCTTGGTGGACCATCTTCTACTCCTACTGATTCCACTAATCCTCACCAAGCTCCAACCACTGTAGAATGTCCTCCTCCTACTCCAACAGCTGCCACTGGAAGTGAAACCACAAAAGGTTGTAATAAGAAGAGAAAACAACCTGAGAAGAAACAATCAGAAGTGTGGGATCACTATACTAAGTTACCATTGGAGGATACAGATGGAGAGCTTAGAGCTGTATGCAAGTATTGTGGTAATGATTATGCTTGTGATCCAGTGAAATGTGGTACGACTTCTTTGAAGAGACACTTAAAAAAGTGTTTGAAAAATCCACATAGGGCAACTGAAATATCAAAACAATCCATGTTGAACTATGTTTCACAAGGTGGGCAAGGGGGAAGCTTAGCACCTCACATGTTCAATCAAAAACGTTGTCGTAGGGCTCTCGCGGAGTTTATCATATGTGATGAGATGCCATTTAGACTAGTTGAAAAGCAAGGTTTTAAATCATTTGTTAAAGAGTTGGAGCCAAGGTTTCAAATTCCTTCTAGACATACGGTTGCTAGGGATTGTTGGCTATTGTATCTTGGTGAAATGAGGATCTTGAAGAATCAATTGAAGCAGTGTACTAGTCGTATTTTCCTTACTACAGACTGTTGGACGTCAGTTCAAAACTTCAACTACTTATGTCTTACAGCTCATTTTGTTGACAAAGATTGGAAGTTGCACAAAAGGATTCTTAATTTTTGTTTGATTGAGAATCATAAGGGTGACACAATTGGAAAGACTATTGAGAGGTGCATATCAGAATGGGGCATACAAAATGTGTTCACCATCACAGTTGATAATGCAACATCCAATGACACAGCCCTTTCATATTTGAAAAAACGACTTATGAATTGGAAGGGACTTGTTTGTGGTGGTGATTTTCTTCAACTACGGTGTTCTGCTCATATTCTCAATTTGATTATCTCTGATGGTTTGAAGGAATTGAAAGATGCATTCGAATCAATTCGAAATGCAGTAAGGTATGTCCGTTCCTCCCCTGCTCGCCTCAAAAAATTTCAAGATTTATGTGACTTGGAAATGTTGGATGCAAAAAATATGTGTGTTTTAGATGTTAGCACTAGATGGAATTCTACATATTTAATGTTGGATGTCGCTTTGAAATTCCAAAAGGCATTTGAAAGATTGGGGGATGAAGATAGAGATTATGTAGCATACTTTAAGGCAAATGGCCCTCCTAACAAACAAGCTTGGAATAAGGCAAATGTCTTTCTTAGATTCTTGAAGGTGTTTTATGAAGTGACCTTGATATTTTCTAGCTCGCTCACAGTCACTGCAAATTCGTGTTTCCATAAAATTGCTTTGATTCAAGAGTTGTTGAATGAGACTATTGAGTCTGAGGACCCTCTTCTTAGGGAAATGTCCTCAAGCATGAAGATGAAGTTTGATAAATATTGGGGGGCAACAGAAAATATGAATCCTTTGTTGATTATTGCTGTGATTCTAGATCCTCGATACAAGCTTGCCTATATCAATGATGTATTTGAGCAACTTTTTCCGGATTATCAACTTTGTATGTCCATGAAAAATAAGGCAAGAAACACTTTGTATCGCATGTTTGAAGAGTATTCTATAAAGTTTGGTGTTGAAATAGGCAGGTCTCATAGTGCCAACACTTTGAACTCTTCTGCTAGTTCCCATGCTTTGAACTCTTCTGGTAGTGCCAACACTTTGAATTCTTCTGAGAGTGTTATCACTTCCATTGCAAATACCGGTAAACCAGACCCTGGTCGTAGATGGTTGGCATCCCAGAAAGAAAAGATCTCATCAGTAGATCCTCAGTCTGAATTAGATAGATATCTTTCGGCTAGTGCAGTTGAAGACATGCCTATTGATGATGATGATTTTGACATATTGACATGGTGGAAGGTTAATTCCACCAAGTACAGAGTGCTTGCCATGATAGCACGTGATGTATTGGCTGTACCAGTATCTACAGTTGCTTCTGAAGCAGCTTTTAGCACTGGTGGACGTGTTGTTGATGATTATAGGAGTAATCTATCTCCTAAAATGACTGAAGCACTCATTTGTTCCCAAAATTGGCTACTTGCTAAGCAATCTATCTCAGAATTAGCCACTATGTTGACTGAATATGACAACTTCCAAGAAACTGATAATGTTGTTAATATTCCAGGTAATATTTTGAATTCTATGTTTATTATTCAAGTTTACATATTTCATTATTACTAATTTCTTAACACATACAATTTGTTTTTTTTAAGATGGATCAAGCATCATTGAAGGTGGAGGAGACAAATGAATGACAATGGATTGTAATGTGTAATGTGATAGACTTGTTGTTCTTTGTTATGTTTAATTGATTGTCATAGATTGTATTCAAACCACTTTAAAATGTTGTTGCTTTTTATTTATTTTGAATGTTGTTGGAGATTATTATGGATTTATGGATGTCATGGATTGTAATTTATTATTACTTGTTATGGTCTTATGGATTTATGGATGTCATGGATTGTATTGGGACCATTCCTATTATTTTGCTTTTTATTTATTTTGAATGTTGTTGTTGTTATTTCTTATGTTTAACACTTGTTGTTATTTGCTGTTTAATTGATTGTCATGGATGTCTCATGTCATGGATTGTAATGTTGTTGCTTTTTATTTATTTTGAATGGTATCTTATTGCCTAAATGTAATTGTTTCCCCATTGAAAACAAAAAAAAATGTTGTTATGTGCTATTAGGAATCTGCAAAAAAAAAAGAAAAAAAAAAATACCAAATGGGTCCTGGACTGCCTGGACTGGTCCAGCAGTCCGGTGGACCTGGTCCGGTCTGGCCCAAGCTCGGGCTGGTGCTGGACCAGACCGGACCTCGGGCTGCCTTGTCCAGCCCGAGGTGTTTTCCAGACCAGACCTCGGGTTGAGGCCAAACCCGGTCTGGTCTGGTCCGTGATCAACCCTAATCGTATATAAGTGTATGTTTACCAATATAAATCATACAATTATAAATTCGTATCATTAAAGTCTACCTGTGGGCAAAGACATTAGCATAGCATAAATTTATCTCAAATTGGTGAAAGTGGAATGCAGTTATATCTCCTAATACCTGTGGGCTACTTAGAAAATATAATGCTATTCCATTCCACCCTAATTAAAACTATGATTATAATTATCTAATGGTGGGCAAAGATTAATTATAACCACACATTTTTTTTTGGACATTAACCATACATTTAATTACAATTGATGTCTTAATCTTTAAGTGATGTATTTTGTTCATTAGAACAAAACAGAGTGTATGCGCCAAGTGAGGATGATGTGGCTACTCCTCGATTCTACATACTTATCACTAAGACATCACACCATTGTGTATATTAATTATACATATAATCATAATTGATATCATAAAACCTTGTGTGATTAAATATGCATACAACATGTGCATAAGGATGCTGTAGTTATTCCTTAAACAAAATATGTATGCTAATCACTAATATCAAATATATACAATTTAAGTACCATATATATATGCACAATGTCAATGGGAATCTTAGTTAATTAATTTAATCAACTTTTGAAGATTAATATTTAAAAATCCATATATGATTATTTATGCATGTTGTAAGAGAGCGCTGTAGCTACCATTCTAACACGCAAGTTAATCATAAATATCAATCATGTGCACTTAAATTCTGTATATGCACATCTTTATGGAGGACTTAACCAATTAATTTAATCAACATAAGTGACCAAATACGATCCTCCGACTTTGATTAAATTAATATTACCCATTGGATAGAGTTGATATTTTAAAACACATAAGTGATTATTTACACATGCAACAGAGGATGCTGTGGCTACTCCCCAAGATGTATGCTAATCATAAATATCAAATTTGTGCATTTAAATTCCAAATATTCACAAATCTTTAATGAGAATTTGATTGATTGATTAATTTAATCAACAAAATGTGACTAAATAATCATCTTAGACAAATTCTCCCACTATTTTGTGCATTCAAAATAAATATAATATATGCACATCTTAATGGAGGGAATAATTAATTAGTTTGATCAACAAAGTCCCTAAATAATTAATTAGAAACTCTCCCACTGTTTTATGTATCCAAAATTGTTTAAAGAACTGATTGATTTTGGCATACTTCATTTTAAATTAAGTTTTTGCAAATTAGAATGGTTAGATAATTGCCCAAAATGAGTTATCCAAATATTTAGGCAATAACATGTCAAAATGATTTTGAAAATTTTCCAGAATATGAAAAATGCCAAAATTAACCCTTTTTCATTTATTTAAACAATGTAATGTGATATAATCAAAATTATACATAAAACAGAAGTTAATTTTATAAACAGTATGTAAAAATGTTCATTTAGTCCAAAATCATCTCTGGTAATTAAAACTTCATAGCCTAGAAAAATTCAAAACACAATAGGGCCTATAAGTGAATTTCTCCAAGAGGGAAATAAAAATAATAAAGCCCAGAAATGTTATAAAAAAATTGTTGCCGCTTTAAAAAAAAATTAACATGAGATCTCAGCCCAGAAATGAAATTGTCCATTGAAAACAAAAGGCCCAAGTTTGAATTTCATTAAGTCAAAAAAATTCAAAACCAAGTCCAATTGAGTATTTTGGCCCAGGCGGATTTCAAAAGCAGGAAAAATGAATTTTTCGTAAGTCCAGAAACATTCTTGGCCCATATATGTAATAAAATAAAACAAGCTCAGAAAATGAGCCCAAGATCTTCAACGACCCAAAACATGATAAATAAAAGTTATAAAGGTAAAAAAATAATTAAAAAATCTCACAGGCCCAAAGAATTGAGATCAAAACGCGTATGAGGAGGGAGGCTTCTAGCGAACATCAAAACGGCATCGTATCAACTTAAAGCAAAATGCACCATTTCAATAGTCTCCCCCATGCTCTCAGGTTGACCTACCTAACCCGGACCCAATTGTAGACCCGGCTGAGTCTGCCGCTACCCGCGAATCCAAGTCAATTTTTCAGGCGACCAGAGAGCTCAAAATACGATAGTTCCGATAGTGTTAAGCATGAATAATCAAGTGTAAAACAAGATCTCTCACAATAATCTTGTAATCGTTACAAAATCAAACAAAACAAAGTTAATCGAATTAATTTCAAAAAACTGAAGAAAAATGAAAGTCGGAGGTTACGGCGATAATGATTACGGCGAAGTGAATTGAATCGAAACATTCTGGGTGAAATCCAAAATCAGAGGTTCCGACGATAACGATTACGATGAAGCGAAACTAAAATTAATAAGGGCAATGCCTTATCAATTCATCAGAAAGGATCAAAACAAAGCACGTGAGTTAAATCACAACTGAGGTGGTTTTTGGCTCCTTCAATTTTCTGATGAAGGAGGCGACAGAGATCCTCGAAGAACATAAAAGTTCTTCTCTCATCCAGTAACCTAATAATTAAACTCAAATCAAAAATGAAATTTTGAAAACCCAGATGAAAGACTCTCAAATATATATATATATATTAAAATCGATCAAAATGCTTGCAAATTTCTTTCCAGTAATTGCAAAAGGTAAAGCAAGGAATCAGGTCCTTCGAAACTAGTTGAAGGTGGTGATGATTCATTGGTTAAAAGTCAATCTCCTCTCTAAATTTAATTTTATGCTTAGATCATCCCTGATCAAAGAGTAGAAGGTAGAGGATCAGAGACCTTGACTCTGATACCACATGTAGGACAAAACTCATGTATACACAAATAAATCACAAATTAGAGTACATGAATTTTTCTATATCAATAGCGGAAGACTTATAAGAATTACCTCTCGCCATTGCTAAGCTTTGATTCAATAGAGAACTCACAAATCCTGATGAAAGAGAGCTGCAAAAGGAACTGAAGACAAAAGATAATTTTCAGGTCTCTTTCTAACTGGCTGTGAGGCACAGCAATGGCAACTGGGTTAAGAGTCGTCGCCAGTCAGGAAACCTCAAGGAGCAGCTAAGTTTTTTTAACGCTCATCTCAATTGGCCGTAAACTTAATTGTGTGTTTTCCACCATTAGAAAAATCACATTAATAACCAATAACCCTAATCTTGAATTGGGCCTAAATCTGACTTACGGGCCACACTCAGGATATTGTAATTAATTACCTAATTAATAATAACTAATAATAATTATAATATATTAAAATATCTAATATTGTTATGAGGCAAGGGAGGACATACTTCATGTTTTGTAGGACTGTAATGTTGCAAGGGAGGTTTGGCAATGTTTACTACTACAAAAAGTTGCAAACACATTTTTCTACACTTAGGATTGAGTGTTATGGTTTAGGAAAAATTTGGGTCAGCGCCTCCAAATTGAAGGTATTGGCTGGGGTGTCTGGTTTGCTATTTCCTGCCGTGAATTATGGATGGCACATAATGCTCTGGTTTTTGAGAGAAAGGTTGTGTCACCAGCTTCTATAGTAGCGAAGCTAATAGCCTATATTAAATGGGCTCCAGGTGTGATAAGGGCTGAATCAAGCAAGTTTTATGGAGTGGAAGAATGGGAACCACCAGAAACTGAATATGTTAAGGTTGAAGTTGACGGGGCAGCTTTGGGGGATAACAGTCAGTCGGCTTGTGGTGGTCTTATTCGCAATGACAAAGAAAAGGTACTTGGCGGATTCTGTTTCAATATTGGTGCAGGTTATAGCTTTGAAGCTTAAGCTTGGGGGTTTTGGTAGGTTTGAAGATAGCATGGGACAGAGGCTTCAAGCATGTGATAGTTAAATCGGACTGTCTTGATCTCGTCGAGTGTATTCGTACTAGAGAGCTAATGGAGGAACCTGAAGAAGACATTATGAGTGAAATAGTGAAGATGCTTTATCGCAACTGGGAGGCCACTATTCGTTGGAGTAAAAGAGAAGTAAACATGGTGGCCGATGGTTTGGCGAAAGATGCTTTGTCTGTAGCTAGCGGATTGTACTTCTTTTCTGAAACATGACGCGTACCTTTCCAAAGGGCAATAAGTAGGTCAGGAGAGGGATCAACAACAGTCTCAGGAACAACTGGGTCAGGAACATGAATGGGAGGATCTGGGGAATCAGGAATAGAAACCAAAGACTCATGACAAGAATCCGTCGGCGAAGCAGTGACTGGTGAAGGCAAAACATTGATAGCATCAGCATCATGTATGATATCGGGTTCTGGAACAACAGCTTGTATTGGTGAGAGAGGGACACTATAAACCAGGACATCATCAGACTCAGCAATGACAGATGGAGACTCAGAGGAGGTCAAAGATGTGAAGAAAGAAGAAGACTCATGAAAGGTCACATCAGTATACGCAAGATAACGGCGCAGATCAGGAGAGTAACACCGATAACCTTTCTGAACTCTAGAATAGCCAAGGAAAACACATCTTAGGGACTTGGGATCAAGTTTACTAATACTAGGACGGACATCCCGAACAAAACAGACACAATCAAAGATTTTTGGATCAACAGGAAACAACATAGAGGTGGGAAACAGAACAGAATACGGAATATCCCCACCAAGAACAGCTAAAGGCATGCGATTGATGAGAAAACATGCAGTAGATACAGCATCAGCCCAAAAATTTTTAGGGACTGAGGAATGAAACATGAGAGCTCGGGCAATTTCTAAGAGATGTCGGTTCTTTCTTTCAGTAACACCATTTTGAGCAGGGGTAATCAACACAAGAGGATTGGTGAAGAATACCATGACTGTGCATGTAATTAGTGAATGGGGCGGAAAAATATTCTTTTGCATTATTACTTCATAAAATGTTCACAGGAATGTTAAACTAGGTTTGAATTTCAGCATAGAAATTATGAAAGTGAGTAAACAATTCAGAACGCTGTTTCATTAAGTAAATCCAAGTGGTTTGAGAAAAATCATCAACAAAAGTGATAAAATAACGATAACCAGTCTGGGACAAAACTGAACAAGGACCCCAAACATCAGAATGTACTAACTCAAAGGGGGACGCAGCCTGTTTATTGATGTGAGGTGCCAAATGAACATGATGGTATTTGAAAAACTGACATGACTCACAATCTAACTTAGACACAGAAGAAAACTAAAGATACAATTTTCGAAGAGACGATAGCGAAATATGACCTAGACGACAATGAACTTCAAAGGGAGACGACCCACCAGAACAAGCAATAGAATGTGGAACCTGATCATCAAGGATGTAATGTCTACCAGATTCATAGCCTCTACCAATAATCTGCTTTATCGATAGATCCTGAATTAAACAATAGCCAGGGAAAAGTGAGATAAAACAGTTTAAATGATGAGTGAGTTTACTGGGAGATAAAAGGTTAAATGTGAGATCAAGAACATTAAGAATAGAGGATAATGCGAGGGATGCAGTTGGTTAAACAGTGCCTGAGCCAGTAACACGGACGGGAGAACCACTGGTGACAAATATGGATGACGGGTTGTCATAGGGGACATATGAAGAGAATAAGTGATGATTACCTGTCATGTGATCGGTGGCACCAGAATCAATGACCCACTTAGTTGAAGCAGTAGTAAGACCAGAGGACAGAGTACCTATGGCTAGGGCCTCTGCAGAAGAAGATCCAGAGCCAGAATCAGAGGGTCCAGGTGTCTAGGCAATATGAGCAAGGCCACGCTGTTGATCACGCTGCTATTTATTTTACAATTTTTGACAATATTTCTTAATGTGTCCAAGTTCCTTGCAATAATTATAGATAATATTGCCAGAAGTCATTGTCGGAGGATTGTTATTTTGTTTGTACCCATAATTCCTGTTCTCAAAGGGGCCACGCCCAGCTAGAGCACTTGTAGTTGGATCAACAGAAGATTGAATCAAGCTATCAGTGTAAAGAACATGTGAGAAAACATCTTCTAGAGAAGGAATTTTTTGACTTGACAAAATTTGAGAACGAATAGTTTCATAAGACGGATCGAGAGCTTCAAGGAAACTTATGATAGCTTAAAGTTCCAAATTCTTGATATGAGTCGACAGATCTGCTTGTGGAGACATAAGTACTTTCATTTCTTCATACATCCTTTTGAAGTCCAAGAAGAAATCTTTCAATGGATGACCTTACTGTTGAGAACGATAAAAACCTTTACAGATTTCATGAACCCGAGTAATATTTCCTTTTCCAGAAAACATAAATTCAAGATAATTCATGATTTCTTTGACAGTGTTACAATGGCTAACAGAAGATAGAATCCGTGGTTCAATAGAATTTTGAATTTGAAACAGAAGTCGAGCATCCGCTCTTTGCCACGTCAAAAGTTTTGTTTCATCACTAGAAGGAGGATCCTCGGTTAAATGAGTTTCCATTTCAATTCCCAGAATATAAACTCTAATAGTTTTATTCCAATCACTGTAATTTGTCCAATTCAACTGTGAAGCAGTGATCTTAGCAGACATAGGTAACATATCAGAGGTTTTAGAATCATCCATTTTTAACAATCAACGTAGTAGTATATTAACAATCTTCTCAAAATAGCAAGAGTAAACGAACAATCAAAGCGAAACGTGCCACAATATGAACATAATCAAGCTGCAACCCACGGGACCCGTAGAGATATACTCAATCAAACGAATATGTCAAAGAGATAAAGTGCTTCAAACAAGACTAGAGACCTGCAGAGACTTAAAACACTAACTCAAAATACTGAATTTAGTGACAAATTGCAACTTACGAATGTGGAAACGGAAGCGAAGAACAATAGCTCAAAAATTCAAACGTTTCGGATGACCACGAAACTTTAGGGTGAGATAGAGGTTGAAGAGATGATTAGAACACCGCAAATAGCGTAAAAAATGGACACCGGAGGAGGCCCTACGTGCCGACGCGTGTCCCTGCTGGCGGAACTTCAGGTGGCGTGTGAGGACACGCGCGCCTTTGGAATGTCTTCAATTTTCGGTTGCCTGCTGATATGGACACAAGGAACCAAGGGATGTGGCACATGTTCATTAATAAGAGCTGGAAAGGGAGATCTAAAACTGGAGTGAAACAAGTTTTGTTCACCGGAAAATATGGCAGCTAACCGGAGGAAACATAGAGGAAAACTGAAGTTAGAGGAGATGCTCTGATACCATGTAATATAATTACGAGTGTATGATTACATGATTATATACATAATAGATGTTTATGTTTTCTACGGTTTGGTAACGTTAGTCAATGTATCACCTACATTTCCTAAATCTACCGGATTTGATTTGCACCGACTGATTTCTTCCACCTACTCTAACAGTGAGGAAGGATTGTATGCACTGTGTCGTGGTGTTGTTTCCAATGCTAGTTTTGATTCGTCAGAGAGAGAGAGAGAGAGGGGGAGAGAAATGATTTCAGGAGTTATCATGGACAAGTACTTCCACGTAATAGGGCAAGGGTATTTTTTTTCCTTACTCATTACTTCTTATTCTATTTATAAGACTTCATATCCTTAATGTAACACATTTTACAAAATTTAATAAAATATTTATGCTTTAATTTGATTAAGGATAAATTTGGAAAGTTGTAAAGATTCTTGAGTTTTAATCAAGGCTAAAGGGAAAAACATTTAATCTCTTAACTCACTCTTACTTATTGATTCATTACTCATACTTTATTTCACAACAACTCATTTCTTAATTCTTATATTTTTTGAGTTAAAAATTATAGAGATTGAGTTTGTTTTTTAAAAAAATATTAGGAAAAAAGTTTAGGAACCAAGATTTTTTTTTTTTCATTCTCTTTTATTCATTCAAAATTACTTCTTAATCATATATCAATCAACAACTCAAAGTTCACATGTTTATAGATTAAAGGGGCAGATTTTATGCAGAAAATTTGTATGAACAATACTTAGCTCTAGTTAATCAGGTCAAGTATGTCCAATCATATTTTGCCACATGTTATTTTACCACATCAATTATATGAACTCTAGAAATACACTTTGAAGAAGCTGTTAATACATTAGTTAAAAGGTTTTGAAGCCATCCATATTTCATTTCCAAAAATCTGCTGTTAATATTTCACTTCGAACCTGTTAGTCCTTAGATGCATCCAAGGGCTCCCATAGCTTATTCAATACTTTGTCAACTTTATTTCATGCCTGAGGTGCCCTCTGTAATTGAAATCGAGCTTTGAGTATTTGTAACTCAATAGAACAACACATATAAATCTGCAGCTGTCGATAAATATAGCTTTAATAGTAAACAAAGGGGCTTTGAAGTTTTCAGCATGAAACATCCATGTAAGCTAATATAAAATCCACTATACGAGCCTGAACTTGCGATCCATGAGTTCTATCTATATGCTGATATGAGCTTTAGTTTGTCTTTGAACTTCTAATTGACGTGAGACCAGAATCACATCTCACATGTTAATAAAAAAAATAAGAAGAGAGCTGTAATAACCCATATATTTAGGAATTCAAGAAAAAGATAAAAAATTAAATAAGATAATTAAGTCATTAATAAAAATATCAGTTTAATGTGATGTCTTGGGATCGAATCTTTGCTGTCTTAAAAGAGGATTTCATTTTGCTTTACAATTAAGGAAATTATCATAATGCCTTTTGAAAAGATAATAATAATAAATGAATATAATATAATAAAATATTAGATATACCCTTTTGATTTTCCCCCTCCCTGACTACTTCCTTTTTTTCCTTCGGATGCATAATGCAAAGAAACCATCAGATTTCCCCTCTTTCTGGAGACTTTTCAAACTCAATTGATTTCCTTCCTATGGTTAGTGTCATCACCATTCCTCCTTCCCATCGCTCTTCTCTATCTTTCTTCTTGCTTGCTGGTAGTGGTGTGGATGTGCGCCCTCCTTTGCCCGTTGCTATTATGGGTGCCGTAATCACAAGATTCTCTTTTCCTTTGTCCTCTGTTTTGTCTCTTGTGGGAGGCAGGGTGGGCCGTGTTCATTTATTTCTTATGCTTATTCTCTAATGTGTCCGTGTATGTTAGTATAAGCTTCAATCTCACTTTTTGTGATTGCTAAACAGGCTTCAACTTCGTGATTCTCCATTGGTAAAATGTATCTCTGCCTCTCTATTCTTCTTCCATGACTGGGTGCCCAAATTCCATCCCCTTCTTCCCTTGTGCATCGCTTGTGTTTGGTATGCTCGAATCTTTGTTTTTCATGGTGGTTTCTGTTGATTAAGAGATGTTAAGGAAATATTCTATCATTATTATTAGATCAATTAGCATAATTAGCGGGATTGATTGACCGTTATAATCCCCTCATTTAGAAGCAATTAATACCTAGGCTCCTCACTCTTTGTATATATATTGTATCTTCCTGTGAATAGAAAAACACATAATTCAGATACATGTGTTACATGGTATCAGAGCCAAATTGATCTCTAAAATTTGTTTTCGTGAGCACTGTTCATTACTGTTTGGCACTATTTTCGGTATTGTTTGTCTCTGTTTATACACTGTTTGGCACTATACATCACTGTTCTGTACTGTTTCAACACTATCCATTGCTGTCTGGCACTGTTTCGTCACTGTCTGGCACTGCTTGCTCACTGTTTCAGATTGTTTAGTACTGTTTGTCACTATTCGGCACTGTTTCACACTGTTCATCACAGTTTTGTACTGTTTGGTTTGTTGTGACCCAATTTGGAGATTTTCTTGTCGTTTGGACTTATTTGTTGTTGTTATTCGCCTCTGGATTAAATGGTTGACTCTAAGATTCCTGAAATGTTAGCCATGTCTGCTAAGATCACTTTCTCACAATTAAACTAGACTAATTATAGTGATTGGAGTACCACTATTAAGATATATATTATAGGTATTGAGAAGAAAGGACATTTAACTGATGACCCCCTAGTAATAAAGACAAACCGGTTGCTTGGAAACGAGCTGATGCTAGAATCTTCTTTCAAATCAAAAATTCTATTGAACCCCGAATCTTGTCTTTGGTGAGTCACTACACTACTGTTAAGGAAATAATGAATTATCTCGAATTTATGTTCTCTGGTAAAGGCAGCCTCACTTGGATTCACGAGGTTTGTAAAGGTTTTTATCACTCTCAGCAGCAGGGTCGTCCGTTGAAGGACTTCTTTTTGGATTATAAACAGTTGTATGAGGAAATAAAAGTCCTCATGTCGCCACAAGTAGATCTTGAGACTCGCATTAAAAATCTAGAACTACAGGCTATCATTGGTTTTCTTGAAGCCCTGATCCCTCTTATGAGACCATCCGCTCTCAAATCCTATATAGTCAGGAGCTCCCATCCCTCGAAGATGTGTTCGCACGCGTCTTTCGCACTAATGGTGTGACCCGCACGTTTGTGGATCCCAATGCAAGTGCTTTGGCCAGTCAAGGTCCCTTTGACAACAGGAATTTTGGCTCTAAACAAGGTTCTGGTGCCTTGAACATGACTTCTGGCAGTATTATGTCATTATTACAAGGAACCTGGCCATATCAAGAAAAATTATCAAATATTGTAGATTAAATAGCAACGTGATCAGCAACGTGGTTCTGCTCATGTTGCCCAGACCTTTGATTCGTCTGCTCGTGGTTCGCCGTCTACTGTAGCCTTATCTATAGGTACTCTGCCCTCTGGTCTTGCTACGACACTACTACAAAAAACGCTTTTAACGTCCCTTTTTTAGGCCTTTTAATGTCTGAAAATAGGGGGACGTCTATCTGAGCGACATAGTAAAAATTGGCAATAATGTCCCTAAAATAGAGGACGTCTAAAGTCTGGACTTTAGATGTCCCCATTCAAAAAGGGACGTCTAAAGTGTGAGGGACACACTTTAGACGTCCCCAATTTGAAGTAGGGACGTCTAAAGGTCAGCCTTTAGACGTCCTCTATTTTAGGGACGTTATCGACCTCCTGAAGGAAACTGAGAAGCTTGGAGCTGTACCAAGTAACCTTCTTATGATTCCAAATCCATACCTGGACTTAAATGATAGTATGTTTGATGAACTTCTTGATGACTTGAAAAAGAAGATTGATCCAGAGAAACTGAGGCCATTTGTATATCTTGAGAGATATAGAAGATTGGTTGGAAAGTTGAACTATCTAACAGTGACTCGTCCTAATATAACCTTCTCGGTTAGTGTAATTAGTCAATTCATGGCATCTTTGATAGTGGCACAGTGGGAAGCCTTAGAACATATCTTGCACTATCTGAAAGGCTCCCCAAGTTGAGGTATTCTCTATTTAGATTTCGGGTACACTAAAGTTGAGTGTTTCTGTGATGAGGAATCATGCAGGATCCAAGGCCACGAGACGATCCACTACAGGTTAATGTGTGTTTATTGGTGGCAACCTAATATCTTGGAGGAGTAAGAAACAAGGGGTTATATCTAAATTAAGTGCAGAGGCAGAATACAGAGCTATGTCACAATTTGTAAAAGAAGTTGTATGGGTACTTCAGCTCATGAAGAAAATTGGCATTGTCACGACATTACCTACGAAGCTTTGGTGTCACAATAAAGCAGGCTTCATATAGCATCGAATTCTGTGTTCCATGAGCAGACGAAGCATATCGAGACACTACTACAAAAAAGCAAAGCTATGGTGCTTATAATTGCATTAGCTGTGGCACTAGACAAGTGCCACATATCTGGACGCCACTAAAAAAAGCTGTGATACTTGGAAGTGCCACAGCATTTTAATTTTTTTTAAAAATACCGTCCTATGAAGCTTTTTAGAGGAAGTACCAAAGGATGAGGGTCTCTTGTGGCGCTTACACAGGAAACCATACCCTCCTGTGGCACTTACGTCAGCAAGCGCCACAGGAGGGCAGCCCTTCCTATGCTGCTTCCTTAAGGAAGTCCTGTCCTCCTTTTTTTTTTACATTCTTCCTGTGGCCCTTGTTTAAGGAAGCGCCACAAGAACTTTTTTTTTTGCCATATTTTTTGTTCATATCTCCCATAATTACAATAGTACACTGTATGGTTTAAACATTTTCTATATATATCTACAGCAAAATAAAGAAAAGAAAACAACAACAATGAGAGATAACTTTAAAATGGTACAACAAACAGATAATTAATTAACTAAAGTAATACTAAAAATAGTTATACAATATATTGTGAATGAAATACAACAAATTCAAATTGAATACATGACACAACAATTGGCAAGAAACAACACAACAAAGACTAGCTAGTGAATTAAATAGTATAGCTACCCAAAGATTTGCCTAAACACATATTCACATCATTTCTCGATCACTTCATTAAGTTGATGGTCAGTCAAAGTGTCACAACGTTGATCTTCATAATACTATGCATATATACAATCAGGTACAAATTAAAATGAATTAAAATTAGTAAAACTTAATTATCAGGCACTAATTAAATTTAATTAAAACACAATATGAAGTGCAACTAAATGACTTACTTTTTGAGGAATAAATGGCTGATCATGCGTAAGTACATCCTTCATAAATTTCATGATGTAATACCCACAATCATTGTCATTGGGATGGAAAGGGTACTGTAAATATAATGAAATATTTAACTCTGTTTATGAATAAAAATTGTTTACTAATAAAGTTTGAGTAAATTCACACATCAGTACTTGTATCTTCTTCCAAGGATAGCTAAGGTGAGGGTCAGCAGCTTTAGAATAGCTTAAGGAGACAGAGGACCGATACGCAGTTAATGTGATAACAAAACAAATAGAAACTGATTACTTTTGGTTATTCAATCACATGCAAATATTTACATATACGTACGTACGCTTACCTATTGAACAATAGCAACGTATCAGAACGGTTTTGTGGAAGACCATCAATTAGAGGATCCACATAGTAAATGCGAGGGCCTAAAGGTTCTGCTGGATTGATAACTATCAATATTCAATATCGCCTAAAATATTTTAAAAAATTTGTTTCAACAATCATGTTATGATAAAATTTAAACAATAAAAATAAAAATGTACCACTAATAACTTACCCCACATTGTATGGCACTAAAAATAGCATAGTTGGTGTCGCTTTGTTTCTAAAGTAATCTTTAAGTTCATTAGATTATGCATGTATATCTACTTTGCCCCCATGATGGCCAACGAGATAAGGGTTGACAAATATGAATTAGACCCTGTTTGTATCCATTAAGATGTCATGGTATAAAACAGTGTCATGAAAAACAAAAAAAATGGAACGAGAAATATTAATAATAGTGATAGACAATGATGGTCAAGTACCTTATCCAGATGTTGATAGCCAAAGCACTAACCCAGTCACGATTACATATGTCGTGCAAGACATCGCCATTAACATGATCAACTAGACCACTAACACTATAGATATGTCTATCAAAATGTATTTCCAATCCTCCTTGACGGATCAATTATGGTGTAATCGATACTAATTGATTGCGATATGAGGTCAGTCTTCTTTTGCTCTATTGGCTAGCCGATGCTTTCAACTTGGGTTGTGTTGTTGAACACTTTGAAATCTTACAATAAGGTTGAATTTGTTTCTCTCTAGACTGTTCACCCTGCGAATATCAGAAAATTAAATCACAGTTTTAGATGGAAGTATGAAGGAAAAGTGTAGGAAATTGTAAATGAATGACCTTTTCATATGGCTCGATAAGACCTATTGTCCAAGCAACATAGCCACCTACAATATCTTTCACCATAATTTCCTCATCCCGAGATGGGATCGATAAGAGCGCGTCTTCATTCATATAGACATCAACCCTCACTCGGAGTGTGTTGTCGGGCAACGGTGAATTATGCAGTGTGTCCTTATCAGTGTTATAGGCAGTACCCACTGCAACCGTAAGCTTGGAAGCTTGATCGACATATAACTTGCATTGAAATTTGCCCTGTAGAAAATAGAGTTAATATGTTAAAATTCACTAAATTATAATGTAACATAAAGTTAAGTAGAGAAGAAATTAATTACCAAAGGAAAAGGGACTTTAGGCATGGAAGTGCAACTATCTCTGACACTTGGGTTATCATAGAGGGGAACATTTTGTATTAGCCTACTCTGCACCAATTGTTCTATTTGCGTTATCTTAACAGGGCATTTTGTTCTTGCATCAAACGTTTTTGTTATAAGAATTGTTCTTCTCGTTGCTCCTTGTAGCGCATTAGTTCGTGAAGTTCTTGCATTTGATGCTTGAAACCAGTCATCTCCTCATGCAGCTGGGAAACGTCACTTTTATTGGGGCGCTTTTGACGTCCGAAGTATTTTGATTGGGTGACTGCAAAACCGGTACCCCAAACACGACCATCGTACTCGGGTACTCCAAGCGCTCTGCTCAACAAATCATCTCGACTAATATAGGTCGCCATCGTAGGATCCTCCTGTGTCATTTGTCGCTATCACAAAAAGAATTACAACAATAATAGTTATTAGAAATCAAATTCATTTAAGTAAAGGTAATTATTTATTGTATGCATAATCCAATACTTACACAATATTCGACTACTCTTCTTGCTTCTTCACTACGAATTTCACCTTTCTTATTTGTGCAACCGACTACCCATAGATCATGTCGTGGCACCTGTGTAATATCTGAACTTGATTCTTTTATCTGCACATCAAAGTTAGTTGAAGTTAAATGATATTCATACAACTTATCTACATATGAAATAATCATTAGTTCTTACCATTTTTCTTTCTAACTACGCGTATGAAACAGGTCCTTGTGTGTACCGGTATGCCATGTTGGTCGCGTTAGCGTGATTTTTCTCGCTCAACTCCTATTTAGATCAAAATGATTCGTATCAATATATAAATGTTAATTACAAATACGTACATTACAAGTAATAGGGAAAGTCAAACATATTATATTACCAGGAATTCTGAGTTGTATGTGTTCTAATAAACTCATCCCACATTTCTTGAGTGATGATTCCTTCATACAATGTCGGCAATGTAGTAATGATAATCTCATTATCATCCCTCAAGAAGTATTTGACAAGATCAAAATGAAACTTTCTCATAAGTTTTCTGGCTTTTCTTAGCACGAAGTTCTGCCGATCATCATCAATAATAAAAATGCTCTGTAATAATAAAAAAACATATATAATTTGTTACATTGAAATTAAGTGAAATAAAGCAAACCAAACAATAATATAATGAATGTGTTACCTGTTCTTCATCCCAGATTTCATCCTCATAATTTTTTCTTGCCAGTCTCCAGTCTTGAACTGTAATAGGGACTCTGTCTCAAACTGTAGTTCCAATCAAGTTATTTAATGAGGTACTGTTCTCGCCGATTGGGTTTCCCTTTTCATTCCACTCCAGTTGTAACTTGATTCCTTTACTTCTCAATTTGATCAACCTCGCCATAACGGTCCTGCCACATTTTACGTTCTCCACAAATCTTTGTCTACCAATATTCTTAGGAACATCATCAATTTCATCGTGTGGTGAGTCCATACTCCTGGATCTGAAATAAACCAAAACAAAATATCAGTGCACAATGTCAGCCATGTCAACGAAAGTAAATTATTTTGAAATATATAAAAATGTACGTACAAGTAAATAAGTCAAGGCACTCATTATCTTTTCCTTTTTCTTGTTTGATTTCAAATTTTGTTCTTCAGAATTCGTGTTGGATTGAGAATTGTGTTTCTCTTGACCTAAGTTCCCTCTTTATGATCATGTTACACGTATATGGGTCTATCTCCATCTTTATCTTTATCTTCATCTGCATCTATACCAATGTCTACTGACCACAAATTCTCAAACGAAGGATCATCATTAATGTTCAAATATTCGTTACTTTCAAAATCAACTTGTTCTTGACGATTCTTGTTGGATAGGAGTATAATAGACCAATTCTTCTTAGCAGGATCTAGAATGAAAAACGCTTGTTCTGCTTGTGCTGCTAAAATAAAAGGATCATCTTCATACCAAACCTCAGAAAGGTCCACTTAAACAAAGCCTAAGTCATCTATCTGCAATCCACTACTGTTGTTAACCTACTTACATCTGAAGACAGGGACCCTGAACATAAAGTAATCTAACTCCCATATGCGTTTAATGACACCAAAGTATGACATTGATGCATAGATAGGGTGTATGTCTTTAGTACTTAATCTATGCCAAGAATCAGCAACAAGTGTTACCCCACTATTCTGCATTGTGCTCTGTGTATCATGGTCTTGTGTATAAAATGTGTAACCGTTGATTGCATAACCATTGTAAGATAGTACATTTAAGCTCGGTCCCTTCGACAGCCACTTCAATTTTTCAGAAACTAAATCAGGATTCCGCTCCATCTTATCATTAATTCAATTTTTCAACCAGCCTGAAAATTGTTTATTGTGTTCTTTTATTAACAAATTTTCATTCCTATCACCATGTACCAATCGAAGAGCATCCTTGTGTTCTTCAACATACGGTTCGACCTCATCAGTGTTATATAGTACATACAAGTGGGTTTGCTCCCGTTCAATCACTGATATCGTTATTACATCCCTCCCACTTGTTGCTTTCCCTGATCTTCGCCTATGAATTAAAGGAGCCAAGTATACATCTATGTCATTCCTAGGTTGCCTTGGCCCATAAATTAACATGGACAACATCATAAACTTACGTTTCATGATCAAGTATGGAGGAAGGTTATAAATCATCAATATCACTGGCCATGTGCTATGTGTACCACTTTGAACACCGTGCGGATTAATTCCAACAGTTGACAGTGCAAGGCGAAGGTTCCTTACTTCATTCGTAAAGTCAAGGTACTCATGATCAATTTTTTTCCATTGAGGAGCATTTGTAGGGTGCCTAAGCTTCGTGTCTTTAATCCTTTCATCTGCATGCCATGTCAACTGTTTAGCAATCTCTGCATTACCGTACAATCGCTTGAATCTCGGAATAATGGGAAAATACCATAGGACCTCCAAAGGACTTTTTCCTTTCTTTTTCCTATATCGAGATGTGTTGCATTTAGGGCACTTCTCCAACGTTGCATACTGATTTTGAAATAATACGCAATCATTAGGACATGCAAGTATCTTCTCATATCCCATACCGGTTGTAGAGCAAATAATTTGCTTTGCCTCGTATGTCTTGGTATGATGTACATTTTCTTCTGGAAGCATATCTTGCAACAGTTCAAGCAGTACAGTAAAACCCGAATCACTCAATTCATAGCGAGCTTTAAAGTTGTACAACTTCAACACTGCTAGCAATCTTGTGTATTTTGTTCTACCTGCATATAATGGTTTCTCTGCATCACCTTTCAACTTCTCAAATTCGTTAGGGCAGTTATGAAGCACCCCTTCAACCACATTTAGCATTTCTTCAAGACCATCATCTTCATCAAACATGCTTTGATCAAATTCATTTGAAGCATCACTCGTGGTATGCACCTGATCACTACATGCATCGTTCGTCTCACCATACCTTGTCCATCATATATATGTTTGATCAATACCGTAACACAATAAATGATCTAGCAAATCCAGTGGACTAATCTGCTTTCCAAAACAACAAGATAAGCAAGGACACAAGATTTTGTCAGAATCTTTTTGTGTGCTTGATTGTAAATGTAATAAACTCTTTCACCCCATCTATATATTTCCTTGAACACCGATTAGATGACATCCATTTACGATCCATCTATAGCTTCAATCTATTTTTAAAAAAGTACGTGGTTAGTTGTATGACTATTTTACTAATTACTTTTATATTTTCTTACCAATTTTAAAATAAAATTGAAGCTTTCTAAATCTTAAATTAAACCCTATGTTTTAATTGACAAATAATATAGCTCATAAGGAAAGAAATCATATTTCCCAACACATAGGAAAGCAAGCTTTGGCAATATGGAACACAAAAATTAATTTGTTGTATGTGTTGTTTCATGATACTATGAATCATAGGAAAGCAAACTAAATATTTTAATATGTTTTGTTTTTTACATATACCAACAAGCAAGAATATATATGTTTTGAAATCTCACATATACATATATATATTTATTTTCCAATTAAATTATAAAATGATATAATTTTGACATCCTTATATTAATATATTATAATTATATTTTATTAAGAAAATTACTTGTATTTTGTATTTTCCAAGTGTTAATTCTTTTCAAATAAAACTACTTTAATTTTTCTAAATTTAGTAAAAAGTCAGGGGGTTATTTACAATTGATTCAAAGTTCATGGGTTTTATATAATTTCACCAAAAAAATTAAACTTCAAATACACATTCATTTAAGATATCTAACAATAATAAAATTTATTTAAAATAGAATTAGAGGATTTACAATTAAAATCATTCACATTTAAAATTCAATTTTAATAGTATTTTTTTAAAGTATATCAAATTCAATTAATTTTTATTATTTTACTATAAATTATGCTGATCAACACTTTATAATTTATTTTCATTTTTAAGAATAAAAAATCACAATAAAACTTTTAAAATTCAACAATCAATCTTTGTGAACTTATAATTATACCACTATACCTTATCAACATGTATATATCATAGAGTACATTATATTCTCCAGCACACAATGCCAAGTCATAATAGTAACGTGTAACAACAAATTATGGAATAACAAAAACCCAAAAGCTTAAAAAAATGCAAGCTATATCAGTACAAGAATTTAATTGATATGTGAACACATGCAGTACATCAGCAACTGAGTAAATTAAAGGATTAATAAAAAATGCAAGCTAGTTGCCAAAAAAAATAAAACAAAGCATGCATGCTATATATCATATAAAAGAACCTAAAAAAAATAAAAATTAAAAAAGTACAGATCTAATCATTTATATTATGGGTGAAATGAGAGAAAATTAAAGTATCCCATTATTTATTTACAAACTGATACATAGTGCAGTTGAAGACTTTTTTATTTGGTTTACCTGTAGCAACTCTCTAAAGCCTAGCTTTTTGGTTGTCTGATATAAGCCAGTAGAGTAAGGAGGATCAAAAGAAAAGCCACCCCTCCAACAATTACACAAATAATCACCCCCTTATTGCTTGAACCACATGCAATATAGGAAAATAGAGAACTCGTTTTCAAAAAAAAAAAATCATTTTAAATATCATGCTCGTCCTATAACAATGTGACAATATCAATATTACTAATTAATGCTTCACTCGTTTTCTATAAAATAGATGAATATTTACAGGATATCTGTAGACATTTACAAATCAAGTAATTGACTAGCGCAGGGAGTGGGGAACCACGTTGATGATGCTAGCTTGAGTGAGGAGGATGAGGAAATGTGAGCTGTGGAGTGGAGTGGGGACAACTGGAGTGGGGTTCAAAAGAGGAAGAGAGACAGAGAGTAGGAACAAAAGGGAACAGATGGGTACAGGAGTGGGGACGGACGATAGGGAACAAAAATGGAAAAAGGGACCAAGAGAATTAGATGAAGAAGACGTGTGTGTGTGTGTGTGTGTGTGTGTGTGTTGTGCAAAAATGGTAAAGGAGGAGGGGACTGTCAGCGCGTGCAAGATAATGGAAGGAGGGAGGGAAATTGAAAGGATGATGATTATATTAATAAAGTTAGATAGAGGGAATGAAATTTGATTGGCGGGAAGTGGATTCTCTATTCACTTTCAGCCAATTGTGGCACTTGCCACTAGCCACCACGTGGTGTCTTGTGTGGCGCTTGCCTTGTGCACAGACTAGTATATGGCGCTTGGCTGACCAAGCGCCACAGCTGGTCTAGTGTGGCTGACATCAAGCGCCGACCAAGCGCCACAGCTGGTGCCAAAATTTTAAAAAAATAAAATAAAATGGAAAAGGTAAAAAAAAAAAAGGCTACTGTGGCACTTCTTTAAAGAAGGTCCACAAACTGGGCGCCACTTTTCAGCCTTTTTGTAGTAGTGAGATCGATTGTCACTTCATTCGGGACAAGATCAAAGAAAACGTTGTATCTACAGGATATGTACGATCTGACGACTAGCTAGCAGACCTTCTAACAAAAGCGTTAACTAGGATACGGGTTGAGTATCTTTGTAATATGTTGGGCATGATTAACATATATGCTCCAACTTAAGGGGTAGTGTTAAGGAAATATTCTATCATTATTATTAGATCAATGAACATAATTAGCGGGATTGATTGACCGTTATGATCCTCTAATTTAGGAGCAATTAATACTTTGGCTCCTCACTCTTTGTATATATATTGTATCTTCCTGTGAATAGAAAAACAGACAATTCATATACATGTGTTACAAGAGAAAACAAACGAGCAAAAATGTTAATTGACTGGGATTTTTAGGTTAAGGGGTTTATGGGCAAAAAGAAAGGTTCCTATATTAATCTTTGTTGAGAAATTGATTTTTAAACTGTATGAGACTACATTGATGCTTGGAGATTGTATTATTTATTGGTAGTTATGAATTGAGGCCTTTGTTTTATGAGTAAATTTTGGATGCCTGCAAGGTGTTTGATAAAATGTTTAAAAAAGGGGGAAAGGCTTATCTAGACATGTAAATCTATAATATTTGATGGTAGAGGATAGATCCTATTCTAGTTGTTTGTGATTAAACTTTTGCTTAAAGATAAAACTTGAATAGGTATTTTGCTGAAACTTTTGTGGTTGCAAGGGTAGATCATCAGTTCTGAAAATTAGAAGTTAAATGTTGTTAAGAAATTTAGTTTAGGGGACTTTGTGATCATGTGGCTGTTTAAAGTTGTTTGGTTTGTAATATGGGATAATAGTAATTGTTTTATGACTTGTTCTTTTAAATGCTCCCAAGATGTTTGAGAAATATATAGAAGAGGAATTTGGTTAGGTTAATATTGTTCAATCTTTATGTGAAAACTTAAAAGATATACAACTTGTTTGAATGTATATATTGTTGTGGTAAAGTTTGGGCCATTAAATGGAATCTTGAAGCATGCATATAAAAGAAAGGAAGAGATTTTTTTTTTCCCCATGCTTGACTTGATTGTATGTTTTGCTTAATTTATATTAAACTAGAATGGTGGATGAGTTTATTGCGCCATCAAAAAAATTGTCCTTAAATGATCAAGGAAATTTGAAAGATAAAAGAAATGCCCTTAAAGGTGTCTCGGGTAAAGAACAAGTAAGGCTTAGAAAAGTTTTAAATGTAAAGCTTATGTGAAGTAGTGGTTGTTAGGAAGTCTAGTAGTCATTAAGATTGTTGGTTTATTTTGTCCAGGTAATAAATTGGCTTAGGGGTATTTTTGAGAATGGAGCAAACTATAGAATTGTTTGGAAACACAATAGGTGAGTGGATAACATTTCATTGATACTCTATTACTTGTTACATTTTCTTAAAGTTATCAGTTTTCAAGTACTATTTTCTAAAATCAGGTTTACTCAAACTATGTCATGATTTATTTATATTTGAATGATTAAATGCAATAATGATTTTTGTTATAGTTATTTACATAATTGTTCCATATCATTTTATTCCTTACAAATCTTTATGCACGAGAATTTAGAGGAATCATTTGGAATGATTTTTGTGAGTTTCACGCTAGGGTCCCTCGCTATGGAACATTCGTAACACGATTTCAATATTTGAAGATCTCTTTATATATTATATGAATAATTGACCCCCATGCATGTTTGGAAATATTTTTGAAAGGATTGAATACAGAATGTTGGTTAATAACAACAATACTATTAGTCCTTGGAGCATCATGGTTAACCTCGATCTTGCTTGATATTTATGGGCATGGTACTCGCGCCTGATATTCGTGAGATTTGTTCTCAAGCTTGTTATTCATGGGTTTTGTACTTGCGCTTGTTTCTTGACCTCAAGCCGTGCTTGGTTACTTTCTCTCATAGATCGTGTGTCCACACTTATTATTCGTTTCATTGAAGTCTTACGAGAAAATAGAATTTGAGATTTATTGTTTATTCTATAAAACAAATTGTTTTATTATGTACTTGGTATTATTCATTTAATGATATTCTATACAGCTTTAATTATTCTTATTTGTAATCTCTCATATAAAGTTGTTTATGGTTATGATTTCGTACTTAGAAGTTGGATTTAACTATTATCTCTTTATTATAGAATTTCATCCCATCAATTTATTTTTTTCAGTATTTTATTTATTCTCTTTAATTGGACGTTATTCACTGGAAATTATTTTGGTCTCGGATAGCGTAGCAGAACCTGTACTTCTACTCATCATTGAGGAGCATTTGTGCTGAATTGGAGTTGAAGTGTGGCTCTAAACAATCAACTATTTAATGTAAATTTTTTTTTTTTTTTTTTGAAGTACAAAGGCAAGCTAAGCTTGAGGTTTATAAAGAAATGCTAGGAAATATGCATCCCACCTTGGCCCGGTAGTATACCCCCACACTCTAGCGCAAAAAGTACGTCGCATTCTACTGGCGAAGTGTCGAACATCGAGAATCTCTGAGTACTCAACTGAGCTCGTCTCGCAAGGTGGTCAGCACATCTGACGTTTTCTCTATAAGCGTGCAAGATCTCCAGGTCCCAGTCCATGAGGATAAGTGATCTAGTCTCTAAGATGACTTCGTGTAATGGGTGGGCCGACCCACAGTCAATCGATAGCAGGTGAATAGCCTGAAGGGAATCTGAATACAGCCTGATCCTGCTAAGTCCCATCTGCTTGCATAATTGAAGTCCACTACGTATAGCATGGATTTCCGCAGCAGTTGAGGTATTTTGTCCCAACTTCTGTTGAAATCCACACATCCAAGTGCCCTGATGATCTCGAATGACACCTCCACAAGCTGCCTGGCCTCTGCTGTCCCTCGAACCATCCACATCAACACGTACATATCCCTGGTCCGGTGGCCTCCAGTGGTCTTCCTCCGTAACTGGCATCTGGAATATTCTATGCCGGAAATGCCCGTTCTCCACTCCTTCAAGTAGATGAAACATACACTTTTGAACAATCTTCATCTCATCGTCCACTGTCCCCTCGAATGCTTTGTTGCAGCGGTTCTTCCACAGGAGCCAACAAATAGTGCTAAAAACTCGTTGCCAGGGCCATCTAGCCATCCTCCTATTCCCTGGGGAATATCGGGAGTTCCATTGTAGCCAATCCTGCAAATTACCAAAGAAAAATATACTATGATATAAGGAGTTAGTTAAGGAAAACCACACTCTCCTAGCTTGCTCACAGTCTCTCAAAATGTGAAGAATACTCTCCTCGCTCTCGCACTCAAAAGGGCAGGTGTTTGGGGTATTTGGGTCAAATCTCGCTCTCAACTGGTTCGTTGGAAGCTTCTCATGGAATACTTGCCACATAAAGAATTTTACCCTCTCAGGAGTTCCCCAGCGCCATAGATTCCGCCAGTGAGGTTGGATACCCAGATCTTGCTGATGGTGTAAGTGGTTGTATGCAGATCTTACACTAAAAGTGTTGTCCGAGGACATTCTCCAGTATATCTCATCCTCCTCAGATCCACGAGGGGGGCATACCAACATTATTTTGTCCACCACCCAGGCAGGGAGGAAACTTTCCCATTTCCTTCTGTCCCATTGACCTTCCTGTGTTACAAATGAGCAAACACAGACATCCAGGTCCACTGAAGCAGCATTGTTGATTACGTAATCTTTTAGGGGTCTGTCCAATGTGGTCCAATGGTCCTGCCAAGCCTTTGTGGACCACCCATTCTTTACTCTTCTGCCCAATCCCTTCTTGAAAACGTCCCACACTTTCACAATACCACTCCATACGGCTGATTGGTTACGCTTTCTCTGAACCTGGGGCAACATACTCATTCCGCAAGAGTATTTCATGCGCAGGCATTTGACCCACAGAGAGTCCGGTTTTGTGATCAAGCCCCAGCAAAGTTTCATGAGAAATGCCAAGTTCTGATAGTGGAGATCCTTAATTCCCAAGCCACCTTCCGCCTTAGACCTTTTCAGAATGTCCCATGCTATCAGATGAAGTTTCTTGGCATCTTCATGTTGATTCCAAAAGAAATCTCTACTTAATCTTTCAATAAGCGATAATACCCCTTTTGGAATCAAAGTTGATTGCATCTGATACTGGGGAATTGCCGAAAGGACAGATTTAATAAGCACCGTTCTCCCGGCCATGCTTAGAAATCTCCCTTTCCAACATGCCAACTTTGTTCTCACCTTTTGAATTAAAGGGGCAAACGTCAACTTAACCATTCTTTTGTGCAGCAGCGGAACTCCCAAATATTTTCCCAGATCAGCTGTCAGTCCAATCCCCACACTCTGGCTCAACTCATAAGCCCTGATGAACTGGATGTTCCTGGAGACAAACATCTTTGATTTTTGCATATTGATCTTGTGCCCAGATACCTTACAGAATAGCTCCATAATGTTCCTCATCACACTCATCTGTTCAGAGGTGGCTTCGCCAAATAATATCAAATCATCAGCAAAGAAGAGGTGAGATATGACCGGACCTGCGGTGCTCAATTTTAAGGGCTTCCAGCGTCCTATGTTTACTTCCTGGTGAATAAGCTGACCCAGTAGCTCCATACATAGAACAAACAAATATGGACTCAGCGGGTCACCCTGCCTCACTCCCCTGGAAGGAGTAAATTTTTCGGAAGCAACACCGTTCCAGATAATACTCATGGAAACTGAAGAAACACAGGACATGATTAGATTAACAAAATCATTTCTCAAACCCAGACTCTGAAGGGTAAAAGCAAGAAAGCCCCAGTCAAGTCTATCAAAGGCCTTCTCCATATCTACCTTCACTGCTACATAACCCTTCTTGCCTCTTTTATTTCTCATAGTGTGAATAGCTTCCTGAGCTAGGATGACATTGTCAACACCCTGTCTTCCAGATATGAAGCTACACTGGTTCTCCGCCACGAGGTAGTTCATAACACATTTGAAACGGTTCGCAAGCACTTTGCTTACAATTTTGTAGCTCACATTACACAGGGAGATGGGCCTAAAATCCTTGAGGGATAGCGGGTGGTCAACCTTAGGGATGAGAACAATATTAGTGTGATTAACAGCTTTAATCTCCTCCGGATTCTCAAATATCCTAGAAACCAAGTCGCAAACCTTATGACCAATCCAGTTCCATTGAGTTTGGAAGAAATGAGGATGAAGGCCGTCCGGCCCTGGAGCTTTAAGGGCACCCATAGCGAAGGCCGCATTCTTAATCTCAATGGGAGAAACTTGCCTTTGAAGAGAATCCAACTGACTCGAGTCTAAAGTAGGGAAATTTGCAGACCAAGGGGAGACAGGGGAGGACAAATTCTCAGCCGAGTAGAGCTTCTTGAAGTAATTTAACGCCATACCTCTCAAATGGGTATCATTGGTAACCCAGTTCCCGTTCTCATCCTGGAGGGCTTCAATTTTTCTCTTTTTTTTCCTGGTTGACGCACACGCATGAAAGAAGCTTGTATTCCTATCCCCCCCCGTAATCCACTTACATCTCGATTTTTGGAACCAAATGAGCTCCTCTTGCAAGGCAAGCTTATGGTACGATTTCCAGAGTTGGTTTTCAATTTTGAAAAGCCCGTTACGGGATCCGTTCATTCGCTTAGCACGGTCAATGCCTTCAAGTCTTCGAATAATTTCCCGCTTCTTCCGTGCCACGTTCCCAACCACCTTTTCGTTCCACATTGTAGCCTCTTTTACAAACTCCTGCCGACCTTGAAGCCAGTCTTTCCCCTCCCAAGAAGATTTGACGATATCGCTAAATCCCTCCTCTATACACCAAGCTGCTTGATAGCAAAACCTTCTCACCAAGTTTCTGTTAGCTCCCTGAGGGTTGTCAGCAACAACAATGACGCGGTGGTCCGATTTGAACTTGAGGTTATGGTAAGCTTTCGCCTGAGGATTTTGCAAATCCCAATCAAAATTACCAAACACCCAGTCTAACCTCTCCTTCACCCCAGTTTTTTCCCAAGTGAAACGATCCCCAACCACAGGAATGCTATAAAGCCTACAAGTATTGATACAACTCTGAAAATCATGCATAGAACTGGTTATAGGAGAAGCACCACCTACTTTATCTTCAGGAGAAAGAAAGGAATTAAAATCCCCCAGGACAAGCCAAGCATTAGAGATATTTTGACTAATGGCATGTAAGTCTGACCACAGCGCCTTTCTCTTAATAACATTAGTATCCCCGTAAACAAAAGTCACCGACATCAAATGTTGGTTCCTTTTGTCAGTGATACTGCAGTGGAGCAGTTGGGTGCTAGAAGAAACATACTCGACAAGAGCATCCCTATTATTCCAAAGAACCCAAATACCACCCGCATATCCAGTAGCTTCAATCCTAATCCAATCAGTAAAACCCAAAAGCCTGACAATCTTCTCAGCTCTATCACCACTAACTCTAGGCTCAATGAGACACATGATATTAATTCCATACTTATTAACTACATCTTTTAAAATACGTGGGAACACTCTGCCTCCTGCCCCACGACAATTCCAGGATGATATAATCATAATTAAAAATAGAACAAGCCTGGAGCAAAGACAGAAAACTTACCTGTCTGGTGGCTTGTCTTCCAGAAGAACTTCCACAACCAACTGGGACGTAGAAAGCATCTCCGGGATCCTCTTCTGCTGTCCGGAATTTATTGAGTTGGCTTTGGAAGGTGACATCACCAATTTATTAATATCTCTAGCCCCCACCACATTAGCGCCACCTACACTCTCAGCTGGGCACTCCACTACCTTATCTTCGGCCTCCTTACGTGGGACCTTGGGCTTCATTGGTTGATCATTTTGTGAGGCCCCAGAATGTCCAGCGGTCTCCAAAGACCCTTTAACCATATGATGCACACGTTGGGTCCCTAGTGTCTTGGTATCATTCATTTTGCTTGGGCCCACTCCTACGTTATGGCCCATATCTTTAATCCCAATATGAATGGCCTTTTCTTTGCCTTTATGCATGACTTGGGCCCACCTTCTTGTCTCAACTTTGAAGCCTTTTTTCTTCTTATTAAGACCCACCTTATCGGGCATCTCCTTCCCCAGATCAAGAACCTCCTTAGGCGCAGATAGACCGTGCTTTTGACTCAGCAGCGCCATGCCTCCATTTTCAGAATTCAAACAAGCCTCGAAATCATCACCTATGTCTTGCTCTTGGTCTGCCAGAGCAGCAAATCTGGACAGACCGGATCTGTCCTTAGCCGCTCCTCCCGTCCTTTCAGTAAGTCTTCTGGTTTCCTCATATCCCCTGTTCATCTCCTTCCTCGATAGGCGAGCTCTTCCTGGTTTCTGAACCAGCATCCAAGGTCCAAAAAGATCATCATTTTCCAGCGGCTTTGGCTGTTCCAGCAATTTTTTCGGTTCAGCGGTACTGTTCTGGTTTGGAATCCCAGCCGTATCAGCACCATGCGCAAGTCCCCACTGGCATTGATTCTTCCTATGCCCGTATCTTCCGCAAGAGAAGCAAATGAGTCCAAGGCCCTCATATTCAATATTGAACAGGTTGGTTGCTGAGATAATCCTTGGAACAAGCTTTTTTTGCAAGTCAATTTCCACGCATAGCCTAGCATACCTTCCACGTTGAATTTTTGCTTCATCTTCTTCCAGGTTAGCAATGGTATTCATGTCAACCTTAAGGGTCTTCCCAATAAGATCCCCTAATCTCCACATACATTCCTTATTATACCATAAAAGAGGAACATTTGGAATTCTTACCCAGGTAGCCACACGACCTAAGGGGTTGCTAAAAGGATCGAAATGAGGCGACCACCTCTGCACGAGAATGGAATGCTGAGCAACCGTCCATGGGCCATCCAGAAGAACTTTCTTGTAGTGAATTCTCCAATTATCTGGATCTTTAAATTTAACCACATAGTAATTGTTTGGAAGATCTATTAATTCGAACTGACTGAACTTCCAAATTCTGTTTAGATGTTCCTTGAGTCTGTAGAAGTTCAGTCTTATACCCAGAGTAGTAATAACCAGGGCGTTATTCCACGGTCTTGCCCATCTGTTATATTCCTCTTGAGTCATATGCAGAGTAGGGTAGATCTCCATGAGCTTTTTGAATTCCTCTGAAGGCTCAGGGACTTCCCAGGTTTGATCCGAAATTTCTGATAGAAAGTCTTCTCCCTCATTGCGTGAATCATCAAAAGCAATGCCATTAAAATCAGCTTTCTTAAAGCCTAACAGCGAGTCCTTATAGGAAAAAACCCCTCTTGCGCTGACCTGAGGTTCACCTTTTTCCATTGCCTCTGTACCCAGACCTTGCTCCTCTGCATCAGATTCATTTGAAAGCATTAAGGAGTCTTCTCTGCAACCCTTTTTAGCATGCAACCCTCTACCAGCAGCATCACTCGGTCCCAAAGCTCTGTCCGGCGGAAGTTTCCGGCCACTGACATCATCCATCTGAGTAGTATCCAAAGGTTATTTAATGTAAATTTTAAACTCATGTACTCCCTTCAGTCCTAAATATAATATAGAGTTGATTTTTTTTGGAGAAATTATGGAAGCTAAATAAGTTACTTGATTAGATCATATGTTGTGTATCTTTAGATTATTTATTAGTTTATTAGTCAAACTAATTAGTCTTGAGAAAAAAATATAAATATAAATATTCTGAAGTAATTTAATTAGCTTCCTTAATCTCTCCAAAAAAATCAACTTTATCTTATATTTAGGACCGGAGGCTCCACATAAATTATAGTTAAGGTCCTTGTCTTCATTGTATGTTATATATATATATATATATATATATATATGTTAGTATGAAGCGAAGCTCCTCTCATACCGTTGAACTGTGAAGAAATGTTGTTGTAATGTGATTATAGAAATTTTGAGAGGTCCCGTTTACAGTGAAGATTTCTAAAGTTTCTACAAGAAACTTATTATTGTTGTTAAAGTAAATATTATTAATAAGCGTCTATGTAGTTATGTGTGCGTGTGTAAATATATATAATTTTATATTTTATAGGCTTGTAGGATGTGAGTTTTCTCACCTTCCATGCCGGTTACTCCCTAATTTTTGGGGTGTGACAAGAGCCCTCCAAATAGTCTTAGATATTCGTAGTGAATTGTGGTTGTTTAGTTGGGATGCAACCATAGATAACACCAGCGAAAATAAGAAAATGACCCGCACAGTAACATGTCACATCTTGGAAATAACTTCCAGTAACATTAAAACAAATATCTGGGATGACAAAGCATACAAGTCTTCTACTTTTCAGTGCATATTATTATGAGCAACAAGGAAGTATTTGAATCAAACATCACACCCGAACAATCAACAAGTCTCTCACTTTTAACACCAACGTTGATCATTATGAGTATCAAAAGCATAAAAGAAATATTAAGTAGAAGCTGAAAATGCATATTCAAATCGCTTGTGAGCCTCATGAGTAGTCCACTTCAAATTGCTCCACCATTCTTTCTCACCTTTAATGGTTTTCAGTTTAGCCGCACTGGTTGTATTAAAAGGTAAAGATTTCAACGCTGCGCACTTTTGTACATTTATTTGCTCCAAGGAAGGCCATTTTAAATTTTCATTTGGACATATGGATCTGAAGTTTAACAAGTTATCCAATGTTAGCATCTTCAATTTTGGAAGTATATTTTGCTCCATTTCAATGACCTTTTTCACCCTGATAAGAATCTCAATTGATGAACAATTTTGAACTACTAATTCTTGCAGTTCAGAAAAATCATCAACTGCTGAAATAGAAAAGATACTAGTCAACTCCGGACAGTTCTTCAATGTCAAAGTATGCAACATGGAAAAGCTTCCAGGATGTAAGGGACCCCGAAAAACAC
Organism: Inga oerstediana; assembly: GCA_963210345.1. NCBI lineage: Eukaryota > Viridiplantae > Streptophyta > Magnoliopsida > Fabales > Fabaceae > Inga > Inga oerstediana. The sequence continues at coordinate 87,884,808 of OY723400.1, read as the reverse complement.
ACCTCAAATGTAGTAAATTATCCAAATGTAATTGCTCCAAGTTTGGCAAGAGACTTGCATTTTCAGGTAAGGTGCCATTAATAGCGTTGCAAAGCATGTCTCCTGCAACAACTATTGACATTTGATTGCACCTTTCTATAAGTAAACCACGGAGGCCTTCCAAGTTTGATATCTGTACCAACTCTGATAAATTTCCAACATTGTTGTGACAGATTAGCTCAAATGCCTCAACTTGAGGGAGCAGCTTAGTGATTGCCAAGTCATGTTTTTTGTCACCATAGCAATACTTTACATACTTGAAAATTCTATTGTCAAAAGAGTCAATGATTTTTGGATGTTTTGAGTCTTCACATCCCACGAAAAATTGAAATGAAGTGAAGTGATTCGTACCTCTCCATGATTTGCGTGTCTCTAGAAATTTTTGAAGCATTTCTGAAGAAGGAAAGCTGCATCTGAAAGTTGTTAGATTTTCCAGAGAAGCAACTTTTTCTATAATATCTTCAGCATCCTTACACCATTGCGGTAGGGATTTCACTTCAATGATCAATTCTTCTAATTTGTGAAGTTTTGGAATTAGATGATAATCACCCGGATCTCCCCTTTGATCACCGCTTGCAATGAATGAGATTCTTAGGCACCGCAAACTTTCCAAGCATGGCACAAAATTTACTCCAGTATCCCGAATATCAAATACCTGAAGATGTTTAAGTGGTTGGATCTCCTGTGAACATATTTTCAACTGTGAACAACCATTTAGATAGAATGCCTTAAGCCTAGTTAATCCTTCCAAAGATGGTAACTTGCTTATTTTAGTACCGTATAAGTTTAACACAAGAAGATTGCCCATGCTGTCAAAATAGGCTGGTGGGATTTCAACCAACTTCATATTCTTTTGTAACAGCAGTGCTTGAAGACTCCCATAGTTTTGGTTTGTTGGTAGACTATCCCTATTACTGCCAACCATAGAAACCCATTTAGCATGCTGCCATGATTTCGATCTAACGGGCTCCTCATGTTCTTCATTATCAACATAAGTTCTACATCCTGAATCTGGATATTTGAAAGATATATGTAAAGCAAGTTCCCTATAGAGATCATTCATTTTAACATGCCTCATTTGTTCCCCTTCCTCCAAGAATGCAACATTAACAAGATGCTTTAATATTGTATGAATGCCTCGACTGCGCATTTCACTGTACTTAGTATCTGCGTCAGCATCACCAAGAAAGCCCTGAACTATACAACACTCCACTAAATGATCTGTGCATATGTTGCTGTTTGCAGGATATAGTGAAGCATAAAGGAAGCATTTTTGTTTGCTTGGATCACCCAACAGTTGATAACAGATTTCCAACTTTGAGGATAACTCTTTTAAACCATCAACTCCAACTTGAGGCCAAGGAGTGCATTCATTCAAAGCCCTCTGCCAATCAGTGGGAGACTCTTGATATTTAAAAGACCTTGCAATAGGATCTATAAGCAGGGGAAGACAACGGCAGAACCTCTTACATACTAGGCGAGCGTTTGGCTTGTCTGGTAATTGATTATCGCCAACAATATTTTGAAACATGTCCCAAGCTTCTTTAGGCGATAATTTTTCGAGCTTGACTATCCTGTCAACACATTTGGACTTCAAAGCAAGAGGAAAACAAGTGGTTATTACCACCTTACCATCTCTTTTGTCCTTTGAAATATCCAACATTTCCCAAATCCCATCGGGTGAGTGCCTTACGCCATCTAAAATCAACAGATACCTTTTGTTCTCCAGCACTGTCTGTATTCTTCCAGCAACTTCAAATTCATTACCTTCTCTGTTCACCATTATTCGATCTGCAATTTTCTGCAGAATGTGAAGGTCTTTAGTCTGCTCATCAGCCGCCACTTTGATAAAAATCACCACATCAAACTCCTTGTCAAGGATCTTATCATAGAAGTGGTGGTTATTTAAGTGTTGCATTATTGTTGTTTTCCCCGCCCCTTGTTGTCCATGAAGTGCCACGCATTTTACTTCTTTATCTTTTAACAGATCCTGAATGTCTTGAAAGGCTTTCTGAAGAGTCGGATACTCCACAATTGATGGAACACCAATATCCTTTATGACCCGCTTTGGCAGCTTATCCACTAGAATATCCTTTGGACATTCTTCATCAAGAAGTTTGATTACATCATCCAGTGCCCTTTTGATCTCTTTTTTAACGGCTCTAGTTTTTCCAAGACGCCATTTATTTGCCCTTACTTCTTCATATTTTGTATTCAAGGAAGCCACCTCTTTCTCAATATTTGATACACGGTTCATCCAAAGCAGGTAAGCATTAGTCGTTTCTTTCTGTATAACATCTCTCGAAACTTCCCTTCCTTTGTCCTTTAATAAAGCAAGTAGCCGCTGTAATCCATCGTTTAGCGCTTTATGCATGTCAGCAAGCGAAGTGTGTCTTTCAGTTTTGGACTTTAATTCTTGAAGCCCAAAATTCGCCAGAGGTGCCCCTGCTGCAGTTGCAGCCCCAGTAATTATGGCAGCCGTCACAGCTATCTCAGCCATTGAGTCACCTCAAAATCTGGCGGGAAACGGTTCAAGAAACATGGTTACCAGATAAGATCGTTTGATATTGGGGTGGAAATAGATCAAGTCGTTATCAGGTGGCCTACGTCCTTATCAAGTGGCCTACAGCCTGGCCTAGTTTGACCTGTTTAAATATATAGATAGGCTGGGCCTATTTTATGAAAGCATAGTTTGTTAGCCTTCAGGTGGCCTGTTTACATATTTTAAAATATAATTTTATTTATATTATTACATGTGTGCGTTATATTTATATTTTTGTCATTTTTTATTTAAATTTAAAAATACAATTATTAAATTATCATAGTAGCTTTGTTCTCTATAATTTAAAACTCAAATAATAGCTTTTTAAATTAATTTTTATTTAGATCTATAAAATTATAAAATTAAATTTTATTTAAATAACATTATATGTTTTAAATTATAGGTCTTTAAGCCTATTTAAAGTCTTTAAGGCCTAAATTTTTATGCCTATTTAAAGGCCTCCATATTTATGTAGGCCTTTAAAAAGGCTTCAAACCTAACCAGGCCTTTTTCATGCTCAAGCCTGGCTTGAAAAAAAGCCTATATCCAAGCCTAGGCGCCTTAAGGCCTATGTTACATGCTCAAGCCTATTTAGCTAAAGTCAGGCTTGATCTGGCCTGTTTCCACTCACAGTTTGATGTATTTTTTACAACTCCTAAAAATCATCACTTCATATTTTATCTTATATATTTGATCATTTTCTTTTTTTTTTTATTAAAGCTAAAGTATACCTTTGTCCTTTGAATTTATATTAAGTTTTGTTAGTCTTTTAAGTGCAATAGTGAATGTTCATGGAGAATGATCCTAGAGCGTCTATTGATGATCGTGGATAATAGTTTGATTTGCAGTTTGTTATGTTTTCTGTTGAGACTGGTTTTATGTTTTCGTGTTTGCTGTTGTTTCTTTTTAAAGACCTTGGGTACTTTGTTATTTAAATTAATAATAATAGTAACGTTCTTCTGGAAAAAAATAAATAAATAAATAAAAAATGTATTTTTAGATCTTTAAACTTAACACGATTAATGTCATTAACAGAAAATGCTGATCCAATGAGCGATGAGTCAGCAATCAAAGGATGTCAAATTTAAATATTAAAATAAGAGCTAATTATAGTATGTAGAATAGCTAAAGTATACTTTTAGTCCATTAAATTTATATGAGGTATATTTTTTGTCCCTTTAACTTTGTAAAATATAACTTTGGTTATATAATTCTAACACCATTAATATTACTTACAGAAAATATTACAGAAAATATTGACACAATAAACTCAAGTGGTGATTGTATAATTATGCTCTTAATCTTAAATTTAAAATATGTGTGAATTAAAAAAACATTTAAAAGTCTAATAAAGCAGTCAATAATGTATTAAAAAAATTATAGCTTAATAATCTAAATATATTAGTTTACTAAAAAAATTTAGTTTAATAACCTAAATTGAAAAACCTTGATTTCATTTGCAACGATTTGTCCGTTTATTTTAGTTTAATAATCTAAATATATTATAATAAAAAAAAAATTCCTTGTCAGCTGCACAGTCATCATTTGAGTTTGATGCATTATCATTTTTCGTTAGTAATATTAACGGTATTAGAAATATAATATCAAAAGTATCTTTATAAAATTAAGGAATAAAAAATATACCTCATGTAAAACTTAAAGAACTAAAAGTATACGTTAGTCAATGTAGAACCAATGGTCATTAAACACTTCCACTGAATCCTCTATCCTCCCTCCTCCTCCAACTATACATTCGGTGAATCTGCACAACCCAACCTCAACGCCAGTAGTGGTGATTGGTGAAGGTTATATTGTTTTCCATGAACTCGTAGACCAAGAATATATTTTCAGTTTAACTTAATTAAAAAATTTAAATGTTTTACCCAAAATTTGGATTCCCTGCTTGCTAGATGCTATCGCCTAGCGTACCCAATTCTTTTTGTTTTGGCATCAAAGATATCCCATTCATAAGCAAAGTATAAACTACGCCAAATCTGAATCATTAACAGCAACAGAAAAACAAAACAAGCAACAACTAGCAAAGTCTACCCAGGTCTACACCACTGGCGTTGAGGCTGGGTTGTGCAGATTCACCGAATGTATCGTTGGAGGAGGAGGGAGGCTAGAGGATTCGGTAGAAGTGTTTAATGGCAATTGATTCTATATGTTTTAATTAGCTTTTTTTTTTTTAATTTACATATTTTAAATAAAAATTAATCCGCCATCCTTTAAATGCTAACTCATTGTTTTAAAATCGTTGAGTTAGCAATTTTTTGTTAATGATATTAATAGTGTTAATTTTAAAAAACTAAAAATACATTTTTTAAACTTAAAGGCCAAACTAAACTTTAAACTTAAAGGACCAAACGTATACTTTAATCTTTTATTAAAAAAAAATCTTAACTAGTAGGTACCACCTTTGATTCCTAGTAGGAGTTTGGATTCAGTCCTAAATATAAAACATAAATTCCCCCATATTCATCATTTTTAAAATTATCCTGATTAATTGCACTTGCTAAGGGAGTTTGCATCAAAAGCTAATTTCAATGTAAATGATTTAAAAGGGTACTTTAGGAAAATTAATACATATTTTTTTAACAATAATTATTTTAATTTTTTTTAATAAAGTCAAATTAGTTAGGTGGATCTTATTTTTTAAGGCTAAAATGCACATAACTCCCTTCAACTTTAACGCAATTACATATAACATCCCTCATCTTTGAAAACTTAAAAATCACACCCATCAACTTTCAGATCTTGACTATTAAACCTTTATGGTTGAAATTATGGTTAAATTTAATAGAATATGTAGTAGTGCCGGATACCGGTGGATTAATAAAAAAAAATTAATGGAATATGGTCCACATCCAATTAATTAGAATTATTTTGCATATGACATGTAATTTTTTTATGTTTTATTAATTTATCCTAAATTAAAATTCAGAACTTCACTGAGAGGACAATTTTATCATCCTAGTAATACCATTCCCTAATTTCCATGTCTTTATAGTCTACCTATATCCTACCAATCTCCATCTCTTCTTTCTTTTTTCTTTTCTTTTTTTTAATGAGGATAACAGGGCAGCTATCTCCATCTCTAGCAACAAGGTCTCTTGCATTTTTTGCAACTTTCTTCAGAATCTGAAAGAACGGGGGTCATATGCTAGGAAACTGCGTCTTATGTATGGAAATGGAACGTACGGGGGTCATTCGGTCATGTGAAGTGTTCCACAAAATGCGCGTGTGGAGATGATTGATTGTCTTGGGGCCATGTTTTGAGGCGAAAATCATAAGATTGACCTTTCAGAATTACGAAGATTTAGAGAAAAAAGTTGCAAACAAAAGAACTTGACAGGATCGAGATAGGTATACGATCAATAAAGAACAAGGCAATTAGAGACTGTTACAGGTATAATGACAAAATTGTCCTTTTAATAATATTTTGAATTTTGAATCTTAATTTACGATAAATTAACAAAACCTAAAAGGGGTTACATATTATCTCCTAAATAGTTTTAAATAACCTGAAGCAGCTTACATTCCGTTAAATTTAATGGTACGAGTTTAATGGTCAACATCGAAAGTTGAAGGTGTGATTTTTAAATTTTTAAAAATAGGGGCTATATGCAACTGAGTTAAAGCGAAGGGTTTAATTATGTGTGTTTTATCCTATTTTTAATTTTTTTTCTTAAAGGTGATTCAGCAGACAATAATTTACTTGGGACACAATTAATCTCAAGGAAAATTAATCTTTTAATACTTTGATTTTTAAGTCACTTGCCACTCAGTCCCTCATCTATAACTTGTTTCAACTCAGTCTCTCAACAGTTGTCTCAATCCATCAATGTTAAACTCGTTTATTACTTAATTCCCTTATCTTCTTATCTCTTCTAACAAGTACGTTTCCTGGCATTCAAACTTATATTATTCTTCTTACGAGAATGAGGCCTTTTACTACCTCAACCAACAACTTGTTGGTTATTACAAAAAAAGTATTTAAGTAGGGACATTTTTAAACAAATAAAAAATTATGCCAATATATGCAAGTTCGCTGATATGCCTAGTTCGTATGGTATGATATTCAAGGACGGAGGGAACATATGTTTTTATTATTATTATTTATAGATGATACATTTTACTATAAATTTTATATATTTTTTAACAATTTTCAGCAACTTGATAAATTGAAATTATGTGCAATCGGATGTGATTTGTATATTTTAACACCTCTTGGAAACTAAGTACTTCTTAAGCCTCTATAAGCATTAGTTGCACTCAATGACCAATTTTGATGCAAACTTTCTTAGAATTTAACACATCTAAATCTAATGGCTAATGTTTTATATTAAAAACCGTCAAAGTTAATTTGAATAAATCATTTAACCATTTCAGTGACACCCTAATTTCCATAGTTATAAGATGAGTTTTGTATATAATGAATTTGAACCACTAAGATAGGCTTCAATCCTAGGACTTTGAAAATAATTTAAAATCTCAACCCAAACACAGGGTTCAAACCTGTAATGGAATAAGCTTTTTCTGAAAAATTTAAAACTTTCAAAAGCAGTTATATAGTGGTTCACAACTTCATTATGACTCATAAATCGTTAGCTCCTTATATTATTATTAGAGTGCTTCTCTGCTCATATATTAGTATATTGATGATTAAATTATGGGCCCTTAATATACAATTGACCAATCCTGATTCAATTATCGTGCTTGATGTAATTTACATGGGGCATAATTAATCTTAGGGAAAATTGATCTTTTAATCCTTTGATTTTTAAGTCACTTGCGACTCAGTCCCTCAACTATAACTTGTTGCAACCCAATCCCTCAACTTTTAACTTGCTTATGTCTCAATCCATCAATGTTAAACTCGCTTATTACTTAATTCCCTTATCTTTAAACCTTTTATATTATCATCCTAATATATTATTATCCTAATCAACTATAATTCAGTCCTACGTCGTAAAACACCCATCCAACTCAGCTCCCACCTCAATTTTTTTAATAACATTTAAATAAAAGAAGAAAGGGCTGCAGAACGGACAAGGTAGAAAAGAAAGTTGCATAGCTCCAAGTCACCAACCCACAACTTCCATTCCTTCAAAGGCTTCAACGTGGGAGGCCAATTCCATGCTTCAAATCTAACACTCACTTCCATTCTCGCGTTGAATCTTACCGACCTCCTCCTCCATTCCTCTGCAAATACCTTCTTCCGCAACTTGGGACGAGGTCCATAAAGTTAAATGGAACGCTCATTAATTTTCAAATTGATTAACTAGTCTACATTTGGTGATAACTGCATTACTCGTTAGGACAGAAGCAAACTGTAGGAGAAATAATTTGTTTGTTTGCTCATTTTCCAAAGAATGGGCTATTCACCAGTTTAGGGTCGTCATATTGCAATTTGGGATCCTGTGAATGCGATCGATCCACATGAGGGTGGTGCATAAGCTTCAACGTGAGAGTTGAAGTGAATGTTAGATTTGAAGCTGGGAATTGACCGCCGACGTTGAAGCTCTTGAATCTCAACGTCAAAGGCCCCGGCAATCTTGTCGGTTGGTAACTTGGTGCTATGCATGCAACTTTCTTTTCCCCTTTGTCTGATCTCCAGCCCTTTCTTTTATTTAAATTTTATATAAAAGAAATCTGGGGGTGTTTTGCCATGTAGTACTGAACTATATGGATAATAAGGATAATACTATAAAAATTTTGAAGATAAAGGATTAAATCATAAACAAGTCAAAAGTTGAAGGGCTGAGCCATAAAGATTTGTTTTTTTAAAGAAAGTTATCCTTATGTCCCACATAAAAATATAAAAATATTCTAAAGTTTCTTGAAATCATGAACATCCACTACACAACAATTAATTGTAAACAAATTTTGATGTATCATGTAAGGTTACCAAAATACGCGCTTAATTTTTTGAATCCTCTACACCATGTCAATGACGAGGATCATCATTTGGCCAAAAATAAAAAAGTGTTTTAGCATTAACCTTGTTGAACCTTCTTTTTCTGTAAGCTTTAATTTTTGAAGAACTTTCCTTAAAAAAATTATAATTTTTATAATGCAACTAGAATAATGTGGACCCATAGTTGCCAAAATTAAAAGTCTATAAAAAGTTAGAGTGTTTATAACTTATCATGTGGCTTTCTTTCTTTCTTTCTTTTTTGTCGAAATATCATGTGCCTTTCAATAAATTTTTTTAAATAGACTTATTGCCGTTATTGGTTCTTTAGAAAATATATTTAATGAATATATTAAAAATAATTTTTTCGCTATTTATTTCTATGTTCTTGACTTCTTATTTTCCCTAGCTTTTATTATTTTTATTCTTTTGTTATTATGGAAAAAAAATTTAGGTTAAAGTATACTTTTAGTTATTTAAGTTTTATATGAGGTATACTTTTGGTCCCTTAACTTTATAAAGTATACTTTTGGTCCTATATTTCTAACATCGTTAAAGTTGTTCAAATAGAAAATGTTGAAGCAACAAACTCAATTGATAATTGTGCAGCTAATAAAGCATATTTAAGTTTTATTTTTTTTATATAATATATTTAGATTATTAAACTAAAATAAACTGACAAATCACTGCAAATGAAATTGAGGTTTTGATATTCAGATTATCAAACTAATATACTTAGATTATTAAACTATTTTTTTTAATATAATCGAGGTTTTGATATGGATTGTTTCATTAGGTTTTTAGATATTTTTCATTTTACACATATTTTAAATTTAAGATTAATAGCATTTAACTACACAATCATCTCTTGAGTTTATTGTGTTAGCGTTTCTATTAACAACATTGATGGTGTTAGAATTATAGCACCAAAAGTATACTTTATAAAGTTAAGGGACCAAAATTATACCTCATGCAAACTTAAAGGACTAAAAGTATATTTTATTCTAAAATTTAATAAAAATTTATGATTCAATAAAATATTTATTTAGCCATAGTTTTTATGGAAATATTTATTCTTGTTACTAAGAAGATATGTGTGTTAAAAATGCCCTTGCTATCCCAAAATTTTCTTTAAAAAACATTTTTAATATTTATATATATAAGTGCACGTACAGTTTATTATGGTTATTATTTTTGGTTAATGCCTGCCCAATGAAATGCAGCACATACAATTAAGGCAAAAAAAATGAGGTAAGGGAGAATGAAATGTTGAATTAAGTAAAATATGGAGTCGCTTACTAGATATCGTTTGAATTGTTCAATTTTGTTGGTTCTTTCCTTTCAGCATTATATGGATAAGCACCGTAAGCAGCTAGCATCAACTAATAATCTCTTGTGTAAAAGCATCAACTTGACAATTTTTTCTGCAAAACCCAGTATAAAGCTAGCATCAACTAATATATATGAAGCTCTTTCAACATTAAATTAATTATCACAACTGACAAGAGAAATTAACTGAAAAAGAGTGATGGCTTGCGCCTTACGCATACTTAGACAATTATTGGCAAATATTTACAATATAGATTTTTGAATATGACAATATATATTCTCTAATGATAAATAATATAACTTATTACAATGATAAACAATATAACATTAAACTTTTAATTTTTTAAAAATACATTTTAAGGTAGTGTTTGGAAGTTTTTTGAGAGATAGAATAGATTATAGAATGAAGTGAAATGGCTAAAAGGATTATGATTGTTTGCCAAAAAAAAATAAAAAATAAAAACGGATTTAAAATATCTTGAAATAAATAATAATATTACCAAATTACTCATATCCTTCTCCTTACCCGTCCCACACTTCCTCCTCCTTCCACTCTAAAATTGGAAAAACATGATTGGAAAGAAACCAATGGGTTCTCTGCAAGGGTTTCCAAAGGGGAACCTGCCGCCTTGCATCACAGCGGCCAAATCAACCGCAGGTCGAAGGAGTTATCTACCTACTGAAGAGTTCCCTTTTTTAATCTCCAAGAAAAGGGAAAGAGGGGAGGATTGGGAACAAGAACTCTTGGAAACAAAGAAGCAGAAGAGTGAATCAAAATCACCATGGCTAGCGGCTCTCAAATTTAAATGGGGGCGTAGTAGGTGCTTGTAAGATCTAGTGTTTCACAATTTTTCTAGAAGTTCAAAATCGTTTGAATATTTTATCTCTGGGAAAAAAAACTAAAGACCAGCGGCGTGGACAAGCAAAGATATATTGGAGAAGATGGAGAAGAAATCGAAGACGCTAGTCCAACAAGGATTTCGAAGAAAAGCTAGGTATGTTTTTAGTACCTCAGAAATAATTAATACGGATATCAATTTGTCGTCTGAGAGGTCCTCCTTAAAGAGAGGTCGGATTGCGGAGACGGATAAAGTTGAGTAAAGATTTGATGTCAAGAAATTCAGAAATGAAAATATGGGGGGCGAACCTTTACTGCAACATCACTTAGATGCTGAAGGAAGAATTGAGGGATGCTGGTACTTGCCTTCTCTATATAAAGATATAGAGGAGATCATAGTTTGGGATTGGCTTACAAGGCATGAAGATCCTATGTCAAAAAATTGATTCAGCTTCTCATGTGGTGGTTTCTTATGGGTTTGCAACGGTTTCACATATGGAATGTGTGTCAGAAACCCAATTTGGGGTTTCTAGCAAATCTTGACCCTTTGCTTAAGTTGTGGCAATGTTTAAATTGGGGAGTTACAGGTCTCTTAAAGTTTCAAAGGTTTGTATTTGCAGCTAGTTGTTGTTTAGATTTTAGTTATGTGCTTTTGGATTCTATTGTTAGTTGTGTCCTTACTCATAAAGGAGCTGTCACTGTTTTTCTGGTCTTAGAGTCTAGATTCCAACATAGAATCATGATCAAGTATAGCTTTGATGGAACATTTGTAGTGAAAATGCCAGAGAGTTACTCATCAAACATTAGCAACCTTATGTCAATGAAGGACTTGAAGTTGAAGGGTCTTAAATCACATGATTGCCATGTTTATTCTTCAAGTCACTATGCAGTAGAGTGATTGACCCCAAGAAATTACCGAGATAAAGCCAAATTATGACTACATTGTGTAAGCTGGAGATGATTTTTCCTATAGCTTTCTTTGACATAATGGTGCACTGAATTGTTCACTTGGTTAGAGAGGTGCAATTGTGTGGACCAGTCAATATGAGATGGATGTACCCAATCAAGCACAAGATAAAGGACTTGAAAGGGTATGTGAACAACAAAAGTCAGCCAGATAGTTGCATTATTGGATGGTACATTTGTGAAGATACGGCTGATTTATGTACCAATTACTTGAAAGATGCATGTGATATTGGTCTTCCTATGTCTCAACATGAAGGAAGGACATACATCTTGACAAGGGTTGATGGGAAAGAAATCTATCTCTATCTCAAACCAATAGTGGGAGCAAGCACATCTATACATACTTCACAACTCCGAAGAGATTGACAAGTGTGTAGATATTCATATGGATGAGCTTAGAAGGGAAAACCCCAACAGAGTAGAGTTAGTATGCCAAAGAACATAATAAACACTTCACAGCATGGTTGAAGCAACATGGATGACAACTACAATGTTGATCATAATTCAATTCCTGAGAAAGTAATATTCTTGGCATATGGTCTGAACAAACATGTGCTTTCTTTATCAAGTTACATCATCAATAGATACACTTTCTACAATAAAGAGCAGGATGCCTAAAGCAAAATGCAAAATAGTGGGATAACTGTTGTTGCTAACACCATTAATGTATCAAGTGCAAAAGACAAGATTCCTATCTATGCAAATATTTCATACTTTAGAGTGGTTGAGCACATGTGGGAGTTGGATTTCATAGGATTTCAGGTTTCGATTTTCGGGTGCAAGTGGGTTGACAATAATAATGTTTTAAAAGTGCATGAATTAGGGTTAATACAATTGAATTTGAACAAGCCAAGTTATAAAGAAGAGCCTTACATTTTGGCTTCTTAAGCTAAATAGGTGTTCTATATTCCTAATCTTGCTAAGAAAGAATGATCGATTGTTTTGTTATCAAACAAAACAAATGAGGATATAGGAGGTGAATTCAATGAGGATGAGCCTTTCCAAGGTTTGTCACTTAAAACACAATTCAATGAGGATGATGCTTTGTACACTAGGCATGACCACATGAAAGAATTTGAATATCAAAGAGGGGGAAGTTTCTTCGCAAATTAAAGAAAACAATTGTTATTAAAAAGAGCATTAAAATTATTAAGACCATGAAAAGAAAAAGGGTCACTTGATCATGTATATTCCCTTACCTTTGATATACTCATAATTGTATAGATAGTATTGGATGATTTGCTTTAATTTGTTGGCATTTGTTGGCCGGAATTGGTTATTTTGTATATTGTGATACCTCCTGCCATAAATAAATCTGTTTGGGTGTTTAATGTGTGTGTGTGTATTGTTTCTGTAGATAATTTAGCAAGGGGCTAATCCAAAGTGAGCACCCCAATTTCTGAAAAAAAAAAATTGGTCACACATACTTAACGGTTATTTGCTAATAACCATCAAGTATTATACAATATATCATGGTTTTTCCAAATAACCGTCAAGTATAGTGTTATATTTTATAGTTATACACAACCAACCATCAAATAAAGTCCTTTCTCTAGTGACAAATACTTTACCGTTAACCATTTTAACCATAAAGTATTATACAAAATATTTCACAGTTATTAGTAAATCATTGTCGAATATATATGCTATATTTAATAGTTATTATCTTATAACTTAAATATAGTGCTCTATAAATAACAGTTGTATTTGAACGGCCGTAAAATATATTGCCCTATATTCAACGGTTAACAACCATTAAATATAAATATTTAGTGTTCAAATATTATAGATAAAAATAACTATTAAATATAGACAAATCTATAGTAGTGTATCATGTAAGAATAGTGCCTGATGTCTTAAAATAACCTCTTCATGCACAAAAACACAAAAGAATTGGGCATAAGTAAGGAAAAAAAATGAAAACCGAATGAAACAAAATTTAAGTGCTTTGGTTAAATAGGTGTTAATAATTATTGTGTTGGGACCGATAAGCAAATTAAATTGTATCTGTAAATTGATGAAGTGTTGAAGAAACAACATCCAAAACTACAAATTTTTGTGATTTGAATTTAAAGAAATAAAGAAGTGGAGTTAAAATTTTTTATTCAATTTTTCTTATTCTTTTATCTTTCATACTTTTTTTTATTAAAATTTTATAACCCCCTCTTCAATTTGGATTTTAATTCATTTTTCTTTTTGTGGTCCAACGCATACTCCCCCCACCCTCCCAAAAAAAAAAAAAAAAAACAGCCCTTAACACTTTCTCACTCATCAATATATACAAAACAAACGAAAAGCCGTGGGAAAAAGCTAGTTTTATCTTTATTGAGGGAAGACGAAAAAGGACATCGATCGATGGTCCAGAACTCATTCACACATGCAACGATCTGATTTATTTATAAAACTTATTAATTTTCCTAGATATAAATATTTAAAAACGAAAAACAATTAACAAGTGATAAGACAGAGGAAGCACGCATAGCCGAAGTGATCTATCTGACTCGTCCAAACTTTTTGATGAAAGGCACAAATAGACCAGAAAGATAAAAATTTTAAAGGGAAAACGAAACACAAGTATATAGTATGATAGAGAAGGCATGCTTAATTTCCTGTAAGACAGAGTTTTGAAGGAATAAAAGAGTTCCGAAGTACCGCTCTTCTATCATCCTACCAGCCCGAGCATGTTCCATATCAGGTTTCATATCAAACAGAGAATGGAGCTAAAGGAGAAGGACAAGTGAGGGAGAGTCTAGCACTTTACCGGTGAGGCTGCCACTTTCTTGACAGGCTGATGAGAATCTAGCGAGAGTTACCGGTGATGGAGATCAAATGAAAATAGAGAAGTTAGGGTGTATGTTAAATCTGGGCAAAAAATGAGATGGTATTTTTGTCAGAAAAATATTATAGACAGGATATTTTTGTCTCAAAATTTTTCAGTTTTTTCAGTACAATTTGGGTTGGGTTTATGCAATCCCATGTAGATTATATCCAGCAATCCCAGGTTATCTCCAATCACTCGCACTAAATAATATTCCGGTTCTAAATATAAGATAAAGTTGACTTTTTAGGAGAAATTAAAGAAGTTAATTAAATTACTTTAGAGTATTTATATTTTTATTTTTTTCTCCAAACTAATTAGTTTGACTAATAAACTGATATATAATCTAAAAATACACAACATAGAATATAATTAAGTAACTTATTTAGCTTCCTTAATCTCTCAAAAAAAAAGCCAATTTTGTCTTATATTTAGGATAAGAGGAAGTATCAAATTGACTTTTCCTTAACCCAACCCCACAGGCCAAAAATGTCATAAGCAAAGGGATTCAGCCATTTGAAAATATATATAACATCAGTTGGAGGTAATAAAAAACCAAATAATACACAATTCTATATTGATCAATAGAAGGCACTTCTAAATAAAATTACGATTTTAAGTTTTATTGATAAAAAATCAATTTAAAAGAATTACTTTCATTTGAGTTGGCAATATTCCAACTAGAATCAATAGTACTCAATAACAATCAAATAGTTAAAAATAATAATAATAAATGCATAAATACTTGGCTGTTATCCGTTGCTTCACGCCTTTGGAAACCCTAGAAAAAAAAAATACTAGTTTCTTTTTTATTATACAAACTAGTTTCTTATTTAATTTCTTTGGAAATTTACACAAAAAATATTTCTTATTCAGGCTTTCACATTCATGATTAACCCCTCTCCATTTTATATATGAATAGAGGGATGAATACGATTTCTCGTTGAAGAAGAAAACCAATATATATTGAAAACGAACGACTTGGTCAAAAAACAAATCCGGTTTGAATCTCGAAGGCAAGCATCATCATGACAATTTTATACAATATAAAATTTTCGATAGCTACCCTTTCTCTAGACTTTAGAGAAATCTAAAACAGATGAGATCATATGATATTATCCATATATTATAAATTAGGGTTCATCCTGAGGTGTTTGTTGTTGCATTGCACAGTAGGTCTTCTGCTTTTATATATGTTTTATTTTTTATTCTCATATAATATAATTAGTCGTACTCGTAATATAGGCTGGATCTTAAGTCAGAATATTTTTTTTTTCAAGTGGCAATTAATTATATGTAACCACCGAATACACATAACTCCCCAAATGCCACCTACCAAATGCGAGCTAAGTCTACTAGATGTAGTCAGCAAGCTGTCAAGTACAACAAGAGGGAGAGAGAAAGCAGACAATAATTTCACATGTAGTTTCCTTACACTTAGCAACTGCGTACGTACTGGGATAGGGCTATCTTCATTGATTTTCTTTTCTATTTACTCTTCATTGAGTGTATCTGTCATTAGATCAAGTTTTAATAGTTGAGATTTAATAATATATACATAATGTCATTATAATAAAAATCTACCATTGAAAGTTGATATAATGGTATATACTAAATGGAGAGGGAAATCATTAGAGACACCCCTCTCCCGTACGTACTCACCTAAATTTAATTTATATGATGGCCACCGATGATTGCCACTGCTATATGGAAAACAACCACTAATCTATATCAGTAATTAGGAGAAAAACCAACATAGCAATTTTAAAATTATAGAAAAAATGAATTAGATTATCTACATTAGTTTTATACTGTTTTGGCGTACTTAAACGACGTAGTTATATTGAGGCAGGAGAGAAATAAGCACCAATCCTTTAAAGTACAAGTAAGAGCCTTTATATAGGTAAACCGACTAACCTTAAAATCTATTATAAATAAATCGAATCTAATAGTTTAGATTTATACTTTTAAGATATATAAAATATATCAAATATCAACATAAGATATGTAATATCTTTAACATAAGAATATATCAAATATTAATATAGATATAATATCTTAACAGTGATGAAATAAGCACCAATCCTTTAAAGTACAAGTAAGAGCCTTTATATAGGTAAACCGACTAACCTTAAAATCTATTATAAATAAATCGAATCTAATAGTTTAGATTTATACTTTTAAGATATATAAAATATATCAAATATCAACATAAGATATGTAATATCTTTAACATAAGAATATATCAAATATTAATATAGATATAATATCTTAACAGTGATGAAATAAGCACCAATCCTTTAAAGTACAAGTAAGAGCCTTTATATAGGTAAACCGACTAACCTTAAAATCTATTATAAATAAATCGAATCTAATAGTTTAGATTTATACTTTTAAGATATATAAAATATATCAAATATCAACATAAGATATGTAATATCTTTAACATAAGAATATATCAAATATTAATATAGATATAATATCTTAACAGTGATGATGACGAAGATGAAAAGAGCCCACAAAGTCAGTGTGTGCGAGCTTGTTGTGAGTGATTGTTTTCATCGTGCGTGGCCGTCTGTCTTCGTCTTCATCGTGTTTTCGCCTTCATGTTAAGTACTAAAGCCTTTTTTTTTTTTTTTTTTGTTCTACTAATCGTTCAAATGTCTCCTCCTTATAAGATGAGGCCCCTTATCATCTCAACCAATAGCTTGTTGAGGTGATTATAAATACTATTTTTCATATAGGATTCGAGTAATTTTTTACTGTTTGCAGTACTTTAGTTTGATAAAAATGCCCAGAAGTACGACTAATTGTATTATATGAGGGTAAAAAATAAAAATACAAATTAAAAAAGAAGTCAATGCAACAGTCAATACCGTACCTCAGGATGAACCCTAATTTATAATTAACATATGTATGAATAATATCATGATCTCATCTAGTTAAACTGAAAAAGAAAAAAAAAAAAAAGACAACTAATTCCGACAGGAAACCATTTCGTTGCTACATTTTACTTGACAAATTAAATAGGTTTACCAAAAAAATTTTAATTCCGTAAATCATTTATTTTTTATAGATAAAAATTGCCACGTGGCACCCCTAAAATACTGCCATGTTCTCGTCACTAGCGTGTACACTTATACCTCTTCCCATTGAGCTATTTTGACCTTCCAATCTTTAATTACATAATTATATATATACATATATATAATATTTCAATTCAAAAAACAAATATAATATTTCTATAAATATATATCATATTAAATATATATATCTATATCTATTTATATGTATATATATAAATTGTAGTGAAATCCCATGAGACATACGTGACATTAATTCTAATTGTGAAATATTATTTTATATACTTATCAAAGAGTGTTAAACTCAACTGACACCAAGTATCCCTTTAAGTCATGGCTTATGCATCTGGTAACAAGTTCAGCTCTCCATGAATATGATGATGGGTGCATATGTTCTTTCCCTTAGGTGAAGAATGACCAAGAAAAAAAAAGAAGAGAGAAATGGTAGCTATTAAAAATTTTATATTGGATAAATTTGTCATGATGATGCTTGCCTTCGAGATTCAAACCCCATTTGTTTTCTTCTTCAACGAGATCGTATTCATCCCTCTAGTCATATATAAAATGGAGACGGGTTAATCTTGAATGTGAAAGCCTGAATAAGAAAATATTTTTCTGGTCATAAAAATAAGAAAATATTTTTTGTGTAAATTGTCAAAGAAATTAAATAAAAAACTAGCATTTATATTTTCTAGGGTTTCCAAAGGCGTGAAGCAACGAAACAGCCATGTATTTATGTGAAATTATTCTTTTAAACTATTTGATTGTTATTGAGTAGCACTACTGATTCAAATTGGAAAATTGCTGGCTCAAATGAAAGGTGATGATTTTTTTATCTATAAATTTAAACATAATTTTATTTAAAAAGCGTAGGTCCGTGCGTTTTATTTGATATAGAATTATGAGTTAATTAATTCCAAATGCGAGTTCGAACAAGTCACATCCCTCCAATCACAGAATTATGAGTTAACCTGGGATTTGTTGATATGAAGCTACATGGGATTACTCCCGAACCCACCTCCCAATGGTATTGAAAAAGCTGAAAATATTTTGACAAAAGAATCCTGTTTCTAATAGTTTTCAGATAAAATATCCGTCTCAATTTTACGATTTAACATGCCCAAGACTTGTCTATTCTCAGTCCATCGCAATTGCCCCTAACAACTCTCTCGCTCTCACCCTCACCCTCTTCTTGCTTGATCCTTATCGATCCGTCAAGAAAGTCGTGTCCTCACTGGTAATTAAAGTGCTACACTCTTCACTCTAGCTCACTTGTCTTTGTCCTTTTGCTCTATTCTCTATTTGACTCTGTGATTTCGTTTTCGCTTTGAAATGTTTATCTTTCTGATTGATTTTCGTGGCTTTCGTCAAAAAGTTTGGACGAGTCAGATCACCACGGGTATGTATGCTTCCTCTGTCATATGATCACTATTTATTTTGTTTTTCGGTTTTAATTGTTTCTATCTATGTGAATTTATTAGTTTTCTAAATAAATCAGATCGCTGTGTGTGTAATGTCTTCGAGACCGTCATGTTTTTATTCGTCTTCCATGGCTTCTCTTTTTTTCAAAGAAAATATCTTGATGAGTATTTGATGGTTCCAACTGAGCTTTTTCCCAGTTGAAAGTTTTGAGGATCAATTTTTAGTTTCAGATATATTTAGAGAGTTTACCTTAGTCCTAAATATAAGATATATTGTTCATATTTGCCAATCCTTTCCTAATTTACCCTTATTAATGCTCCCTTAACAATAATTAAGGAGAAAAGAGAATGAGGAAATTAAGGAAGATGACTGGAGTGTTTTAAAAAATACATGTCATATTAACTAACTTCCTTAATCTAATCAAATTATATAAATATATCTTATATTAGGGACCAGAGGGAGTAATATATAAGGGTAGAATGGTAAATTAATTATTACCACCCTCCCCTCCCTTCTTGAACCAAACTAGAAATTTTTATTAACACAACCTATAAAACAAAATTGTATCAAAAATTACTTTAGGATTGTTACATACCACTTTGATCCTTTTTATAAGTCCAGTTTAGGAAAATAGTGGTCTTATTATAGTTCACCTAGTAAGTAATTAATGACAGTGCTATAATTTTGCTCCTATTAAATGTAATGAAAAAATGAGTTAATTCATGTTTGAAAGAGAGAGAAATGAGAGAGAGGGTTGAGAATAGTATTCATAAATGAGGGTAAAGTCGGGAAAACCCATCAATTTAGGACATATTTAATAACTAAATTTTTTTTGTATGTGAAAATTAGGTAAACTGGACTTAGAGAAGAGTGGTAGGACTTGATAGTTATCTCCAAACAGAAATAAATCTTTATAGAGGATTTTGGCTCATTTAATTCTATTTTAATGGCTTGCCGATATGTTCTTTGTCGTTGATAAGATAAAAGTACAGAAATTTTCACTTAAATATCATTTCAATTTTACACAACCCCAAAAAGTATGATAAGAAAGGGAAATGATAGAGAGGTGATTGGGGAGAGACCTGGGTTTTTATAGTGTTGGTGATTTTGTAATAATAATAATACCCCTCATATTTAAATTTTTCCCATTCATTTTTTTAATCATTTTTCTCATTGTTATTCTCTCCTTTACCCAATTATAAGAAGGGTATATTTGAAAAATAAAATATACTTCCTACATATCTATTACTCTCAAAATGTAAATTTTTTATAACATCACACACAATTATTACATGTATGTTATAAAATATTTATAAGTCACCATATGAGCATTTTAACGTACAACTGAACATAACCAAATTTACAAGTGTCCATAAAGATTATTATTAAGAAAGTTAATGGATGTAAGATTTGCAATTGATGGGCATTAATTAGAGACAAGCTGTAATTGATGATGCGATAAGAATGCCTGCAAATCTTCAAGGGGAAAAAAAGAAAAATTAATCATAGGCAACGCCAAATAGAAGCTTCAGTTAAGTTTTGATCCAAGGCAGCTTGCGCTGCCTCTTCCAAAAGTTCTCAACAGCCCGACAATGCTAAGACATTGTCGGCCATAGAGATTAAGAAATAAGACCCCAAAAAAAAAAAAAGCATAGACGAATGATGATATATGCGGGCATGGAAGTGTAAGAGCATACATTACTATAGAAAATGCTTTTTATGAAAATTATTATGTATCATACATCACAGTTCTGAATCATCATATATGCAGGCGCTATATATGCTTGGTGCAGATAAATTACCGTATTGAACCGTTATTTATTCTAAATCTATTATAATAGTTATAGTATGACACCCATTATGTATTGAGGATTGGTGAGGCCATGATATGCATATTGCTATGATAATAAATAACGGGCACACGTAAACAACTATCATAATACATAGTAATGCGTGCATAATACATAACGGTCTCACTTTAACAACAATTATATATGTGGTAATATAAATAATAGTTCTCTCAAAAACCCATTATATATTTATAGTAATGCTAATGGCTTTATTTAAACAACCGTTATACATAGTTGACATAAGTAACGGTTGTTAGTATCGAAGCTATATTTGTTCTAAAAAAAAATTGGCCCCAGGGGGGTGTTCTGCTTTCAATATCCCCCTGCATATACATTTGTACTGAATGAATCAAAATAAATATTTACATTCATTTATATATAGAACAATACAACAAATAAGAATATATTTACAGTCATACGTGTACATGTGTACACTATTAAAACCAAAACTTTAAAATAAACAAATTCATGTCTATAAATTTACATTCATTTAAAGGTTTCCCTCTCCAGCTGATGTTGTAGAGATGCCACCAACTCTTCCGCCACTTCTTCCATTTGTGATTTGCTAAACATTGTGTAGGAGGCATTTAAATATTGTGTGCAAAAGGAAACAATAGATGAAACTTAGATATCATAATATATAGCTGACTACATACATATATGTGTGTGTGTGTGCGCGCGCGCGCGCACACGCGCACTTGCGTCTGTGAATTGAGCATATAATATGCCTTATTTGGATCAATATTTTCATAACCATCAGTGATTATGTACTTCATGAACTGCATATCAGTCAGTAACCACAATCCCTGCTCTTGTCCGGTTGCTTTGGGCACTATAAAAAATGAGAAGAAAAATTTGTCAGTCAGTTATATATATAAACTATATGTGTGCTTCAATTTAATATTATAGTCTTTTGATGAATAATATATATACCTTTGGACTTAGCCATTGGAAGGTGCATCTATAGCATCCATCGATGAGGTTGTGTCTGGTGCAATCAAGACTATGTTGCGTGTGGTACTTGTATACCGCTCTTAGAAGATACAATAAGAAATTATATATATATATATATATATATATATAACATGCATGCTAAACTGAATTATAAGAGATAATGAATGGATAACTTACTGATTGAATGTCTCCTACATATATAGTCTCATGTATGGAACACAACTCATAGTACCAAATCTTCTTGCATAATGGGTTTACCACTATTAGCATCTAGTGTCCCATAAGTACAATAATAGATCGCACAATTAGGATAATTAGAAGATAAATAAAAATTAATTTAAGTAGAGTTAATGATATACCCACCCTTGAATGTAAGGCACCAAAAAGTAAATGCCCTTTCTGTCTGGCATCCTCCTAATAAATTCATCTTCTAGAAACTTTGCTTGAGATTGCTTCATATCTTCCTTCATGCCTTTGGCTTGGTGCCTGACATTGTCGGGGTGAATGAACTTGATCTTGTCCTGGAGCTCACGGAGGAGGATGTAAGTATTGAACAGGTTCCAAGAATGCCAAAACCAACATATCAAAATGTAATCGAAGTTATAAGTAGCCAACTATTTAATCACAGTTGAAGAAATACTTGATAAAGTAGTTGACAGAGCTTGTAATTGTCATCTCCCTACGTAAGATCTCATTAACAAGCTCTTGGCTTTCAGCTTCCTGTTGGTCTAGTAGGTCAAAGACCTCTCTCTCAAATTTGATTATTGCAAATAGGTTCAAAGCAAAGAACTTGTTAGCAAACTCCGGGAGGGACTTTCAAGCAGATTGACCAAAAAGCTTATTTTGTGAGAATGACTTCTTCTTAGATTGATTATTGGAGGTGAGATGCTTCCTCTTCTTGGACTAAGTGGGGGCTTGGACTGAATGGGGCCTTGGACTGATTGGGGGGCTTAGACTTATTGGCGGTCTTGGTGGGTAGCTTCTTTTGCGCTGTGGACTTCTTGGTCGGTTGCATACTTGAAGTAGACCGGAAGGCCATCCAACGAAGCTGCCCACAGCCCCTCCCACTGTATCTGTGTCTTTGGTGGTCACAGGGAGCAGATATCTAGGGTTGATATTGGTATTGATTTTGTACCTTTACATGCTCAGAAAAGATAGACTCGTTATGAAGCATGTTATCCTCGGGCTGTTGAACATGTGGCCCATTGCAACTGTATAGTGTCCAGGACTATCAGTAAAATATTCAACTTCCACCAATCCATCAAGCAGATCATGGCTTGGAAATGTGCGGCTGCCTCTAGAAATTGGGCTATCATTTTCCTCCTTGTTGCTTTGTACAACGCTTCTTCATCAGTTCTTGCGCGAGAAACAATATTTGTTTCTGCATTTCATTGTATTGTTTCAAGAGCTTTTCATATTTTTGTCCTTGTTATTTCTCCGAGGTTGCCAGTGACCATAATATTTTGTCTTGGTCAATCTAAAGCCGGCAACTCTAAGAAGACTGGGATGGTCAGGCCCTAATGTCTTGGCCAATACGTCCTCATCCGCAGAAAGGCAACCCTATGTAATAACTTCTTAGGACATGGCTTGCTGTGCATTTAATAATAATATTAATATTAATAGTTAATTGAAAACATTACTTCCATAAATCGGGGACTAATATTAATACTCATCATTTTTTGATGACCTTTTTCACCTAAGGATTGTCATAAGAGCCATATTCATTTTGCCCTTACCACTGACTAAAGTTCATGACGAGGAGATCTACTACTGTCCCCACTCTTAGCAGACAACTGTTGAGCAACACAAGCATACCCCATTCACCCTACTTTGTAGGGATACTTATTGTTCTTCACCTTCTCCTTATTTGCCCGGCTTATTTCCTATGAAAACGTATAACACTCTAGTTGATATTAAATAGATATATGCAAGTCTCATAAGTTGCAAATAACTATTACCTGGAATGACGGGTCCCGACGTGAGATGACAAATTCTCTCCACTCATCCGATTTGATCATGCATCGAAGATCCTAAGGAATTTCTGTCTTATTAGCCTCTTCAGGATTCTGCAAATATGCCTTTGTTAATACATGATGAAATGTGCGTAGTTCTTGCCCAACCTTCTTCAGGAAAAATTTCTTGTAAGTTTCATCTATATCATATGCAGACCGCAAAGCATACAATTTAAGTTAATATTTTTTACAAGTACATAACAAGTAATTAGCAGCCATATATACTTTGCCATAATATTGTCCCAAATAACATCTCTATACTTGTTCTGTACCCAACACTAGTTACCCAATGTGATAGAAATGCTGGTCCTTGCCGATAAGCTATAACGAAGTTTGACTGCTCAAGAGCCTGACCCTAATGTTCCATGTCACATCAAATTTTCTCTTCAAAGACTTCTCTTCGTTCACAAAAGTCAAGGCACAATAGCCCCTCCTTACAATATCCCACACTCATTTTAACGCCTGCTCTAGGGTCGTTTTTGGTTTGACTAGGGGCAACATCAGTATAAGGGGGAATACTAGTACAAGTGGCATTATATGTGCCGAAGGAGCTAGAACTAGCCATTTTAACTGGAAAAGAAAACTTATTCAGTCAGTCACTAGGAACAGAGCAATAAGTTTTTTTTTAAAAAAAAATATGATGCACAACTAAGGTTAAAACCTAGCTAGGCAAGACAAAGTGAAAACTAAGGAGAATGTGGAATGTAGAATAGAGAATGCGAAATGCAGAAGGGAAATCATACCTAAAATTAAGGAGAACAGAGAATGCGAAAGAATGCTACCTAGCTAGGGCTTTGGAACGAAAAAGTGAGTTGGGGCAATTGAAGCAACTCGAACAGCTATCAGATTGAGGTTCAAAGAAGGCAGTGGAAGATGTGGTTCTCCTAAAAGCAACTATCGACAACCAGAAAAGTCAACCAGAGTTGTGAGGTGCCGAGGATGGTGGGCAACGTTCAAACAAAAGCAAGCGTATTAAGTGTAATAGCTTGAGAATGTGAAGAGGAGCAAGATAGTGGATGTTCTAAAAAACTTGACGAAGCTTGCTTATAGTTATAAGTTTAGAATAGTTATGAAAGGTGGCCTTTTCTTATGGTTCTTAATTTACAACCGTAATGAATATTTGAATTTCACGGTTTTACATCACAATCGTTAGGTTTTGTAAATGTTCATGGCTTTTTCTTAAAAACCATTAGGTATTTGACATGGTATTCTAAATAATAACTGTTATTTATCTGACTTTTTTTTTATAATTTCTGAAGTTGATTATTCAACCCCATAGTACAAACAAAAAATTAAAATAGAAAACGAGAGTGTGAATAAACAAAAAAAAAAGTTATTAGAATGAAGGATCTGCTGCATCATCAGATTCATCCTTCTCCAGTAATTTGTCCACCTTCTTGATCAGAGAGCGAACGAGAGGTTAGTTCCTACAAGCACTTGCCCATGCATCCTTGCTCTCCCATGTAATCATTTACTGTATGTTGGAGGTCATAGTTTGTGTGGATTAGCCTTTCAATGCTTATTAGTGGATGTCGATCATCATTTGGTTGAAATAGAAGTGGATAAGTGGAGTTCATTTTTCGGTTTAAATTGAAAGGATTTTGTGGATTATCTTACTGTTGAACACGTCCTTTAGTATTATACATTAAAGATAATTTCTTGTTAATTAAATAAAAGTGGAATGGAAAGGGTTTCACAGGTTATCTAGTAGAACATGTCCTTTGGAATGGAAAAGGGTCACGTTATAGAGTCAAACGCGTCCTTATAAATTGCCACAATTACTAACATAAGTAATGGTAATTTACTAACAACTGTGAACGCCCTATGTAAAATGTCTAACATTAGTAACGGTTGTTTACTAATAACCGTGAAGTGACAATTATTTTTTTAAAAAAATATTTTTGGTCTACTTTGCCCTAACAATTAATTTTTTTAATATTAAAAAAAAAGGAATAGTGGTTTTCAGTCATCACCACTACTATTATCCTCCTCCTCCTGCCCCTCCCCCTCACTCGGTACATCATGGACGTCTAAGGAAGGAGATAAAGAGTTTGACTAAAAGTGATCATATACAACCTCATTGTAATAAAAGATAAGGTCCAACTTCATGTTTAGATCATGGGCGTATGTAGCGAGACGCCTTGTGAAGCGATCAAGGCTGGTCAATTTATGCATCAGAGATATCAAAATTGGGCATGGGGATTACATATATCTAACGGCAAGCGCTTCTGCAACTTGAGTGACACCATCTTTGTCTTGCAGAATATCGGTTGCGAATGCTCTTCATTTTGGAAATGATGGTAATATGAGGGTTAAATAGGTCTTTTTGGTGCGCTAGTTAATTTCATTTTGCCCCAATCACTGGATGCAGTGGAATATCAGAATTGTTTGGGGCAATGGAAGTTAAGTTGTTTCCTTGGTCCTCTAATAAAATTATCCCAATTAATTAATATATAGTAATTATCCCAAACATAGTTGTATTATAATTTAAAATATATCCAAATGACTAGTGAGTTGGGTCTAACATAAGAGGCTAGTTCCTCCTAATGTAGCAAACTAAGATTCGTATCCTTATTGAGAGAAGTGTCCACATTTAATTAGCTCAAATAGAATTACCTTCAATAAAAAGATACATGCACCTAGCAAAAAAATATTTTGAAATAAATGAATTTCAAAGATTAGGAAAAGCCCAAACCTAACCCCATTTATTCAATTAATAATAAGTTTTCTTAATGAGTTCAAATTTTGTCCCTCCAGCTTGTATTGATTTGAAGAGGCCGTATCTTGAGATAGAGACAAGCTGTACTCAAGCATATCGGGTTAGACTAGACAGACTTTATATCTCAAGATCAAGTCTAATAATTCCAAGCACCAAATAATTAATAACATCAATGTTATTATGTATTCAATATTATAATTATAATTCTTTCATACAAACATTTTTTTAATTAAGAAAAAATTAACAGAAACCTTTCAGTAATATTGTTTTGCTTCAAGAAACCTTAACTGTACTAGCAATTCCATGTGAATTCATGCATGCAACTTGCTTTGGAAAAAGAGAAAAAATAGACAAATACGAGTGATCATTATATTGCCTTACTAATGATCATGTCATTAATAATAATCTGCGGTAACATTTCATGATTCCCCGCAGGCTTTGAGGTTTCTTAATGGCTGAGATAATTGTTTCTGTGGCTGCAACTCTGGTGGCCCCTATTGTGGACGTGCTTAAAAAATTAAGGTCCATAGCTGGAAACCTAACCACTTCGTCTAATAAAGAGCTAAACGATAGACTAGAGAGGCTCTTCGATTTAAAAACGGAAACAGACAATGAAGTTTTGAGCGATATACAGAAAGATACGAATAACGCTTACCTTCTTTGGACGAAACGTGTATCAAATATTAGGAACGAGGTGGCTTCCTTGAATGACAAATATGAAGAAGCAAGGGTAAAGAAATGGCATCTTCGGAAAAAACGACACTTTGAAAAGCGGTTCAAAAGGGCACTGGATGAAGTAAACAAGCTTGTCGAAGAATGTCCAGAGAAGATTCTAGTTGATAAGATGCCACAGCGGGTCATTATGGAGACTGTTCCATCAATTGAAGAGTATCCGACTCTTAAGAAAGCCTTGCAAGACATTCTGACTCTGCTACAAAGTAACAGAGTAAAATGTGTGGCACTTCATGGACATCAAGGGTTGGCGAAAACAATAATAATGCAACACTTGAATAACTTCTTTTATGATAGCGTTGACCAGTTGTTTGATATGGTTATTTTGATCAAAGTAGCCGCCGATGAGCAGACTGAAGACGTTCACATTCTGCAGAAAATTGCAGATCGAATAGAGGTGGATAGAGAAGGTGATGAATCTGAAGTTGCTGGAAGAATAAAGAAAGTGCTTGAGAATAGAAGATATTTGCTGATTCTAGAAGGCGTAAGCCACACACTACCTGATGAGATTTGGGAAAAGTTGGATATTGCAAATGACAAAAAAGATAGTAAGGTTGTAATAACCACTCATTATCCTCTTGCTTTGAAGTCCAAATGTGTTGACAGGAAAGTCGAGCTCCAACAGTTATCCCCTACTGAAGCATGGAAGATGTTTCAACACATTGCTGGTCACAATCATTTACCATCAACCTCTAAACCGGTACGTAATAGGTTCACAACTCATCCTATGTATTATTTACAAGCCTTTTTCAAATTTTACAAGTGAATTGTTTAATGTTGAAGAATTTTTACCATGCTATTTACTTGCAGAATATGAAGAATTGATCTAACAATATAACATTTCAACTGTTCCCGTAAAATTACTTCTTCTTCTTTTTTGAAACAGCATATGATACAGGATGTGTTAAGGTTGATGAGGATACGGGACTTTTTACACGTCATGTTGAGCTACCCCATGAGAATTGGGTATGAAGAATTTCTGAAACAATGGATCAACGATGTCTATCAGCTTCGTTTTGCAGATGGTGATGCAGATAGTTTGAGGAGAATGGTTGAACATCTTCTCTCTGAAAGCCCACTAAGATATGTACAAGTCGTTATACCTCGTGACATTACAGAAGACATCATAAATGGTGGTACGGAGACACCTCCCAAACAAGTGCCCCAACCTATTCTGCTCTTAGCAACTCATCTTGCGCTCCACCAACTCACTCTTACTTTAACATCTGATGACAATATTCAAAACATTTGGTTTTCAACCAGAAATGATGCGGAAAAACAAACTGTTGTGGAAAACATACATGCAAATTCTCAAATTCGTTCAGCATTTGATCATCTCCAAATCATTGATCTTAATCAGATTGATGATCAGACCAAAAGAGAGCTGGTGCTCTTAAATCTTGAAATAAGGCTGGAGCATACTACAAATGCAATGTCGCTGGCAAAAGATGATTATGCTTTAGCTGCAAATAATTATAGAAGAGGCAGACATTTAGTGCTTGTGGTGGATGGGGATGGTGACAAAAAATTAGACCCCCAGGAGGCGAGTTTACCAATTAAAGGAGATTCTACAGATGTCGTGGTGTTTATAACAACACTATCATCAAATGATTATTTGATCAATAATGTGGATATGATAATCAAGACAGAGGATCATTTGCTGCCATGGCAGGTCTTCTGCAAGAATGTTGGTGGTGAGCTTCTACATTCATCTATTGCCATCCAAAGAATTGCAGAACGAATTGTGGAGAAATGTAGGGGTCATCTTCTTGCCATTATTTTCATGGCCAAGTCATTGCAAGATGTGACAGATGTTCAAATCTGGAAACTTGCATTGAAAAAGTTGCGTTATCATAATCATGACGCAATAGTGAATGCATTCTTTAACATCATATGGGCAAATGTAATTTCTAAAAGAGAAAAGGTTTGTCTTATAAGGTGTTTAAAGGTCTTCAAATTCCAAGATTTGATGATGACTGATGATCATTTGTTTGCTCGCTGGTTTTCTCAACAATTAGTGGATACAGAAGAAGGAGCAAAAAGCATCTTACAAAGTTTCATTGAATGTTCTATCTTATTGCAATTCGAAGACACCCTAAGCCGATATATCCTATTGCCCCAGGATATTAAAATTATCTTACACACACTTGGGGAGGACATCCCTAAGAACTTGCGTGAAGGAGCACTGGTATCAACAATTTCAATCCTCCAAGTTCCCAAATTATCCAACACTAGCACACAAAATTTTGATGATATAATTTCCCTGCTGCCTGAACTTGAAGGATTGAATCTGCAAGGCTGTATGGTGGAAACACTGCCGAAATCATTATCTAAACTTCATAAGCTTAAAACTTTGTCTGTGGAACACTGTGCGCATTTGGGGACACTACCACAACAAATTTGGGAACTCCAGAATCTTGAAACCTTGTCTCTGAAACATTTTTGGCAACTGCTGGAGCTGCCACAACAGATTACTAATCTTCAAAATCTTATAGAATTGAGGTTGGTAGGGTGGAAGCGATTGGAGACACTGCCACCACTCCCGAATCTGGAAACTTTGTCTTTAGAACACTGTTCAAACTTGGTGAAACTGACGCCACAGATTACTAAACTTCATAATCTTAGAAAGTTGAGGCTAGTAAGGTGTATGCCATTGGAGACACTTCCGCCACTCCAGAATCTTGAAACTTTGTCTTTAGAACACTATTCGCACTTGGTGAAACTGCCACCACATATTACTAAACTTCATAATCTTAAAATGTTGAGCTTGGTAGAGTGTAGGCAATTGGTGACACTGCCAAAAGAAATTTGGCCACTCTGGAGTCTTGAAACTCTATCTTTGGAACATTGTTCGCAATTGTTGGAACTTCCACCACAGATTACTAAACTTCAAAATCTTAAAAAATTGAGTTTGGTAGGGTGTACAGGATTGAAGACACTGCCGCAAGAAATTTGGAAACTCAAGAAGCTTCAGACCCTTAGTCTTGCAAGCACTTCAATTCTTCTAAAAAGTGAGAACCAAGAGTTGATCATTTCAGATGACTTGCCTCTCTCTTCTTCTATATATCATCAGAATAGTGGTTATGGCAAGAAAGGCATTCCCTCTTCCAGTTCTGCAATTATTCGGATTCGTTTTACATTAAAACCAAAAGTCCATGGAGGATATAAGCAGCTTGAGCAACTATGTCAAAAAATTATGCAGCTTCATATACAAAATATTGAGATGTGCGATCTTTCTAGCACTCAAATTACACATCTTCCACAATTCATAAATTTTCCCGATCTCAGAAGTTTATTATTGGGAAACAACCTTAACTTGATGAAAATTCCGTCCTCATTTTTCGATCATGTGCCTCTGCTTAGCGTCCTGGATTTGTCGCGCACTAGCATTCATGAACTCCCGAGCTCAATTTTCAATCTAAAGATGCTTAAAGAATTTTATTTAAAAGATTGTGAGCTTTTTGTGGAACTCTCACCAGATATTAGCCGACTTAGAAATCTCAAGACACTTGATCTTGATGGCACTCTGATCACACATTTGCCAAAGGAGATCCAAGAGTTAGGCAATTTAGAAAGCTTATCTCTCTCTTTCTATCATGATTCCAGCTTTGCAGTGATTCCTCCTGGTGTTCTTTCCACACTCACTCGTTTGAAAGTTTTGAGGATTAGTGTTAATTCAGATAATGAATGGTGGTTCAAGAACATTGAACATATTCTTGATGAAATCAATAGATTAAGGATGTTGCGAGAATTGGATATGTATATCCCAATAGTTAATTTCTTGAATCCGATAGAAAGGTGTGTGTCTAATTTTAGATTCATTATTGGCCATCACAAGCCACAAATGGTATCATGTGTACTGCCTGCTATTGAGGTGATGTTCAAAGAAAGTAGTCCTAGCTTAAAATATGTAAATGGCCAAGCTTTTCCTGATCAAGTGAAGTCCATTCTCTCTGAAGCCTCGACATTTTGCTTAGACCGCCACATGACCATCAAAAATCTTGCCCAATTTGGATTGAAGAATCTGAAGCAGCTTCGATTATGCATTTTGGCAGAATGTAATGAAATGCAGAGCATTGTAGATATGGATGAATATGAAGCAGATGCGGACCTGGATGAATCCTTTTGCATGCAGTTCTTGACTATATTCTACATGAAAAATCTGAGAACCATCATTAACAGGCCAATTCTTGGCAATACCATGTTTTGTGAACTTAAGTTGTTAGCATTGCACACTTGCCCTGAGTTAACCACCATATTCACCATGCATTTTCTTCACAGTCTTGTCAACTTAGAAGAGCTTATAGTGGAAGACTGTCCCAAAGTAAGAAGTATCATAAGTTGTCCATCCTCTGAACGAACAACAGACCTTTTCCTTCCAAGATTGAGAAAGTTGTCACTTCTCTTTGTACCTGAACTATCTAGCATCTCAAATGGAGTGTTTATTGGGAGAAATTTAGAGCAGATGGGATTTTACTATTGTCCAAAACTCCAAAGTCTTTCGCTTGCAGAATTGTCAAGCCAAAAGCTAAATGTGATGAGAGGAGAATTGGAATGGTGGAAAGCACTTAAATGGAGTGAAGCAGAGTGGGGACAAGAAGATCAACCTCATAAATTCAATCAGATCTTTTCTCCAATTGATGAGGACCTTGACATCTTGACTCAATTGACTACATATGAGCTGACATCATTCATTAGAGAAAATGATTCAGGTGACATTCTATTCCTTCTCTTTGGCACCACAATTTATTTCTATTTGTTGAGAATATAATCT
Source organism: Inga oerstediana (assembly GCA_963210345.1). NCBI lineage: Eukaryota > Viridiplantae > Streptophyta > Magnoliopsida > Fabales > Fabaceae > Inga > Inga oerstediana. Next base: position 87,852,813 of record OY723400.1, on the reverse strand, counting down.
CAACACTATTGATTACAAAATTCCTCCTGAACTCACACTCAAGTATTATAGGAATATATTTTTATCTGCTCTACAATATATCTTGGCCATGAAAATATCGTTAGCTTTGTATTCCTCACAACATTTTTTTGAATAAATCATTAAGTTTTGATAACCTTTTGAATACATTTTAAGAGCTCGCATTGTTATTTTTTTCATCTTAAAAGTTCACATAACATATTGATTCTAACTTTTATTAGTAACAATATAATGCTTTCATATTTATTAGTAACCTTCTTAAACTTACGACTTTGTTTAGGAAAAATAATTCACAAGGCCAATTTCTGTAGTAAATAATACAACAGATCATAACTTACAAAAAATTGACTTTGTTGCAACTATCATATCAAGAAAGTGTGTAACGCAACCCACAAACCAAACCCTGCATTTGGAGAACAAAAGTTTAGAGAATTATGCACAATTACCTTATCTTGGAGTTACATGCATAACAAATGTTCTTTTTCTTTTCGCCAGAACATAAAAAATGTTTGTAGTTATTGTGATGACACATCTAACAAATTCTTGTACTAATTTTTTTCCTCAGAATTAACTGGTTGAGAAATGGAGGCCTGATTCTTGCTTGTGTCTGGGGATTCAACAGAAGATGTTACTTCAGTTTTTCAGATTCGCCATAAGACCATTGTGTTTCTTTTTTGTGTGCTTTGAACTGTTTCCTTTGGTGTTTGTGTTTGAGAGTTGATTTATTGTTCATGTTTTAAACGCTTGGATCAGGATATGCTTTCTGTCTAAATGGAATGGAAATTTTAGTGTGTGACATGGGATTGTGCTTTGTATTGCTCTACGTTATCAGACAGAAATTGTTATTTGTACTTCTCAAACTTCATACTCTATTGTGCCTCCCTCTTGATTGTATTTTTTGGCCATTTAGTGCAACATTAGCAAATAATTAGACGGGCTTATTGTCTTTTTATCATAGAATTTGTTTGTTACTTCAGAATTGCTTTATATTTAGTCAGTCAGAAATATATATAACTTATCTCAAGGAAGCATAGCACACTTCACTGTAGACTATAGAGTGGGAGAAACACTATGTGCAAATAATTCAGACAAAAAATTAAATAAGAAAACACGCTTTTCTTTGACAGTGATTCAGTTTGGAGGCCTATGTTATCGTAGGGAAGATTCTGATGGTGTGGTTCAGGAAAGGTCCCAATGCTTCAACTGTAAATAGTTGTTGATATTAGTACTAGCAGCTCTTCTATTATCTCATCTGATTCATTTCATGTGCTTAATCTGCATTTATATTTTATATTTACATTATCCTAATTCATTCTTATCTTATTTGATTGGAATAAAGCATCTAATTAAATACTCTCTTGATTCTCTATTATAAGATTCTTGCTAAGAACTTTCCATATTTTTTTCTAACACAAGACTCTTTATAAAAAGCAGTAAAATATTTATGATGGTTGAAATTTGAAGGATTCAATAATGTTTCAGTATTATTAGGAATCCCATGATTATAGGGATTAATCAAATCTAAAGATTATAGGAGATAATTGTTAGGATATTAGATACAACAACAATAACAACAAAACCTTTATTTTACAAGATGAGATCGGCTATATAAATCGCACGACGCTATTGCGCTCTGTCAAAAAGATATTGTTAAGATATTAGGATATTATTTTCAAATTTTAAATCTAGATCTCGTTGACTGGTCTGATTCTCTCTTATATATAAATGTAATCACCCTCTCATCGGAATACACAACAATTACTCTCGTATGATTATCTTCAATGATATATATATTTTTAGCACTAAAATTGAACGTTTGGATCCAGAGAAAATGGACTTCCAGTACGTGATTCAGAGAAAATCGCCCAATAATGATCAATCATCGCCAAGAAACAGGGGTCCTTCAGAAAGCCAAAGGGAGATAAGTTAGATTGGAATAATGTTCTTACTTAGACCACTCAAATGCTAAAAGCAGAATAGTTTTGACTGCTATTACCATGTCAAAATTCCACAAATTCAAATCAACTGAACTTGATTGCTACCGTTAGACCTATTGTACGTATAATGAGACTTAGGAAGAGTGTAATTAGGGAAAAAATATTGTTTTAACTTAGACAGAGCATGTCCTATTCTAAGGGAAATCAAAGGATTCAATCAAATGAGTACATAATTGCAATCGCAATGATTCACATAGACAAAAACTGATTAAAAAAATGAAGTACAGACTTGTTTTGCCTACCACTAGTTGGTTTAATTTCCATCTCCCCACCATTCCAATGATCATTGAAAGCTTTTTCCATTGTGACTCTATCCTTTTCTGACAACATATCTTTATATATATATATATATATATATAGGCTAAAATACAAAAAACTACTTGAAATTTGGGTCTGTTGCGAATAATCTCCCTCACCTTTAGAAGTTTAAAACCAAGACCCTAAAGTTTAATATTTTGAGCGGTAGGGGCTCCTCCTCCCTTAACCATTGGTCGAGGGTTCGATCCTCGCCATGGGTATGGAAAAATGTTAAATCTCCTGGCCAGCCATTCCACCCATCGAGGTGCCCACAATTGTCGGTTCGGATTAGTCTGGGGCTGCCGGCCCTGGGATACTGAATGATGAAAATCAAAAAAAAAAAAAAGTTTAATATTTTGACTGTTACCCTCCCTGCAGTTAAAACTGCTGTTAAACTTAACAATTTATTGCATCTCACCTTGACAAATGACACTTGGCATTGACATGGAATTCAAATATTTTATTTTGTCGATTTCCAAAATTCAAATATTTTAACTACTTTATTAATGTTTAATTATTTATTAATATAATAAATTACAATCTGAAAAAAAATGGATCTAGGAACGATAGTTTTGATTTACTGAAGTTTAATACTTTATTAAGATTTTTTTTTCGTTTTAGACTGTAATTTATTATATCAATAAATACTCAAATCTTAATAAAATGGTTTAAATATTTGAATTCTGGAAAAAAAAATATAATATTTGAATTCCCTATCAATGCCAAGTGTCATTTGTTAAGGTGAGATGGCATACACCATTATGTTTAACAGCTGGGAGTTAACGTTCAAAATATTAAACTTTAGGGTCTTAGTTTTAAATTTCTAAAGGTGAGGGGGGTTATTCGCAACACACCACAAGTTTAAGGGAGTTTTTGTATGTTAGCCATATCTATATAATGTCTTTTTATTCTCATCATTGAAATCTGAAATTCTGGCTTGATGCATCCGTTTGTTTCTCGAGAAAACTTGAAATTCTTGATTCCTATCTAAACCAATCTAACAAATGCAGAGGATTCAATCGGATAAAGCTTTGTGAAATAAGACTCTCACTACTACAAAAAAGTAAAGCTGTGGCGCTTATAATTGCATTAACTGTGGCGCTAGAGAAGTGCCACATATCTGGACGCCACTAAAAAAAGCTGTGGCGCTTGGAAGCGCCACAACATTTTAAATTTTTTTTAAAAAAAAATACCCTCCTGTGGCGCTTGTTTGAGGAAGTGCCACAGGAGGGGGTCCTACTATGGTGCTTGCGAGGGTCCCTTTTTTTTTTTTTTTTTTTTCTTCTTCTTCTTCTTCTTTTTTTTCCTGTGGCCCTTTTTTATGCTTCCTGATTGTGAAGTTTTATATAAAATGAGTGGCTTTCGTGTTTATCATCTCCACAAATTATCAATCTTTCTATTTTATATTTCAACCTATTATATATATATATATATATATATATAATTTTCACATTTAAAATTCAAGTTCCCCAACAATAATGCTCTTACATTAATACTCTCCAAAGCTAACATAAAAAATATCACAATACAAGAACTTGATATGTGAACACAGTACATCAACAACTAATTAAGTAAATTAAAAGATTACTAAAAAACGCAAGCTTGTCGGCAAAAAAAAATTAAACAAAGCAAAAAGGTAAACGAAACAAGCTAGGTTTTCATTCTTTCCTATTAAATTAGGAACAAAAAGGCAAACGTTATATTACGGTTTATCTTGACTAAAAAAAATTTAAACAAAGCAAGCTAGAATGAAATAGTCTTCTTCTTATAAATCTATTAATTGACCAGCGCAGGGAGTGGGAGACCACGTTGGTGATGCTAGCTTGAGTGACGAGTGAGCGTGTGGGTGTGTTTTTTAGTGTGAAGATGATAGGAAATGGAGGGAGGGGGCCGACGGATCCACTAAGAAGATGAGAAAGGGAAAGTAGTTTAATGGAGGAGATAGTAGTTAAATAATTAAAGTGGAGTAGTAGTCAAAAAGAGAACGAATGGGGGGCGGACACAGGACCACTACGCGGGAAATGAAATAATTAAGAGATACACTATCAATTTGAATTTTTTCTTTTTTTTAAAAGTGAGCAAGTGTGGCGCCTAAATAATTAGGCGCCACAATTGCCTCTTCTCAGCTGTGGCGCCTAATGCTTAGGCGCCACAGCTGATAAAGACATTATCATGTGTGGCGCCTATTTATTTAGGCGCCACACATGCCCACTTTTTTTTTTTAAAAAAAAAAATCAATGCTGCAGTTGTGGCGCTTGGTGGGTTAGGCGCCACAGCTGCTTTCGTGGCCTCAAGTGTGGCGCCTGCGTAGGCAGGCGCCACACTAGGCCTCCTCAATTGTGGCACTTAATCTATTAGGCGCCACAGCTGGTACCCAAAATTAAAAAAAAAATTATAGAGGTAAAAAAAAAAAAATAAAGAGAAGCTGTGGCACTTGTTTAAAGAAGTGCCACAAAATGTGCGCCACCTTTTACCCTTTTTGTAGTAGTGTCTATTATGGAGACAACACTTGTATAAACTCGCTGAAGACGTCTAATCTTACTTTAGCAACCCAAAACAGCTGGGGATGTCTAAATCCTACCTTTAGATGTCCCCAGCTGTGCTAGGGACGTCTAAAGCTTCCATTAGATGTCCCAAGAACATCTGGGGACATCTAAAGTCAGATCTTTAGGTGTCCCCAACTGTTCTGGGGACGTCTAAAGTTTTTCTTTTTCTTTATTGTTTTTTATTTTTGCTTGCGTGTTGACTAGTTGTGGAGAAAGTCCTGTATTTCTTGCTTGGTTTTCAAAGGGTGTTTCGTGCATAGTCAAAAGTTGAGGGCCTCATTTTCAATGAGGCGATCATAGAGCCACATCGACTAGTAAATGAAGTACTCTCCCTCTCTAACCATATCAGCCAAGCAAAGGAAACTCTAGCTTCCTTAAACATTCACTGAAAGGCACACGAGTCATAATATTTTACCTGTTAAAAGCCTTGATTTAGTTTTCTGTAACGTTCTCAACTACTGATGTACATATTGTTTTATCAATATAATTTGCCATTCCCATTCAAAAAATAAAAGTTGAGAGCCTCATATCTCTCTCCCTCTCACACACCCGCCTACTTACTGGAAAGTTCCCTATTTTCTTTGCCTTTGCACAAGTTTTTCTAACAGAAGTCACATGCACTGGTCATGTCAACAAGAGCATGTGAATGTTTAGGTGTCCTCAACCAAGTTGGTGATGCCTAAACCAACTTTTTAAAAAAATTAATAATAATTTTACGCGTCCCTATTGATATTGGGGACGTCTTATGTAGGTTTAGGCTTCCCCAGTTTGACTTGGGACGCCTAAATGTGGCTTTAGGCGTCCCCAGTCAAATTGGGGACGCCTAAAGCTTCCTTCTGGCGCGAAAATCAAATATTTTAGAGCAAAATTTAAAGTTTTAGTGTTTTTGGCGTTCCTTTTTAAAAAAGGGACATCCTTTAGGGTAGTAATATGTATATTCTGTAGTAGTGCCACCACCACCTCTGTTGCTGCCCACCACCACCTCAGCCGCCGCCGCCATCACCACCTCCTCTGCCACCACCCCCTCCACCCCCATCATTGTCGCTGCCACTACCTCCTCCTCCTCCATCCCCACTGCCTCCAGCTCTTAACTATTTTTTCTACAAAGATTATATTAAGGGTAAAATAAACTTTGTGCAATATATTAATTTTAAATAATTGTTAAAATATTAACTCATTGCACCTTGTTTAAAAATCAAACCAAACATTAGGGGTGTTCAAATCCCAGGACGGGACCGGGATCACCCATTCCCGGTTCCCGTCCTAGGGGGTAGCCGAGACTGGGAATTCATTCCCAGTCTCGGTCCCGGTCCCGGGAATTCCCGGGACCGGGATCGGGAATTCCCAGTTTCAATAATATAATTATATTAGTTAAATTTTTTATAATCTAGTGTTTGAAGTGATTATTTAACACCTAATAAGGTCATAAAAATCACACAAATTGAGCTAGAATTGAAGAATAATATATTATTATTATTATCACATTCATCATTTTTGTTATTATCTTTATATATTATATAGTTAGGATTAGTATCACGATATATACGATTTAACTCTAACTAAATATGTGATATACATTTTATCAAATGATAACTTAATTTATGGGGTAAAAATATAAATATAAAAGAATAACTTATTTTTTAAGGAAAAAAAAAAAAAAAACCGGGACCGGGAATTCCCGGGATCACAAGGTGTGATCCCGGTCCCGGGTTTTTTAGATCCCAGTCCCGGTTTTCCTGGTCCTGGTCCCGGCCGGGATGGGAAATTCCCGGGATAAAATGTCCGGGACCGGGTCACTTTGAACACCCTTACCAAACATTACACCTAAATTAATATTGCATTGTATTACCATTGCACTGCACTGCAGGATGTAATGGGATCGAATCAAACGGGCCCTTAATTGACTTTTTTTGAGAGATTAAGGAAGCTAAATAAATTATTAAGAGTATTTATATTTATTGTTTTTTCTTCAAACTAATTTGGTTGACTTATAAACTAATATATAATATAATAACATACAACATTAAACAATTTATTTAGCTTCATTAGTCTCTCCAAAAAAAAGTCAACTAGGTCTTATATTTAGGACTAGATGTAGCATTACCAAACAGAGAGATTCTCTAGTTGGGATAATTGTAGCTTCATCATAATGAAAAGACCTTGATCTTTATCCTGTAAATTAAAATATTTGCTTCCTTTCCATTTTTGAATTGTTGAGAAATAATAAAGCTATTATTTCATATTCACTTTGAATTGATGAGCCTTTTGCATCTATTCCACCAACTGGTAATAATTAAGCTTTAATAGTTAATACACGATGAATCTGGGACCATATATATGGAGGAGTATCAACGGATGAGCATGAATAAATAAGATATTTTACTATTTGAACGGTTGAACCCACCCACCTTGCCACACTACTTTATCATTGGATTCAAGGATGAAAATTTATTTGTAAAGGATTTCAAATGCACTATCAAATATCAGAACAGGCTACTCCAAAGAAATGTAAAAAAAATTAGGAAGAGCCTGCCCTCCTCTCAAACCAAACACACCTTTAAGTCAAATAATGGATCACTAAAAACACATCACCTCCCTACCGTCCGAGTAAATAAGGTAGAGATTAAAAACACTCACTCCCTCACTTCCCTCTACATAATTTGAACCAAACACACCTATGACTATTTAGAGGGTTCTCTTTAATTCTTTAACATATGAGAAGTGATTCAGGTCTCCCGTCAATTGAAGTTCAAAGAAATACTAACTAAATCATTTATTAGCATAGAACTCGCCGATTGCGAGTGAAGTGCAATAAACCTGATCAATTAGATGCAGACAATTTTATCGTTGTTTAGTTTAGATGCAATAATCATAAATAAGACGAGCGAAAATAAGAAAATAACACTGTAAAACATGTGGCATCCTGAAAATAAGGCTTATTTCAAACTAAGTTAATTCTCCCTAGACCCTATAATATAAACAAAATCCTGAAGATGAAAAGGAAAAGTATTACTCGAAATAACTTTCACTAAACATTAAAACAAATATCAGGGATATGATAATATTTGTTGAGATTCTGCAACAAACTACTATTTGAAAGCATAATAAAACATACAAGTCTTGTACTTTTCAGTATAGATTATTATGAGCAAAAGGAAACATTTAAATCAAACATCACACTCGAACAAACAAAACACAAACGTTGATGTCTCCACCAACTCCCATAAATTTTCATATTGTGACAAATTGTCCTAAATACTCCAGCTTGAGGGACCATCTCATTGATTGCCAATAGGGGTGGAAACAGGCTAAGCTGTCTGTCAGGGGCTTGCAGCCTGGCCTGTTTCTGGCCTACTCAGGCCTAGCCTGTCAGAATAAAAGGCCAGGCCCAAGCCTATTTGAAGGCATATTTTTCTAAATAGGCCAAGCCTAAGCCTATTAGGCCGGCCTGGTACTATTTAAAAGAAAATTTGGGCTGCCCCCAAAGTCCCTTACTCTCAGTCTCACCCCAGTCAACCAAAAACCCAATATCCCAACATTGGGCCGCCTCCAAATTCTCAGACTCTCAGTCCTCAAAGTCTCATAGTCTCATTCGACAATCGAACCCAACCCAACCTGACACTACACCCACTCTCACTCTCAGTCTCTCACTGTCACTCCGTCTCTCTAGACGCTAAGATCTCAGGCTCTCAATCGACACTCGACAATCGACATACAACCACTCTCACTCTCTCAGTCGAGCAGTCAAACCCAAGCGGCCGCCCTCTTCCTTTCTTCATCTTCACCTTGACCCCTTGATTCTCTTCATTTCTTTGCCTTGAGCCATTGATTCTTGAACCATCGAACCCAAGCCCTAACCAGTCGCTCGTCGGCCGTCCTTCCTCGAAGAGTCACCGTTGCCTAATCTCTTAGTGGTTTTCCTTCCTCCAACTTGAAGTCTCTCTTCCTCAGTGGCCGGTTGGGAGCAGCCGCAGATCTGAAAAAATTAGTAAGTCCACTACTCTCTTTCGATTGTTTATTTCTTCTCTTCTTTCTTCAAATCTCGTGCTAATTATTTGTTTCTCTATTAATTGGTCTGCCTGCCCATGTTCATATTTCATATTATATTGCAAGGTTTCTCTATTATTTGCTCTACCTGCCCATTTACTCTTTGGATTTTTTTTTTCTTGGTTATTTGCTCTGCCTGCCCATTTACTCTTTGAATTTCATATTAAACAAGGTTTCTCTGTTATTTTGGTCTCTGCAGGCTGCAAATAGTGCTTACTTAGCCTTTTTCATTTCGTGAGTAATAACACTTATAGATTATCTTAAGTTGTTATTTTGATGCTATTACAATTTGCAATCTGCAATGGGCTTTTAAGTTGTATTTTATCCCACAAATAGATTATCTTAACATCACATGGCACTTTGCCTCACCCTTAATTGATTTGATAAAAACAAGAACATTGGCCTAATAAGATGAATAAATTAAATCAATTAGTGGATCTGATGCCTGAGGCGAGATAACTCACTACTACAAAATATGGATTTAGTGGCGCCATTCTTATGACACTTCTTCAAACAAGCGCCAGAGGAGACTTCTTATTTTTAAAAAAAAAAATACATGTGACAGCTATGGTGCTTGAGCAGGAAAGCGCCATAGTTGCTTAATACATTATATGGCGCTTGCCTGAGAAAGCGCCATACAAGGGGTTATTTTTATAAAAAAAAAAATTTAATCCCTTTACTACTATTAAAAAAAAAAATGTGGCAACTATGGCATAATAGAAATTCCGTAAGTGTCAAAGCTCCATTATTATGATAAGATGCTTTCTTGAGAAAATTTGTCTATACTAAAAAAAATTAAATTCAAGAATCGGTTTAGAGGTCAAAACGTAGAGATAAATCATCCCTATTAAAAAAATTTTAATTTTCTTTTAATAAAAGACCTTGGACGGCGCTTCATAAAGAAGTGTCGTCCAAGATGTGGCTTTGGACGGCATTTGGAGAACAAAAGCACTTATGTAATCGACCAATTCAAACAAGTTTTGATTTTTAAAAAAGCACTTATGCAATCGCTAATCCAAACAAATTTTGACTTATGGAAAAGTATTTATTCAATCGATCATCTAAACATATATCATATTACACAAACTGATTTTTCTATAAAGTCATTTTTTTTAAAACAGAATTCTATAAAGTTATTTTTAATAAGTCAGAATTACAATAAGTCATTTTTCCAACCGCTTTCCCAAACACACACTAAGACAAGAAGATTGTCCATGCTTTCAAAACAGTTTGGTGGGAATTCAACCAACTTCATATTCCTTTGTAGCAATATGCCTCAAGACTCCCAAAATTTTGGTTTGTTGGTAGATCATCGCTTTTACTGCCAATCCTAGAAAACCATTTAATATGCTGCCTAGAATCTTGTGCAATGGGGCGCTTCTCATGTTTTTCATCATCAAGATGAGTCCTACCCTCTAAATTTGAATCTTCGGACAATATATATGAAGCAAGTTGTCAACAAAAATAATTCATTTTACATACCTCATCTGTTCCCCTTGCTCCAGAATGAGACATCAATAAGGTGTCTAAATATTGTGCACATAACTCGACCGCCAATATATTGTAGCCAGTACCTGCTTCAACATCACTAAGAAAGCCACTAAGTAATGTGTTCATATGTTGCTGTTTGCAGGATATACCGAACCATAAAGGAAGCATTTTTGTTTACTTGGACCCAACAGATCATAAGAAATTTTCAAGTGTTTGTATAACCGTGCTAAACCCTCAACTCCAACTTTAGGCCAAGGCGTCAATTCATTCAAAGCCATCTGCCAATCAGGGGTGCCTCTAGTTCAAAAGAACTTGCAATATGATATATTAGGAGGGGAAAACAACAGCAGAACCTCTTACATACCAGTTGAGCGTTTGGTATGTCGTCTGGTAATACAAGATTGTCACCAACAATGTCTCGAAACATCTTCCATGCTTCTTCAGGTTTAAACGGTTTGAGCTCGACTGTCCTGTTAACACATTTCGTCCTGAAAGCAAGAGGATAATGAGTGGTTATTACCACCTTAGTTTCTTTAATGTCTTTTGAAATATCCAACTTCTCCCAAATCCCATAGGGTTTGTGCCTGATGCCATCTAAAATCAGCAAATTTCTTTTGTCCTTAAGCACTCTCCGTATTCTTCCAGAAACTTCAGATTTATCACCTTCTCTACCCTCCTTTATTCGATCTGCAATTTTCTGCAGAATGTGAAGGAATTCAGTACGCTCATCAGTCTGCTCATCAGCCGCCACTTCTAACCCAGACATTGAGAAACCTCGAAGCCTGAGGTTAAACGGTTCAATAAGTGTTACTAGAGAATATCATGAAACAAGTTTTATTGAATCATTCATTTTGAGATATGTTCTTAGGAAATCAATACATTACAAGCTGGCGGCTTGACTTGTCGCCTTCTTTATATTCTATCTTACAAATGCGTTTTTCTTATTTTTGAACATTTACAAATTTGTTCAAATCTTAACTAGGAGGTGTTATTATTGTTTTTTAAAAGATGTAAAGTGTAACCAAAAGTATGTTTATACTCGCAGTACGATAAAGTAATTTATGATAAAAATTTTATCTTTAAAGAATTTTTTAAGAAGTAATTTCACCCCGTACTTTTAAAAACAGTGCAATTTTAACCTCGTTCTTAAGTCCCAAAAGGTTAGTTAAGTGGGGCCTGCAACCGAATTTAGCACCTTAACCAGTTCGTAAAAGTGATTCAGCACACAGTAATTAATTGCACTTTTTGTCTCTTTTCTTCTTTAATCGTTTAGAAGCAAGGTGCCTGCTTGAATTCACATTGCTATATAGTGCATTTAATATTTCTTCTAGCAAAACAAGACTACTAAAGGTTTCGGTTAACATTTTTGTTTGATTAAAAAACTATTTGTACGACATAACTATAATTATAATATCGAATAGAATAATAACATCCATGTTATGATTTGTTGATTGGAATTATTAGACTTGATCATAGCATAGAAATTTTGTCTAGGCTAACCTGATATGCGTGAGCAAAGCTTGTCGCTATTAAGTCTCAAGATCTGGCCTCTCCAAACGAATCACAATCGAGCAATGTTTTAAAAGCCGGCCCGGACATCGAGCCGGAAAGGTTAGCGGGTCAAGGTTCAACCGGTTGGAACGGTTGAGCCGTTTAACCGGATCGGTGACGTAATAATTAAATTTAAAAATATTATATATATACACATATATTACAATAATTAGTCTTTAGTCTAAGAGGTCATAAGAGCACAAAATTGTTTAATATTTGGTGTTGTACTCAGTTTTTTTTTAACTTGCATAATAATTTCCCTCATCAAGGTCACTTAGATGATTAAATATTTTTAAGAGAGGCCCTTACCTGCTTCACAACTTTCAAAAAATGTACACAAAACACTCATCTTTGAATTCTCTTTGTCAAGTAATCCACTTTTTGTCCTTTTTAAGTTTTTTTTCAGGTTTTTTTTTTAAATTTTTTCCCCAAATATGTACACAAAACACTAATTTTTGGACAGTTTTTTCAGGGTTTTTTTTTCAATTCCCCCCTAAAAAAACCTGATTTTTTTGTAAATCAAGTTATTGGGTTGGGCCGGCCGGTTTTTAAAAACTCGTTCCGGGTTCCGGGCCAAAACGGTTTCCGGCCCAACAACGGCTAAAATCCGGTCCAAAGCGGTTTTCCCATGAAAACGGTCCAACATGCTAATCCGGCCCGCCCTCTTGACCGGCCGACGGTCCAACCGGTCGGACCGTCCGATCCGGTCCGGTTCTTAAAAGCTTGCAATCGAGGCCCGACGTGCTTCACAAGTAACACAAAATTTGAAGTCACGTTAGAAAACTTGACGTATTAAATGGGTCATTGGGTTTTCTTTTTCATAGATAACATTTTAATCCAATTTAAAAAGTTAATCAAGACTTTTTTTTGTACTTTATTTATTTACGTGGTGCCACAATTTTATCTTGTCAACGGAAAAAGAATACATTGTAAGCCTCCATAATTTTATCTTCCGATTAAATCATTACAACTTCCATTTGACCATAGAAACCTCCAAAATCACTTCTAAGCTTGAATCTTGATATTCCTATTAGATCTTATAAGTTCTTCTTCCTTTAATTTTTTCTTTCCTTCTTGATTTTTCTCCATAATCCTTTTATAACTCCTTGCTTGACTAATGTCTTCAATTTCTTTCTTCTTCTCCCTCTTGTTCATTCTCATCAATTCAATCACTCATTATCAAGAGATGAATGGAAGACAGCTTTCAAAACTAGAGATGAATGGAAGACAGCTTTCAAAACTAGAGATGGGTTGTACGAATAGAATGTGATGCCATTTGGGTTGACAAATGCTCCTAGTACATTTATGCGCCTGATGAACCAGGTCTTTTGCCCTTTCATTGGCAAATTTGTTGTTGTTTACTTTGACGACATTCTTATCTACAGCAAGAGCCTAACGGACCATTTGGAGCATTTACGACAAGTGTTGCAAGTTCTTCGAGAGCAGAAACTTTATACTAATTTGAAGAAGTGTACTTTCTTGACAAATGAAGTCATTTTTTGGGGTTATATTATCACTACAGAGGGTGTATGGGTTGATCCAAGCAAAATTGAAGCCATTAACAGTTGGTCAACGCCACAATCTATCCAAGAAGTTAGAAGTTTTCATGGATTAGCTTCCTTCTATAGGCGGTTCATTCGAAACTTTAGTTCCATTGCTGCACCCCTCACGATTGCATCAAGGGAGACAAGTTCCAATGGACAGAGAAAGCTCAGAAAAGTTTTGAAGAACTGAAGAAACGCTTGACAGAAACTCCTGTGCTAGCCCTTCCTAATTTTGACCAAGTGTTTGAGGTCAGTTGTGATGCCTCTAACACTGGAATTGGTGCCGTCCTGAATCAAGAAGGCTATCTAATTGCCTTCTTTAGTGAGAAGCTTAATGATGCTAAGCTCAAATATTCCACCTATAATAAGGAATTTTATGCCATTGTTCGTGCTCTACAACATTGGAGTCATTATCTCCTAAATAAAGAGTTCATACTCTTTTCTGATCATGAAGCCCTCAAGTATCTGAACTCTCAGCAAAAGATCAATCTTAAGCATGCTCGTTGGAGTGAAATCTTACAGTCTTATCCGTTTCTGATTAAACATAAGGCTGGAATTTTAAACTTAGTAGCTGATGCTCTTAGCCGCCATCATGCATTACTATCAGCAATTCAAGCCAAAGTTGTTGGGTTTGAATGCGTCAAGGAGTTGTACCAAGATGACCCAGATTTTCATGGAGCATGGGAGGGGACTGTAGGACAACCTTTCCACCAATATTATAGACATGATGGGTTTTTATTTCGAGGCAAAACCCTGTGCATCCCTCAGTGTTCTTTGCGGAAGGCAATAATTTGGGAAGCTCACGATGGAGGTTTAGCTGGTCATTTCGGTAGAGACAAAACAGTTGCTCTAGTCAAAGATCAGAATTTCTTCTGGCCAAGACTTGAACGAGATATCAACAGGCATATACAAAGATGTAGAATATGTCATTTGGCCAAAGCCAAGGGTCAAAATACGGGATTATACATGCCACTACCAATTCCAGAAGCACCATGGGAAGATGTAAGCATGGATTTTGTGCTTGGATTACCATGAACTCAGAGGCAGAAAGATTCTGTCATAGTGGTTGTGGATCGATTTTCAAAGATGACCCATTTTATTCCTTGTCAGAAGACTAATGATGCGGTGCAAATTGCTGATCTATATTTTAAAGACATTGTTCGTCTCCATTGCATTCCAAAGACTATCATGTCTGATCGTGATGTTAAATTTCTTAGCTACTTTTGGAGAACTCTGTGGAAAAAGATGGGTACTAAACTTCAATTTAGTAGTGCTAGTCACCCTCAAACAGACGGACAAATAGAAGCTATAAACAAGATCGTTGGCAATCTTCTACGAAGCTTTATTGGAAAGAATTTGAAGCAGTGGACTCTCAGGTACCAGATAGGAACTTTCTTATATTATGGGAATGAATCATGGAGCATGCACTTTGGTCAAAAAAGAAAGTTGGTTAAAAAAAAGGATTATGGAGCCCACACATTTCACATTCCTCATTTCTGGTTTATCTGGGATCCTGATATGTTCTCTAGCTTTATAGTTTTATGTACATGTTTGTCAGATTTTGTTACAGTATTCCCCTTGCTTGAAGGGGAAGGGAACCTCTTCACTTCTATTTCCCTCCACATCTTTATTTTCACCTTTTGATCAACTTTGTACAACTGAGATTTAATATCCTATTAAAATATTATTATAATCTCAAATCAAAATAAATTTAGAGCATTAAAATTTGATATAAATAGGTCATATTTTTATGCCTTTATTAAGATATTCTTTTTTTTCTTTTTTTCTTTTTTTTTGCTTTTTGTAAGATATCAAATCTCATCCATTCAGATTTAATCTAATAGGTGAGGATAAATAAGTGGAGGTGGCTCCCTTCCCTGCTTGAAGATGTCTTCTGTGATAGTGTGATCTGCAATTATTCAAGAGCCCAGAGTCACTTGATCTGAATCTTAATGACCGTTTAGCAAGAAGTGAATGAGAATGTAAGACAATCCTCAGACCAGATGAGAACAGCAAAGGATGGTGAGGCATTTACTCATGAAGCTTTAAATCAACTCTCTTCTATCATGGATTTCAAATAGGACAAGACCTAAGTATATTTAGGTCTTCAATATCATGTTTATGTTGATATCATGACATCTGAATGCTGCTTTTTTAAAGATGGTAATAATGTTAATGTGCTGAGCTATTATATGAAACTGCAATTGAGTTTTGTACTTTCAAATAACGTGTTACTGATTCTGCAGGTCAATTTTCAATAAGATTATGGCCCTGGAAGGGTTGTTCGATTGGAGATGGAAAATTCATTGAAATTGGAGGTCCCATTCACGTTTGACATGTCTCTTCATGAAGCACAAGACTCGGTGTGTTTGCATAATGAACAAAAGGGGGTACTTGGGAAGAGTACTATACTTGGAAAATCAGTTCATCATGTAACAGCCAAATCCTGGAAATCTATTTGTAAGGAGCTTGGCATTGACCTTGTAACATTCAGATATGCTTGTGGGAAAGCTATTTGATGTAATCTAATACTGAGGTGTAGATAACTAATATGAAGTCTTGTGTACCAAACAGAATATGCTTACTGTGTAGACTTGACAAACATATCAGATGACACTCAACTCACCAAATTGCTTGTTACATTATGAGAACTTCTTGATTAATCTGTGTTTATATTGTGCCCATGTGGTTGTGAAGAAATGTGGAAAATTGTAGATATAAGAGTATTCTTGAAAAGAAAAATCATCAAATGCAATGTGATTTGTTTTAATTCTCGCAATATTTTGGACAAAATTAAGAGGTTCTGCAGGTATTAAATTGTTCAGTGGAAATTTTTTTTACTTCATTCAATTGTTATATTTAAATAATCTACATTTTTTTTTATTTTAAAAGAAAAAATATTTTTTTAAAAAAAATTAGCTTGAAAATTTTTTTAAAATGGAAACTTCAATTTAACATCTGAAAGTTGAATAAAATGATAATTCTCTTTACATCTAAATTGCTCTGTCCATCAGTGGTTTATCTTTTCAAATGAAGATAAATTTCTTATAAAATATTACTAGCCACATGTCCCTATCATGATGGATCAATGTCAGAACTCAAAACTTCTAGGAATTATGAATAATCATCATCATTATTTAGACAAAGGACACATAATGTGCCGTCAATGCAGGCTTGGCAGTAGCAGTTTCATCACTAAATATAGATTCTACATTGGAACAGATCACATCAAGAACATTTCATATGAAGTGATGAAAGAGAAGAAGAAGGATTCCATCTCTCTCTCTCGCTCTCATTATTTTGTGGGATTATTCTCTCTCTCTCATTATTTTGTGTGATTTTAAAAAGATCTTAGCCTACAGTTCAAACAACTGCTTCATCAGCAGATGAGACCTTCTGGAGGACAAAAACAGGATCTCCCACTTTAAGTATTTTCTCATTTCCTGCTTTATAATCATCTTTCCACACCAAATTCTGCCCAAAGTAGACCTGCATAAACAGTTCACACGTTATTTGATCACTCAGCCAAAGATTAAGAGCATGTTTGGGAAACTTTAGGAAGGCTCAATGTTATTGAATTAACATTCTATATAGAGAGAAAGAGAGGAAGAAAGGAAAGAAGCCAAAATAGAGGTGAAGGAGATAGAGAGATCAAGAGAGAAACAGAACCAAGAGAGGAGCAAAGAGAATTCAGAAAACACTATTATTCCATATCTATGTAATCTGATTTACATTAGGGATTAGGCCCTTATTTATAGACTAGAGTGACTTAATGATCAAGCTAATCCTAAACTAACTAACTAACTCCCTAACAAACTCTAACCAACTTTTACATTTTATTCTCTTTACATATCACTCAAACTGTAGTTGGGAACAAAAAAGCTAATTGGATGAAAAGAAATGTGTGTTTGGGATAGTAGCAGAAATAAATGAGCTTTTATCCAAAAGTCACGTTGAAGTTGAAACAACTTTATCTGACTTTTGGCTTTTAGCTCTTTCAGATTCCAACCTTCTGACTTTTCAATATATCATCTAAATAAGTTTATGATCTTTTTTTTATAAAAACTTATGCAAACAAATCACACGACTCAAATTGACTTTTATTCCAATTTCAGTGTGCAAAAATCTGTTAGTATAAAAGTAAGCTATGCAATCGTTACTCAAAGCTCAATGAATGTATTTCTCACCTTATTCTGCTGCTTTCCATTTGGCCTTAGGACTTTATCTGACCTACACCTCTTCAGAGTTTCCGTTGGTTCTTTTCCTGCAATCCCAGTCTCTTGATCGATCGTAGGTACCTAAACATCACAAACAAAAATCAGTCAAAATGTCTTATCAATAGTTTTCCAGGCAGAATTACTACCCAATCTATGAAGTAAATGCGAAGTTAACAAGCATGAACTTACCTAACAAGTTAACAATAGAACAAGATTATAACAGAAAATCCCATGATCTCCAACACTATGTACTACTCCCTCCGCCCTATTCCTAAATATAAGAGCTAGACAAGGGGATCAATTTGATTCTGAATATAAGATCCCAATCACTTAAGTAAGGATCGGAGGTAGTATAAAATATAAAGGAAGCTAAATTTGTTAACAGAAATCATGTTATACATGTTCCCATGAATCATATTGACTGCATGATTGGTAGAAAATAACCGTCCTTTACCTTGCAACGGTCACACAACTTCACACTCTGAAATGAAAATTTGTCTATCTTGATCGCTGTCCATAAGTCCTCAGAAAATGGTTCACAACCTTCAACAAGGATACTGCAGCACGCAATAGTCAAGTATAAATAATCAGATTTAGAAGTCCATTTAGATACAAACCCATTACACTACGGTATAAAACAGTAGCTAAAGTTAGAAAACGAGAATTTTTTTATAACTGTAGGTGATAAACAAGATGCAAGAATGGAGTAATACTTGGGCCTAAATCGATTAACAGGTATGGGCTGCTTGAGAAGCTTGTTGAGTGCATCCATTGACCCCTGAAATGGATTAATGGTAAATATAGAACAAAGATCATAATTAAAAAAAATAAAAAAACCAATGGCTTCTGATGTCACCTTCTCAACTTGACTAACCTGAGATAACAACAAGAATGGGAAGCCATCAGCAAACATGATATTGTGCCCATTCGCATAATTAGGATTCACAGCTCTAGCTTGTGACTCTGCATTTGGCAATTGGCAACAACACAAACAAAATGTTCCTTATAATTAATAATTTGCGTTTGTGTTCTCAATATCCGATTCATTATTTTGCACGTTTAAAGGCTCACAAGTATTGAAGCGAACCAGTCGACTTAATTGCATAATTAGGATTCAAAACTTAATTGTGATAGACGCTCATGACAAAAAACTTCGTTGCTAAAATTGTACCTTAAAAAAAACTATTTTTTCTAATTCTTTACATGTTTAAAGTAAAGAATTAGAAAGTAGGGTACTTTGTAGGATATTCACACACAAAAGGTACTAGTACTTGAATCCACATCATTCTAACTCATAAAATTTTTAGACAATATTGAGCGCGAAGCGTTGGAATGTTACAAATAATATAAAGCTAGGTTCGGGCTAATGTGCCACTGAGGGCGCTGATCCAAAGACAGGTCGAGTATTATGTTTCACATCGGCTGAGGAGGAGAACAAAAGACCCCTTATAAGGGTCTAGATACCTCCCCTCTTTACATGTTTAAAAATCATGGGGTGATAGGGTCGTAAAGCGGACAATATCAAAAAAGAGGCATTAGATTGTCATAATCATAATAAATGTTAAGGTTCATTTGGGTCAAACATAACACATATATGCAGTTTGAGTCTCTGTATCTTTGAGTTTTATGTCAATCATAAAATGACAAAAATCTCGTCTATTTTCGATTATCATACGTGGCATAAAAAGCTTTGACCTATTTTATGGCTGTTTCCTTCCTTGTGTCATTCCCAACAAAATGTAACTATAAAACTGAACTAGAAACCTCCATTTTTTTTAGAGACCATTAATCTTCGATTTAAAAAACAAGATACCCTGTTTTTCTAACTGTTTATTTGTTTAAAGTAAAGAATTAGAAAGTACAATACTTGAATCATTCTAACAAATAAAATTTTTAAATATGGATTTTCACCAATTTTCTCTTTTATATTTTACATATTGTTCCGTAAAAAATATTATTCAATAAAAACTGAAACTCAAAAAAATTAATTTAAATTTTATAATCATAATAAATGTCGAGATTCATTTGTGTCGTCAAACATAATACATGCATGTGGTTTGGGGCTTTACATCTCCGACGTGTAATGTCAATCATAAAATGACAAAAATCTGGTCCATTTTCAGTTATCATACGTGGCATACAAATTTTTTGACATGTTTTCTCACTTTGTTTCCTTTCTTGTGTCATTCCCACCAAAATATGACTCTAACTTGGACTAGAAGCTTCTATTTAAAGTTGGGAATAAGGGCCGGCTCTTCACAAGCTTAGGCTTAAAAAAGCCAACCCGTTGAGGCCTGACTTTCCTAAAACCCTCCAATTATGAAGCCCAGCCCTTATGCTATTAGGCCTTTAGGTTTTAGGTCCATTTAACTAAAAAATACTATTTTTTCTATCTTTTTAATAAAATAAAGGGAAAATTATATATAAAGACAGTTGAATTACCCAAATCCTAATTTAGGTCATTGAACTCAATAAATTATATATTAGGTTATGCATCATAATTAAGGATTTAAAATTTGGGTCAAATTACTTTTATATCCCTTAGTTATTAAAAAACCAATATTGAAAACATAACCTTACGATTTGTGCACTATACAGGAACCCTAATGATAGGAAATTTATCGAAACATTTGCAAAGTCAGAAATTCGTCAAAGGAAGCAATTGTAGTTTGGTTCAATCTTTCTCCTTTAATCCCTTCGCGTTCATCTGCAAAATCCTAGAGAACAAATTGATTTTCTAGGCTGTGTGTGTATATATCATTCACAAAAGATTTCCGTTATATTGGATTATGGGATGTCGGATTATTATCAACAAGAAATAGAGTGGATTTACTGTTCTTGTTCGATTCACTAGCAAACTACTCAGTTCCTCTACGTCTCTCACTTTTCTCTTTGAATGGCTGAGTCCAATCCCTAGAGCAGAAGATCTTCGATCTTGGAATGGAAGCATCTACACCCACTTCACCAAATTGCAAAAACCCTAATGCATAGGCTGCTCCTGAAGCAATGGCTCAAGGAGAAACATAGTGGACTTTACAGAGACAGAAAAATTAGCAAATTTTGATTTGCAAAGTTATTTTTCTTCGCACGGCAAAAGAGGCAGTTGTAAGTTGATTAATTGATTTAATCTTCCATTCAATTCATGTGCTATAATGGATCATTTTACTGCTCCTCTAAGCATCGTGGTCGGTAATTTACTCACCTTTGTCTCATGTATCGTGTGTATATATGATGCATTTTGTTGTTTTCATGCTAATCGCCAAAAAACTAAGATTTTTTCCAATCTCTTCTGATTTCTGCAATAATTCTTGAGCAACTTTGACAACTTGATTGTTCATGTCAAGATTATAACAAAATGGCCTCTAGAGATTATGATGAAACTAACATTAGTGATACTAAATTATAATTGATAAAGTAAATAACAGGGTTATGTTTTCAATTTTTCCTTTTTAATAACTAAGGGATATAGAGATCATTTTATCCAAATTTTAAATCCCTAATTATGACGCATAACCTGATATATAATTTGTTAAATTCAATGACCTAAATTAGAATTTGAGTAATTCAGCCGTCTTTATATAGAATTTTCTCTAAAATAAAGTTAAAGCAATAACTTCCTAATTTAAGACTTAAATATTATAAAAATTAAATTACAAAACAATAAAGTTAGAATAAAAAGTTTTCATGATAAAAATTTCAACACTTTACACATACATGCTCATACTGCACACATGAAAACGGTTATTAGTAGCCACATGTCAATAGACTTATATTTTTTTATGAAAAGAACAATTTTTATAGGCATCTACACCTCTGAATTTATTGTCGGTGATGTAAATTTTACAAATTGAAAAATTTGTTTTAATTCAAATAAAGTTCACTTTCAAGTTTTACAATCTAGTTATTGTTTTGTTTTAAATTGAGATACATTGTTATTAAAACTTAAAAATTTCTAGTTAAAATTATTGTCTAATGTCCAAATTAGTCTATTTTTTTAAAGTTTAAATGAATAAACCATTATGGAAAACCAAATAAATCAAATCATTTTATAAAATTAAATTAAAGAAAAAAATAATAACAACTTAATATTTACAGTATCATTAATACTTAATAATATAAAAATTATAGTATTATATCAATAATTTAAAAAAAATAAAAATAAAAGGACCTAAACGAGTCAACCCTTAGGTCCTCGGCCTATTAGGACTAGCCCTGTTGGGCTGTTTGCAATTTCTAGGGAAATTTTTTAAACCCGGCTCTTGTGATAGAAGGGCGTAATGGGCCGGCCTGATGAGCTCAGCTTGTTTTTCTGGCCTTATTTCTATTGATTCTTTAAATACCTTCGATTTAAAAAACAAAATACCCCTTTTTAAAACGCTTTACATGTTTAAAGTACACAATTAGAAAGGGCGGGTAATTTGTAAGATTTTTGTAAACAGAAGATATCAATATTCATATTCACATCATTCTAGCAAATACAATTTTTTAAATATGTATCTTTACTGATTTTCCCTTTTATATTTTACATATTGTTCCTAAAATATATAAATTGAGTAAAAATTGAAACTCAAAACAATTTAATTTAAATTCTATAATAGTAATAAATGTCAAGATTCATTTGCATTAGAAATTATACATGCATGTGGTTTGAGTCTCTGCATCCCTGATGTTTTAAGTCAATCATAAAACAACGTAAATCTTGTCCATTTTCGGTTATGTCTTACGTGGCATAAAAAGTTTGACCTGTTTTCTCGCCTAATTTCCTTCCTTATGGCATTCCCACCAAAATGTAATCCTAAACTGAATCAAAAACCTCTTTCGAGACCATAACAAAATTATAGTTTTAAAAAGCATTAAACAGATTAAAATAAAAGTTTTTGATTATTTTACTGTTTCAAATTAAACGGTTCAATTTTTTATTTATTGCACCAACTAGCTTTGGGTCTAGTGGGCAAAACTAACAAATTAAGATAATTCGAATCTAAAACAGGTATTCACTTTTAATGTCTCACAGTACTTGGAATATTTTCTTGTTGAAAAAAAAAAAAACCAATGCTTCGAATATAATTGCGTAACACCTATATCTCGAAAGAAAAATCATTTATTACCACGGACTTCGGTCTATGATTTTATACCTCCACTTTTTCTGCATGCATTTCCTCTATGTCTCTCTCTAACGCATTAATTTTTCTTTGTTCCGTTCTTCTTTTCAGTTTTGCATCGAAGAGATTGAAGACATGTACATTATGAACTTAATCATTTCACTAACATTACAATTATGGTATCTTCCTTTTTTTTTTTAATAGATACTGAAATCATTATTTCAACAGAGATGTTATATATATCAACTTTAGCAAAGACTCCTAACCGTCATCAATGTCCGCTTCTTGAACAAAAGGAAGAGGTTGATCAAGAAAATAACAAATCCCATTATCTAACTAATTGATTAGCAATAGTCATAGTCTCTCTATACCTATGAGTGACCACAACTTGTCAGTCTCTAAGAAGAAATATTCTAATCTCATCTACAATGTCCTTGAAAGGATGATCTCGCCTCTTCCTTTTCACATTATGCCTCGCCTCTTTTTTCTAATTTAATCATTTCTCTTTTCCATTGATTATTGGGAAAATGACACCTAGGTTCTAAGCTACAGAAAAAATACTATAAAAGTCCTTTTGAAAAGTCAATAGTCAAAAAAGTCCCTAGGAACTTTTCTGACATGAATTCCCAATGTCCATTTACACAAATATCCCCATTGAAATAACTACAAAAAAGGCACAGGAGGAGAGGAGGGAAGACCCGTTTTTGGGATTAAGGAGAAAGAGAGAAATGGACAGACGAAAGAAGATGCACGCTCATTGGAGGTGCAACATTGAAGAGATACAACATGATGTTAATGTCGTTAGGAATATCTTCTTCTGCATCTTCCATCTACGGGTAGCGAGGTACAGCAGTGAACTGATTTTTTTTTTTTTTTTTTGTGATAGTTGGTTGGATTGAGATTGAGGGGTTTGTCAAAGGTTGGATCTTGGGCTCAAAAATAAAATAAGTGGTAGGTGGTAGACAAGAAATGCTAAGAATTTGCTACACATATGATCTTGATCATTGAAGTTGGGGTTTCACCTTGGGTGGGTTGTGTTTATGTTAGAGTGCTCTATTTTTGTGGCATGGTTACAGAGGAGCTGTTGTTTTTTAAGTGAGAATGGTGGATGTAATTGTTATTCTTTGCTGTGAAAACGCAAAAATCAAACAAAAAAAGTATTGTAACTTTGTGCAGATGTAGTTGTAAATATTGTTGTGGAAGTTGTTAATACAGAACCTCTGTTGTGCTCTATTTTTGGGGAAGCAAACAGAGGTGTGAGTGTGGTTTGTGTTATTAGAAAATGCTGATATGATGATAAAAAAAAGTGTTGTTAACGTGTTGTAAATTTGTGCATATGTAGTTGTAAATATTGCTGTGGAAGTTGTTAATATGTACAGAACCTTTGCTCTGTTTTTGGGGAAGCAAACAGAGGTGTGAGTGTAGTTTGTGTTATTAGAAAATGCTGATATGATGATAAAAAAAAAATGTTGTTAACGTGTTGTAAATTTGTGCAGACATAGTTGTAAATATTGCTATGGAAGTTGTTAATACAAAGTTTGTGTTGCAGATTCGCATGAAAGTAATGAAATCCAAATGAAGTTCAAAGTTACCCTTGATACATCAACATTTGTGGATCTTGTAGATGATGAAGGGGTGCTAGAGAAAGTTGTTAAAGTGACTAATAATGTTGTGAAAGAAGCATTAAACATTGTAAATAATGACAGAAGTGACAACAATATAATGTGTAACTTACTGATATGGCCCAAGTTATTGCCCTAGTGCAAAGGCAGAAATTAGTTGTAAACATAACTAAACATGTTGTAAACACTACACAGAGTAGTTAACTCTTCCCATCTTTAGTGTTCAGCGGATTTACATGTGGCCACATGCTTAGACGTTGTTAAAATGACTCATCCTATTGTAAACTAAGCGTTAGTAGTTGTAAGCAACGCTATCCATAGAGTTAAACTTGCTATGGACCAAAATCTTTTTCTAGTGCAATGGCAGAAATAAGTTGTAAAATTAACTTCAGAAGTTGAAAAAATAACTTAAGTTGTTGTTAAAACTACACAAAGTAGTGGACAATCCCATTTTTTGTGTTAATCGTAGTTTCATGTGGACACGTGCTTATTCGTTGTTAAAATGACTGATCATGTTGTAAAATAAGCGTTTGCTGTTGTAAACAATGCAACTTGCTATGGTCATCATCATAAGAATACAGTTGTTAAAATGACTTTCAGTGTTGTGAAAACATGCATATCAAGTTGTAAACAAAAAAAAGTGATGTGGTCACCTCAATATGTAAAGACATTGTTTCCTTAACCTGTTAAACAACTTGTAAAAATGACTAAACATGTTATAAACATACGCATAACGTGTTGTCAAAGTCCGTACTTGGCAAACTTGAAAGTAAATCATTCCATAATTACATGTTGTAAAAATAACTGATTATGTTGCCAAAATAACTCATGATATTGTTCAACGTCTCATTACATAAGTATTACATAAGTGCATTTTTTGGAACAAGGTATTCCTACAAAATATCAATAGATGTACATAACAACTAGCCTGTACTACAAAATAACATCTCAAATGCTACATTTCTTTCTTCCTTTATTTATCTTATAAATGTTTTTATTTATCTTAAAAATTCTCATATTTGTCTTTTAGATTCTTTTATGATAAAAATAAAGTAGGGGTATTATTATCTTTTCATTGAAAAAACTTAATTTCATTTTGTTCCAAAGGATGCAGTGAAATTTCAGAATCTTCTGGGGATTAACTGAAATAAAATTGTTTCCATGCAATCTAAGTGATATTTTTCCATTAGAAAAATATTAAAATAATATAGAGAGAAGATGAGTGGGACCCAAATGTAAAAAGTAATGAAAATTAAGTCTCCTTAACGGCGTTGTTATATCTACTCTCAAATAAATTGTTTATGTTTACCTTTGCACTCGAAAATAGTTAATTCTTATATGTGCTCATAGCAAAATTGTTCATTGCCAATTTTACACCTTCACCTTGTACCCCTATTTTCTAACTCTTTAATTGTTTAAAGTAAAGAATTAGAAAGTACAAATATTTTACAAGATTTTCATATACACATAGTATTAGTAGTCAAATTCACATAATTATAGATGATAAAACTTTTAAATATGGATATTTCACGGATTTTCCCTTTATATTTTACATATTGTTCTTAAAAATATTAAAATTCAATCAAAATTATAACTAAAACAATTTAATTTAAATTATATAATGATAATAAATGTTAAAATTCATTTATGTCAGACATGATACATGCATATGATTTGGGTTTCCACATCTCTAACGTTTTAGGTCAATCATAAAGCGGCAAAAATTTTGTCCATTTTTGTCTATCTTACGTGCAATAAAAATCTGACCTATTTTCTCACCTTGTTTTCTTCATTGAGTCATTCCCACCAAAATGTAACACTAAATTAAACTAGAATCCTCCATTGATTCTTCAAAGACCTTCAATCATTGATTTTAAAAACAAAATACCCCTTTTTTCTAATTCTTTAGTTGTTTAAAGCAAAGAATTAAAGTGTGAGTACGTTAGGGAATTTTCATACTCAAAAGGTATCAGTATTCGAATTTATGTCATGGTAGTCAATAAAAATTTTTTAAATATGAATTTTTTACTGATTTTTCCTTTTATATTTTACATATTATTCCTTTAAATATTAAAATTCAATAAAAATTGAAACTAAAAAAAATTAAATTTGAATTCTATGGTCATAATAAATGTTGAGATTCATTTGTGTCGGACATGGTACATGTATATGGTTTGGATCTCTGCATCTCCGATGGTTTAATAGCCTGCTTGGGATCACATTCAAAAAGCCCGTTCACGCAAGTCGAGACAAAACTCCTCTCATATACTTACCTTGTAAACCATAAATCACGTTGGAAAAGCAGCTTCTACCGCTAATCCAAATAGACACTAAGTCAATCATAAAACGCCAAAACCAAAATCTTGTCCATTTTTAGTTATCTTAAGTGGAATAAAAATTTTTGACATGTTTTTCTCACCTTATTTCTCTCCTTCTGTCATTTCCGCCAAAACTAAAAACCTCCACTGATTCTTCAGAGACCATCAATCTTCGATTTAAAAAACAAAATACCCTTTTTCTAACTGTTTACTGTTTTAAAGTAAAGAATTTGTCAGTGCTAAGCATTTTTCAGGATTTTATTTTATATACAAAAGGTATCAGTATTCGAATTCACATCATTCTAGAAGATCAAATATTTAAATATGGATATTTTCACCACTTTCCCTTTATATTTTACATATTTTTTAACAGAATATTAAAATTCAATAAAAATTGAAACTCAAAAGAGTTAATTTAAATTCTATAATCATAATAAATGTCGAGATTCATTTGTGTCAGACATAATACATGCGTGTGGTTTGGGTCTCTACATCTCTGACGTGTTATGTCAATCATAAAATGACAATAATCTTGTCCATTTTTGGTTATCTTATGTGGCATAAAAACTTTTACCTATTTTCTCGCCGTGTTTCCTTCTTGTATCATACCCACCAAAATGTAAACCCCAAACTGAACTAGAAGCCTCCATTAATTCTCTAGAGACCATCAATCTTCAATTTAAAAAACAAAATACCCCTATTTTCATGTATAATGCCCCCTTTTTCTAACTCTTTACTTGTTTAAAGTACATAATTGAAAGGATCGGTAATTTGCAAGAGTTTCATGTATAAAAAGTATCAGTACTCGAATTCACATCATTCTAGCAAATAAAATTTTTAAATATGGATTTTCACCCATTTTTCCTTTTATAATTTACATATTGTTCCTAAAAATATTAAAATTCAATAAAAATTGAAATTCGAACAATTTAATTTAAATTCTATAATCATAATAAATGTCAAGATTCATTTGTGTAAGACATTATACATGCATGAGGTTTGGGTCTCTGTATCTCTGACGTTTTAAGTCAATCATAAAACGACATAATTTAAATTCTATAATCATAATAAATGTCAAGATTCATTTGTGTCAAACATTAGACGTGCATGTGGTTTGGGTCTATGTATCTCTGACGTTTTAAAGAAAAAATCATTTATTACTACGGGCTTCGGGCGTCTTTCGTTTATCCAAAGTTCTAAACACAAACCTCCTTTTTTCCTGCATCCAGTTCCTCTATGTCTCTCTAATGCATTAATTTTTCTTTGTTCTGTTTCTCTTGTCAGTTTTACATCGAGGAGATTGAAGACATATACATTATGAACTTAATAATCATTTCACTACCATTACAATTATGGTATCTTACTTTTCACACCATGGTTCACCTCTCCCTGTAATTTGCAATCTTGTCTTTATTTTACTAATTACTCCCTTTTGTCTTTTTTATAAAAAACAACTACTAAAATCACGTTTAGAATGTTAGTTAAAAACAATAAATGTATCACTTTTGTATCTTTATTTCCTATTATACTCTTGTTTAAAAAGAACGTGTATGAGAGAAAATAGGTGAAAATTTATTGCAAAGATAATAAGTGACATATATTTAATGAGGATAAAATAAATTTTCAGACAAAGTTGATTTATTTCTTATATTAATAACTACCCCTATAAAAGAAAATATTCCTTATAAAAGGGATCGGAGAGTGTAGCTGTTATTGTTTGGGGCTAGCAGGTTCATTGTGTGTATAAGGGGGGAAGAAAGTCAAACTTCCATAATTACACATAAAAACATCCCTAGAATCCAAATGCGAAATCCAACCTCTGATTAATTTGATATGATTTTTTCTTTTGAGACTTTCCCCTTTATTTAGTTTTTACTTTTATGGCATTGACCACTTGTTTTTGATACCGTGAAGGCCAGGTTTTCTTTGCTTGTTTGTTTTCTGAGAGAGTGTGTGCCTATATATATATATATATATATATCTACCCCTAGAACCCACAAAACCTAGAAGAACACAGAAGAGGGGAAAGGTAGAGAGAGAAGAAAGACTGTGTCTGTCCTGTGAGTGAGATAGCTAGAAATGATGAATTTTTCAATTGGAGGTGGTGGTAAAGGCTCTAACAATCCCTGCAGAAAAAAGATCTACCATCGTCACACTCCCTTTCAGATTACACAGCTTGAAGCGTAAGATTAATTGTTCTTTCTCGTCATTGGATGATCCTTTTTCAATTTCTTTGAGATGTTTTTCATTTCATTAATTATAATCTCCAGAACTAATTTTAATTTGACCTGTGGCACTTTAAAGGTTCCAAAGGGACTCCCTTGTTTTCATTCTACTACAAAGAGGATAAATAATCTTCTTTTCTTTGTGCTTGTGTGATGAAATATGGGGTTTTGCTCGATTGCTCTTCTTTTAAAATGATTTTAAGAAAATCAGCCCTTCTATTTATTTTAGTGGAAAGGGTTATATATTATTGAGAAACACGAGATTTCAAATTCGAATTTGTGTAAAATACCAAAAATATTTTTGGAAGACCTGCCTCCTATTTGAAGCCTGTCCAGACTCGAATCTGGATTAATCATAGTCCAAAAAAAAATTAAATAAAATTATTTTAAAGAAGCGATTTTTTTCTCTACATATTTTAAAATGATCTTGCATCAGATGAGTGGGCTTGATTGTTTTTTTTCTTTTGTTTGAAAAAAATGATAATCAAAAGGTGACAAAGATCTACGTAACCGGTTTTAATGCTCATTGTAGTGATGAGCACCATGGTGGTCATCACTACGGTAAGATCTGCACCATTGAAATACGATTTCAACGATCTAGATTTAACATTTTCGATTGATGATTTTCAAACATTTTTTTCGGTAAAACTCAGATATTTTTTTTTTGAAAAAATGACTTATCTTTATTTTAGATTTTGTATATATATTAAAGTATTTTTAAAAAAAATAAGTGATAGAAGAACTAAATCTGACCAGATTTAGTGCTAAGTGATAAGTGCAACTCAATCAGAAGATCTACCTGCCCATATTAACTTTATTTGTTTTCTCTAATGTATTCCTTCTGATCGAGATTGTCCCTTAAAAATTATAATACCCCTTATCATTTTTCCCCCTTTTTGAGCATTAGTTTCTACATATTGTCAAGTGATCTTTTGAACTAAGTGTAGTTTTAAATTTCTTTTTTTAATAAACGTGATGATTGAAAGGCCCCGAAGATCTCCCTATCCAGTAACCTTATTGCACATCCTTCATGGTATATATATCCAGATAATGGATAGACGTTCTGGATGCTTGAGTGTTTGTATATATATTGTTATGTTGTATTAAAAAATTACTTAATTAAACTCCTTTACTAGTCTCATTTTTAATTGAGATGTTATTTTTAAAATGAAGATTCTTCAAGGAATGTCCTCACCCAGATGAAAACCAACAACGCCAGTTAGGCAGAGAGCTTGGTCTTGATCCCAAACAAATCAAGTTTTGGTTTCAGAATAAGAGAACTCAAACAAAGGTGCTCTTTTTTAATTGCTCCACTCAAGAGAATAAATTCTTCTAATTAATTACCATCCTATAACTTATATTGTGAGTGTAAATATATATGATGGTGATCATAATAATACAATTTGATTATATTTGCAATTAATTAATGTTCAGACTCTACATGAGCGAGAAGATAATGCAATGCTTCGTGCTGAAAATGAAAGGATACAATGTGAGAATATGTCATTTAGAGAGGCACTGAAGCGTATGATTTGCCCCTCTTGTGGGGGCCGACCCTATGACGAAGAAGAACTTGCCCTCCAAGTCCAAAGGCTGCACCAAGAGAATGTTCAACTCAAAGAAGAGGTTACTTCATTATATATATATATATATATATAGTATACTCAGACTTGATAGTTCTTTTCTACAATAAACGAGATATTATGGTATTTTGCATTATTCATGAGATATTCTACAAAGTTGGTTTAATGTCTTTTTGATTGAAGTGAGTTATTTTATCATTTATTTTTAAGAGAAAATTAATCTTTTTAATCTCTATAGTTTTGATTCAGTTGTAACTAACTTGCTCTTCACATTTTGACTTGCTACAACTCAGTCCTTATAGTTTTGTCTTATTTGAAACTAGATCCCTAAATTTTAACTCACACTGCAACTCCTCCCTATAATTCTAACATTTAAAACTTTAGTCTCTCAGTTTCATCAAATATATAATTTTATTTTCTAAAATGCAGGGATGACTAATAATGCTCAAACTTTAGGAATTGAGTTGTATTGAGTTAAAGTTCAGGGATTAAATTACAATTGAGTTAAAACTATAAGGATTGAGTTGAACTGAGTCAAACTTTGAGGATTAAGTTAGGACCGAGTTATAACTATAGTACTAAATAATTAATTTTCCCTTTGTTTAACTTTTTTCTTTTGCCTAATATAAGGCAAATTATAATGATGAGTTGTTTTTTTCAGTATGAGAAAGTATCAAACATGCTTGCAAACTGCATTGGCAGACCAATACCAGAACTGGTTTCTTCTGGGGATCATTCCTCCGCCGGATCTCCACCTGTGCCAGCTCTCTCACCAGGAAATTCCCTGAACCAAGAGAGTACTGAAAGTCCAAGTCTTGACCTGGACTTAGTTTCTGCCATTACAGTCTCAGATGAAAACATGTTGCCGTCGTTAGTGAGAGAAGTCACAGACGTGGAAAAGGATATGATGGTAGAGGCAGCTCATAACGCCATGGATGAATTATTGAAGCTTATGCCTATTGATGAGCCCTTATGGATTAAGACTTCGATTGGTAGTGGACAACTTGTTCTTCATCGTGAGAGCTATGAAAAGTTGTTTAATAGGGCTAATCACTTCAGAAGTTCAAGTGCTCATCTAGAAGCATCAAAAGAATCGCGAGTGGTTTGGATGGATGCCATGAAATTGGTTGACATGTTCTTAGATCCGGTCAGTATAGTACTTTTAAAACACCTGAATTCATTCATATGTAGCCTGAAATTAAAGAAAGGGGTTAATATCATTATCTGTCCTTATGATTTGATCAAATCTTAATTTTAGCTTTTGTAGTTTCAAATTGTTAGTTTTGATCCCTTTAGTTTCGCAAAGATTTGGTCCAAGTTTAACGACTAGTTCTTATGTTTTTGACGAGTTTTGGTTTTGATTCCTATATTTAAACTGAGACCAAATCCTTATGAAAGGATATAAACCAATATCAACGATTTAAAATTATAGAGACTAAAATCAAAATTTGAAAGGACTAACAATGATGTTAACCTTTAAAGAATCTTTGTAACTGCAATTATTTTTATGAGATATTTAATTACTTACTTTGAGGCTATATACTCTTAATTCATCTTTTAATTAGTAGATACGTGACTTAATATAATCTTTCTAGGCTAAAACACCTGAATTCATGTGTAATGCTTTTGATGAACACCCCCTAGCTAGCAGATAAAATTTGAATGGTCCGTCAAATCTGATATAGACTGTCCATATTTAAAAAATTTTATCTTTATTTTTTGAAAAAAATTATTTTAATGGGTATATAATTTAAAATAAAATAATCTCTTAACTATATTTTTTTTTTTTCAAAAATGAGTTTTTTATTTAAAAAATTAAATCTGAACTGTTTAGATCTATCTCATGGGTTGGGGGGCTCCAAACTAGGTCCATTCATTCATATGTAGCCTGAAATTAAAGAATCTTGGCAACTGCATTATTGTTCATTAGACTGTTAATGACTTGCTTCGAGGCTATATTATACCCTTAAGTCATCTTTCATTTAGTCGATGTGTACTTAATATATATTCTAATATCATTAATTAACATATATATCTTTGTGAAGGACAAGTGGATCAATCTGTTCCCCACAATTGTTAGAAAAGCTGAAATACTTGAAGTTCTTAATGTTGGAGCATCAGGAAATCGATCTGGAGCTTTGCAACTGGTATATATCTGTGTTACTAGACTTGATTTGAGAGAAAATGAATGTGTATTATTAATGAATATCAATCACATATTTATATACATTGAGTTTCACCAACTCTAATACATAGTCGGATAAACAGATCTAACTAACTGACTATTAGTTTGTTACATATAACTATATGTGGTTACAATACACTTGACACCCCCGGCAAGTTGAAGCATGGATGTTTTTCATGCCCAGCTTGAGTACAAGATCATGGAAGCAAGTTGGATGAAGAGGTTTAGTAAACACATCAGTAAGCTGGTTAGAGGAGCGAATAGGAAGTAAGTGAATAACCTTGGCTTGAAGTTTTTCCCATACAAGATGACAATCCAACTCTATGTGTTTAGTACGCTCATGAAATGTAGGATTAGAAGCAATCTGAATGGCAAATTGATTATCGCAGCAAAGAAGAGCCAAATCAATGTGGGAACTTTTGAAGTCATGTAAGAGATAAATCAACCATTGAAGTTCAATAGTTGTGGTAGATAAAGCATGATACTTAGCTTCAAAAGAAGATTTAGAAACAGTTTCCTGTTTCTTTGATTTCCAAGAAACCAGTGACAGAACGATGAGAATCCACACAACCAGCCCAATCAGAATCACTACACAATTTCAAGTCAGAAGAGGATGAGAAAAATATACCAACACCAGGAGATGACTTGAGATAGCAAAGAACTCGATGGGTAGCTTGAAGATGAGTGTTACGTGGAGCTGCCATGAATTGGTTGACTTGTTGAGTAGCAAAGCTCAAGTTTGGCCGAGTTGTAGTAAGGTACTGCAACTTACCCACAAGCTTGCGATAGACTTCACCATTAGCAAGCAAAACACCTTTGTCCTTGGATAGTTTAAGGTGTGGATCCATAGGAGAGGCTGCTGGTTTACAAGCCAAATATCCTGCATCTTCAAGCAATTCAAGGGCAAATTTTTGGTGGGAAACAAAAATGCCATCCTTTGAACGAGCAAGTTCAAGACCAAGAAAATATCACAATTCCCCAAGATCCTTAATTGTAAAAGCACTGTGTAACTGCTATTTGACAATATTAATTTTAGTAATATTGTTGCCAGCCAAGACAACATCGTCAACATAGACCAAAATAACTATAAATGAAGTCGCAGATGCAGCCTTAAAAAATAGGGAATGGTCTAAAGCAGATTGACAATATCCATAAGAGAGTAAAGTGGTAGATAATTTGGAGTACCATTGTTTACTAGCTTGTTTAAGGCCATAGAGAGATTTTTGTAATTTGCAGACTAGTTCCAGTTGAGGGGCAGCAAAGCCATGAGCTAGATCCATATATACTTCCTCATGTAGCCTTGTGACGCTCAACTTCACCATTGGCTTTGAATGTAGTCTGATATACCCATTTGCATCCAATGGTGTGCTTTCCCGATGGTAAAGTAGTGAGAACCCAAGTTTGATTTTGCTCAAGAGCATTGATTTCAGCATTCAAAGCATCTTGCCTAATGGAGTGTTTAACAGCCTGTTTATAGGTTTTAGGATCTAAAGTAGATGAAACAGCTAAAAAAAATTGTTTGTAAGGAAGAGAAAGAGAGGAATAAGATAAAACAGAGGATAAAGGGTACCGAGAATTACCAACATTTGATGATTGATCATGAGCATAAAGAAGGGCACAATGGTAGTTATGCAGATATGAGGGAGGATGATGTGATCGGGTAGATTTGCAAAGTGAAGAGGGTTCATGCAAAGGCAGAGGGAGTAATGGAGAAGGATGTAGGATGTAGGATAGAAGAAGGAGAAGGGTCAAGCAGGGTTGACAGAGGAGAGGAACAAAGGGAGGAAGAAAGGGAAAGGTCATCATCCAAAAAAGATGGAGAAAACTAAATAGAGGAAAATGGTTGTAAGCCAGGAGTGACAATTGCATTTTGAAAAGGAAAGTAAAGTTCATAAAAAACAACATCATGAGAAAGAAATATTTGATTGGAAGATAAATCTAGTACAGTGTAAGCCTTAGAACTAGTAGGAATGCCTAAGTAGATGCACTTCTTAGCACGAGAAGCAAATTTGGAACGGTTATGATCCAAAGAAGTGGCAAAGCACAAGGAAATGAAAACCTTGAGGGATGAATAAGAAGGAGTTGTGTTATATAAACATTCAAAAGGTGTAAAATTAGTAATAGTTGGTGAGGGCAAGCGATTGATGAAGTAAACAGCACGCATCACAGCAAAAGACTAATAAGAAATAGGAATATGAGATTGAAAAAGTAAGGCTCTAGCAACATTGAGAATATGTTGGTGTTTACCTTCGACTAAACCATTTTGTTGAGGAGTATCAACACAAGAGGTTTGGTGGATAATGCCTTTGGAAGCAAAAAACCTAGTCATGGAAAACTCAGGGCCATTATCTATCAGAGTGAATGACCTTAATGGATGTTGAAAATTGATTTTTAATAAGAACAAAAAAAAATTTTAAGCTGAGTACGAGTGTTAGATTTATTTTTCATTAAAATAACCAAGTGTATCTAGAATAGTCATCAACGATTGTTAAAAAATAACAATAGCCTTGCACAGATGGAATAGAAAAGGACTTAAGATATCCACATGAATCAAATCAAAACATTGATTACTAGTACTCTGGCTTATAGGGAAAGAAAAGTGCCTTTGCTTAGCAAAATGACATGTATCACATGGCATGGAATGAGGAATACATGATAATATACGATTGTGTTTATGTAAAAGAGAAAGTACAGAAGCAGATAAATGGCCTAACCTATAGTGCTAGAGAGTAAAATTATTCTCAGGTGAAGAGAGAGCCAAATGAACTTGATCCGTTGGTAGAGAGGGGTTCATATCTGCATGTAAAATGTACAGCCTGTCAATATGCTCAGCTGAACCAATCATCAGAGAAGGCTGAAGTGAGTGAATCTGGCAAGAGGTAGAAGTGAAAGTGAGTTGACAATTAAGAGTAGTAGTAAGACGAGAAATGGATATAATGTTGAAAGAAAACTCAGGAAGATAAAGAACATTATATAAAGTGAACGAAGGGGAAAGAGAAACTGTCCCTGAAAAGGAAGCAACGATTGTAGATCCTGTAAGAAGACTTACAGAGATAGGAGAGATAGAATTATAGGAAGGAAAAAAAGATAAGGAAGCACAAACATGATCAGTAGCTTCGGAATCAAGAATCCAAGAAGTAGGGGAAGATGAAGAAAATGAGTTACAAATACCTAAGGTAGGAGGAATGGTAGACAAATGGTTAACCAAAGCAGAAGGAGGAGCAAAGTTCAGGAGGGAAATGAGACGCTGATATTGATCAATGGTTAATTGAGGCAAAATAGAGGCTGTTGAATTCGTAAGGGTAGGTGATGCTTGTGCAGTAGTGATACTTTGAGCATTACCAGAAGTAGGAGTAGACACTTGATTTACCATCAGAGAAGATCCTGAAGACTGAAATTTAAAATTTGGTGGGAAACCATGTTTCCTATAACAGGTGGCCTCGGTATGACGATGCTTCCCACAGTAGGAACAGAACTTGGAACTAGTTTGTTGAACACTGGAAGAGAAAGGATGAGGAGATTTAGCAGCTAGCAAGACTTTAGGTTCAGAAGGTTGAAGCCCTCATTCTTGTTAAAGAACCAAGGAAAAAACCCGATTGATCGAAGGCAAAGGATCAAGTAGCATGATCTGTGATTTGACCAAAGCAAATTGATCATTAAGACCTTTTAAGAATTTGATTACTTGATCTTCATCACGATGATGTAAGGCACTACTAATAGATCCATAATCACAGGCTTTCAACAGCTGGATGTTGGAGAGCTCATCCTAAAGAATTTTCAAGTGGGTATAATAATCACTCACACTGTGATGACCTTGCTTCAAACTGTAGATCTCCTCTTGAAGTTTAGCAATGCGGAAGATATTAGATTGACAATAATGAGATCGAAGATCATTCCGGATCTCTGAAGCATGATCGAACCAAAGGATAGTCTTCGCAATAGTCGGAGTAAGGGACTTTGTAAGCCATCCCTGAACAAGATTTTTACAATGCTCCCATGCCGGAAAAAAGGAATTAGAAACCGATAGAGGAGAAATCGAACCGTCAACGAATTGAAGCTTATTCTTAGACAAGAGGGACATCTTCATCACCTTGGCCCATGTGTGATAATTGGAGCCGTCGAGCTGTGGGGCAACAAGAATCAAGGTTAGATTTTCGTTAGGATGGATATAGAAGGGATTGGACTGATTGAGAGTGCGACTGATAGCCATAGTTGAAAAGAAAATCAAGAACAATGATGAACAAGGGTTTACGAGAGAGAGAGAGACAATGGCAGAGATGAAAATAAAGCAGAAAGCAAGGGTAAAAGTGAGAGAAGGATTTAGAAGGCTCTGATACCATGTTACCAGACTTGATTTGAGAGAAAATGAATGTGTATTATTAATGAATGTCAATCACATATTTATATACATTGAGCTCCACTAACTCTAATACATAATTGGATAAACAGATCTAACTAACTGACTATTAGTTTGTTACATATAACTATAAGTGGTTACAATACACTTGACAATTTATATATATAAATAATTGTTATAGGTTAAGTTTGTTGGTATATATACATTTTACGTATAGGTTTTGAAAGTAATGATGATAGGTACAAATTACACTGTCTGTTACTTACACACACACACTATATGTGCAGATGTATGAAGAGATGCACATTATATCTCCAATGGTGGCAGCTCGAGAGTTATGCTTCATTCGCTACTGTCAACAATTAGAGACAGGTGTGTGGGTCATAGCTGACGTGTCATTCTATTCCTTGAGAGACAGCTTCCCTATCTCTCGTACTTGGAAGTTCCCTTCTGGTTGCCTCATTCATGACTTGTCCAATGGCTTCTCCAAGGTTAGTCCTGCCTATAGATATACATACATGCTTCTGAAATAAGTAGATGGATTCATGCCAACTATATATAACGAAGGATCCTTTTTATGAGCAACTATTAACGTAAATTAAGAAAATTTAATTATTTCTTATAAAATTTCAAAATGACCCTTACTAAAAGTCATTAATTAGTTAAAGTTATTTGTTTAATTTAATAAGAAGGTTTGTACTAGTCCCAGAACCACTGGTGGACAGGCTATAGGTTTTTGTACGCAAATCAATGTACCTCCCAAAGGCTAGTAGTAGGGAAAAAGAGCCTTAATTTGTGATACTTCTTTGTAGTAGGGAAACCCATAGCTTGTGAAGTATGCTTCTAAAACTGATAGAGCACCCTTTTTACTAAATTAAACTTAGAGACAATAATTTTTTTCTGGAAAATAATATCAAATGAAGTCTCATAACTTGTCAATGATAACTCTTTCACTTGTCAATGAAAGTTTTCTAATATTATTTTCATTGGTTCAGACTTTAATGATATTTTCCCATTCTTTTTGTTAAAAAAAAGCCACAAACTTTCTACATTGGCTATTACAACAACCAATGTAGATATGACGACACTTCTACACACATTTTACAACCGGTGTAAGAAAGTCCAATATCCCAATTATAGAACCGATGTTAGATGGCCTAGCTATTTAACCTTGTAAAAAGGTCTTTGTGCACTGATGTATAGTTAGAAAGTTTTATACTTAGTTAAAGATGCTTAAGTGGGAGAAAAACTAATACTTTGAACAAAACATATTTGTGGGTGTTACATATGATGATATAAGTACCGAAGGGAGTATAACACTAGTCTAACAAAGTTTTAGGTACACTAATAATTTTATTTTCCTTCTTGTACTGTGATGTATAGGTTACTTGGATTGAACATGTTGAAGTGGACGATAAAAGCCAAACACAGAGGCTGTTCAGAGATCTCATCTCGGAAAAACTTGCTTATGGAGCAGAAAGATGGGTGGCCACACTTCAAAGAATATGCGAACGATTTGTGTTTGCCTTGGATAAAAATACTCCACTCCAAGAAGCTCGAGAAGGTCAGTCTCCGTCATCGTCTTGATCATCAGTTAGTTTCTTTGCCATATACTATTCTGGCCTTATTTACAAGTCCAAATGACTTAATTCTTACATGTTAAAGAAAGTTAGTTAATTCGGTAAATATGGACTGAATTGATAAATTTTTCCAATTTTGACCTCATTTATTGTTAGAGTATATTAATCTACCGTTGGTGGATTAGGGCCAAAGCCCAAATTAAGAGGGGCTATTATGCAAATATGAAGAAATATGTGTCATAAAGAGATATATTCCTTTATGAGTTAAAGGTTATATATATTGCCTAACCGTACATATAAGGGTTACATCTATTCTTATGTGACCATATGTACGCTATATATAGGATGTGGGATTGTGGGAGTACTAGGTCTGAATAATACACACAATCCTCCCTTTAAAAAGATCTCTCACAAAAGTGCTCTCTTCTCTTCCTCTATTTTAGTGTATTTACTATGTAACGTAATCGGAGTCCGTATCGGTGCTTCAGTTTCATTTGGGCAATTGTAACCCCCTACCTTAATAGCAAAATTATAGTTTGAGAATGTGTCATTAAGTTGAAATAGAAACCAGCACTTAATTTAAAACTTTTCCAAAACCTGTTTAGTGTGGTCTCACGTTCACATCTCGAATATAACTGGCTTGTGCAGTTCGGTTTCATTCATACATATCAGAGTGTAACAAAAAATTCCCAACAACGCTCAAGTTTTGTTACTTAATAAAGGGATTACAGGGCACATTGCCTATTCTCAGTTTCCCATACAGAGAATTACACAACACTATTCAATATATACAACATGTGCAACTAATCCCCAACAAAATATGACAACCAACTACCAAAATTAAAACTCCTAGTTAGGAGCTCTAACCGCCCTTCGTCACTTGCTTTTCCTTTAAACCGCTTTTCCTTGCTGTAGGTTAGTCATTGGAAAGAATGAGATTCAAAAGAATCTCAGTAGTAACAATTCACTTATAACATGTACAATCACAAAGCATATAAGCAAATCACAAACAACAACACAACAACGGCATTTCTGCGATAGCTTTCGTTGCATTCACAAAGGCATGTTTCACAACAGCACAACAATGGCATTTCACAATGGCATGTTTCACATCAACATGTTTCACAATGGCAACGTTACAAAATGACAATGTTACATCACGACATATTCAATGAAATGACATACATGCAAGGCATCATACACAGAATAAGAGAAAGAGTCACTACCTTGTTCTTTCCATTCTTGCTCAGACACCAGTTTCTTATGCATAGGGCAAATGTCAAATCCTATAAGTCATATTCAAAGGTGACGAGTTATTACCTATTCCAATTCTTTAATAGTTCATACTACTTGGATTGGTTATCACTATGGTTATTTAATCGAGTCAACTAAGGAGCTAAAGTGGTCAGTTAACCCAAAAGACCAATTTCTAACATCAGAGTTCAACAATACTACATTATACCATTACATCTTCAATTTTTGCATAAGGAACCAAATCTGCCAGAATTTTTCATCAACCTTGAAAAATCATAACTAAATCTATAAAAATTGAAATGGGGTGATTCCAAAGGCTATGTGACCCTTTTTTAGTCTAT
Source organism: Inga oerstediana (assembly GCA_963210345.1). Lineage (NCBI taxonomy): Eukaryota > Viridiplantae > Streptophyta > Magnoliopsida > Fabales > Fabaceae > Inga > Inga oerstediana. Next base: position 87,812,538 of record OY723400.1, on the reverse strand, counting down.
TTTTAAGGAAAAATATCACCCATTGCCAGCTGAATACACAGCAGTCCATAATTTCATTATTGTACACTGTCATAATTCAACCCAGTTTTCTTGACCTAAGTTCAAAAATTCATAACTCCCAGTGTACAAATCGAAATGATGCAAATGACCTATCAAATTAAAGATTAATATGTATACTATTTAACTGGAAAGTTTCAGAATTTTTAGAAATCATTTGGTTATTCAAAAACACTATACTAATAAGGTACCTCACTGGAACTCTGTTCAGGCAAAAATCTAGTTTTGTATTTTGAGTTTCAATGACCCGAAATTTACAACCCGGGGCTATTCCCACATAATTTTTCATGTAGAACACAATGATAACATCAAAATGAACAAATTCCCACTCATTCCCCATGTCCTATTTCGGCAGAAAATTCAAAATAAATTCTAACAATTACCAACTTTCAATTTCAGCATCAAACTTATGTCAAATGGTTTCTAATAATCATAAACCACCAATAACATAACCAAAACATCATGAATTACCTAAACCCTTGTTTGGCCAAAATCAGGGCAGATTTACACATGCCAAAATACTCATTCAACCAATACAACCAATAGCTCAAATTGATGCTAATACTCACCTATTGCTCCTCCTTAAGTTCTTTCTTTGATTCTTCAGCTTTTGTTCTTGGATGGTGGATCAAAACACCTCCTCTTGAAATTCTACAACCATAGAAATGAAGCTCTTATCAAGAGGAACAACGTTTATGAAGGACACTTGAGCCATAGATGAGGTTAAGGAGGTGAAAATCAAGGTAGAAAGTTTCACCTTTACCTTGCTCTTCTTTCTCTTTCGTTGGAGCTGCAGAACCGACTTGAAGAAAGAGAAATTGTGTGATTTAATGATCAAATTTTTGGTCCCTCCTATCTCTTAAAGTCCAGCCGAAGTATGGGACTTGAAAGGGATAAATGATCTATAAAAAAATAACACACTTCCACCTCCTCAAAATAATATATTTTAATGGTTTTAACATATGCCAAATAAATTGATATCATCATCTTTCTCTTGCCTTCTTTATTCCATATGTAAGATGCCTCTTTTTAATGCAAGTCATCACCTCTTATTTAGCCAACAATTGTTGACCGAAAATGGGATAAGAGAAAGAGATAAAAAGGCTCCTTACTTTATCATATTTTCCTCCTTCTCACATATTGTTTTTAGAATGATATTTTTTACTTTTCTTTCTCTTGTAATACTTGATCACAATTGAGTTCCCTCCTTCCTCTTTTCAAGTGACGTGAATGTGGCCTTGTGAAGGAGTTAAGTGGCTTCTTGAATCAGCCATTCCACATGCTTACATATCAATATCCAATTACAATTAAGCACATACTAACTTTTAACTTTCCACCACATTTACTTGGCCAAAATTGCTTCATCTTTTAGCATAATTATCTCAACATTTATTTCCCTCTTGCTCCCTCATGATGGACAAAATTTATGGCCCATTGGAAGAGGATAATGATCTCTCAAAATATCCCAATTAAACTTTGTTATCACGATTAAAATTTTTTGACAATGGGTTTAGGCATTTTTCATTGCTAATTCGGATCATAATTCACACTTTATTCCACAAAAGTGTTTCCTAACATTAGTCACATTCTCTTCTGGAGTCATTGAACCCTTATACATATTTTGGGGTATTACAACAATTCAATGAGTCAATTGGATTCCAAATATGCCTGAAATTCTTATATTTATATGAATGAGTATTTTTCACATCTTTCTTCTCTCTACTTATAGCAGGGAAAAAATTGTAATACTCTCATTTATTACCCTGAAAGTGGATTTATAATAAAAACTAAAATTTTTTAATACTATCATAGTGTTATATATAAAAACCCTAATTCTTTAATTATCCATTACTGTTCTGCAGTGATAAGTTCTAGAGATGGAAGGAGGAGCGTAATGAAGCTTTCCAATCGAATGATGAAGGACTTCTGTGAAGCTATGAACATGACAAAGAAGGAATTCCCTGATTTTTGCGAGGGGAGCAACAGCGGAGTAAGGGTTTCTGTCAGGAGAAATAGAAACAAAGAAAGAGGTCAACCTGAGGGGGTGGTAATTACAACTTCAACCTCATTCTGGCTGCCATTTGGGCATCAGACTGTGTTTGAGTTCTTGATAAATGACAAAAGGCGAGGTCTGTGGGATGTTCTATCTCGTGGGAACTTACGGATTCACCAAATTGCACGCATCTCCAATGGGTCCCATCCTAGCAACTGTATCAGAATTATTCAGGTACGTACCTATACTACCATGCATCTCTTTGTTTGGATTGAAGAAAAAGTTGGGTTGAGAGAAAACATAGGGGAAAATTATGGGAGGATTGTAGTTTTCCCTCTATTTGGGATGAGGGAAGAAAAGTGAGAGGAAGGAAAAATTTGATATATAAAAAATGAGGGGTGGGACCTGTAAAATCCTTTCTTTAACACTTGATTATCCATACTCTTAAATCAAAACGCATGATCATCAGCATTACTAAGGCAATAAAAGAAAGTTAAACCCAAGGTCTGTCGTAGTAGAAAAATTCTCATATTTACTTTTTAAACATCAAATACTGTTATGAAAAGATTATCTTTTCAAACGAAGTTATCCATGATAGAAAGGAGACAAACTAAACATTCAAGAGCTATCATGGATAAAATAATAAAACTAATTTCTAATGGTTTTACAACCGAAAACTCTTCTTTACATAGGGAGAAAACAAGGGAGGATTATTGGAGTGTTTCCTTTGTTTAGACGAAGCAAGAAAAGTGAGAGGAAAGAAACATAAGGTGGAAATGAGGGGTGGGGCCCAACGCATTTCCCCGGGCTTTCCTATCTAACTATGGAGGGATATTGGGAAGAAAATTCTTCTTCCATGGCTGCTATTCACTAGTAGACCGTGGTCTTCTCACTTCAGCTAACCTCATTAAGTGCTTGTTTGGAATCATGTTTAGGTTTTCAAAAAGGCTTATTCACTTAAATTGAGACAAAACTCCTCTTCTATACTTACCTCAAATATCATAAATCATGATTGAAAAGTTTTTTTCAAAGACTCTAATCATTATACCAAACAAGAACTAAGTAATCTTCACCAGGGTCTTCACACTTTAGACAATCCCACGAAGTCACGTTCACAAATATGTAAAAATATTTCATTTTTTCAATTTATATTTAAGCATATACAAATATGAAAAATACACACTTAAAAATATATCATCTGATTTTTTCCGTACACTTTATTATTTTATTATTATTAAAAAAATATGTTTTAAAAAATTAAAAATTATTTGATACAAATTTGAAAATAAATTTTTACTTAAAAATATTTTGATAATGTTTATTTTATACGAGTTTTTTTTACATAAATGATGATATGAAAATACTCCCTCCTATCTTTTTTATAAGAAACATTTCACTCATAAGGGTGATTCTTAATATAAAGAGCAAATCCCTTTTATCTAAAATTTTAAACTTGCCTTCCCATTTTTATCCCATTAAATATATGCCACTCATGATTTTCCTGCAATAAATTTTCACCCATTATTTTTCATATATCCTCTTTATAAGTAAGGATATAATTGGAAAGAATAGAACATAATTGACACATTTATTATATTTAACTAACATTTGAATAGAGTGATTTAAGTATTTGTTTATGATCAAAAGGTGACATTCTTTCATTTTCTTTCCTTCATCCGATTGATGATAACATTATATTATCTCTCTTGTGTTCTCCTCTTTCTCTCTTCTTTCCTCCCAACTTTTTTCTTCATCCAAACATTATCCATATCATGCCATTATCTAATGTTTGTTAATGTTAAATATTGTTGATGTGGAGCAGCCTTTGATTCCCAATAATGAGAGGAATATGATCATTCTTCAAGAGACTTTCACTGATAGCTTGGGATCTATGCTCGTGTATGCTCCCATCGACCTGCCAATCATAAATATGTGTGTGAGAGGAATGGGCACTTGCCTTATGCCGATCCTTCCGTCGGGTGTCGTCATCTCCAGCGACGGTCACTGGGGTCGCCGTCCCTGCCCATTATCATTCGCCGGAGATTCTTCTAGCAGCTCATCTGAAACGAGCTCAAATAATAACGACGGCGCCTCATCGTCAGCACCACCACCAGGAGGAAGCCTTGTGACGGTGACTTTCCAAATTCTGGCATGCAAGAATGATGATGAGGCAGTGAGGAACCTTAATGTTGAAACTGTCTCGAGCATCAACTCTATCCTCCGCTCTGCTGTTGATAACATTAAGGAGGCTTTCAACTGTGCAGGTCTCGACTAAGGAATTGAGCTTTTAGTGATATATATCTTATGAATGTAGGATCGATCATGTTTGAGTTGGCTGCAGACAAACAAAAATGTGGCGTAGATCGCAATAAGCAGTCCCCTTGAGTGTATGTTTTGTTTAAGATACTGTATATCGTCGTCGTAATGTGTTTGTGTCCGGTGAATGATACTCTATACATCTTGATAATGTTTCACCTTTTTTTAATTAAATAAAGTTGAGGACCTATGTGATGTACTATGACGTTTTAAATCAATTATAAAACAGCAAAATTCTTGCAGGAAGAGTTTAATAGATGGGCAAGACCCTGGGCCGGTTCCATTATTATCACTATCCTGGGTGCGAGAATCAACTTCTTCAGGCTTAAAGAACATCTGATCAGAACTTGGCAGACCAGTGGTTTTGATTTAATAGATCTTCCCAATAATTACTACGTTGTTAAATTTAATGATCTTGCCCAGCGGGAGCTTCATTACAAAAAGATTCTCTTCGGTGGTCCCTGGACAATTTCTCAGCATTCGATCCTAGTGCAGAGGTGGTCTCCCCACTTTGATCCGTTTCAGAACCCACTAGGAAGAGTTGCTACATGGATAAGAATCCCTAATGTTCCTTTGCTCTGTTACAACAAGGAGTGTTTGTGGAGAATAGGAGATTTGATTGGAAAAACTCTCAAGGTTGATATTAATACTATTGAAAATCCGGATGCCAAAGAAGCTATTATTCACAGAGGGCGCTTTGCCAGAATTTGTGTTGAAGTTGATTTGCAGAAGAAATTGATTCCAAAAATCATCTATGCATCGGGTCTTCTCAATATTGAATATGAAGGATTGGGTGTTATTTGTTTTTCCTGTGGGAAATACGGCCACAGAAAAGATGTGTGCCCTTCATTGGTGTGTTCCGACGGTGTGCCAAAGAAGGATCAACCAAGGCCGTCCCCACCTCCAGCTCCGGCGGCGCCGTCCGGTATCCCTCCACCGTCTAAGCTGCAGCAGTTCGGTCCATGGATGATCACGCGCAAGCCAGCAAAATCACGTCTTCCCAAGTATTCCGCAGTGGGTGCCAGCGCTATTATTCCCTCGAAATCCAGATTTGAAGCACTTTCTCGTGTGGACATTCTTGGTGAATGTGGTGTAGTGGAAGGCGTGGGTCCCGGCAATGAAGAGAATATTTCTAGTGGAGTTGGGTGTGGTGTAGTGGAGGGGGTGGGGCCAAGAAATGAAGAGATTGTTTTAGGTGGTGTTGGGCGTGATGTTAGGCGTAATGTAGTTGAGGGTGTGGGTCCAACGCATTATGTGAGGTCTTTTGGAAGCAAGGACCATAATATTATTAATATTATTCCAAAGAGGGGTTTTCACGTGGGGGCTAAGAAGTGGGCCATGGTCATGAAGAAAAGTGATACAAATGACTCCATTTCTATTGAGAAAAAGGTGGATGCTCTTGTTGCGGATTCAATCCCTTCGGATGCACCTAAGAGAGGTTTGCCTAAGATGAATAATCATGCTTCTCTAAGGGCCCACAAGCTTGTTAGTGGGAATATGCAAATCCTTGCAAGGGAGTCTGTCATTTCAAATCCTCAGGATATCCCAAGTGATATGCCATCTATTCCTCCTGCTTCCTCCTCAAAAGCTAAATATGCTCACCGTGGTAAAGGAATTGCCCCCAGCCCGTCAATGCCTGCAAGGAAATCGGTGGCTCGGGAAACTATCAACTCTTCAGAACCCCAGAACACGCTACTCGTCCCCTCTAGCCCGAAGCAAGTTCATCAAGAGTCGAGCTCAGAGGTGCATTCCGTTTCTAATCTTGAAGTGGTTGTCATGATGGATGGTGAACCACCAGACATGTAAGTGTCACATCTCCTCCTGCCTCTGTTAATGTTTTAATGATTATTTCTTCTTGGAATTGTCGGGGGGCGGGCGGTAGCGTGTTCCCTCGCATTTTGAAGGATGTGGTCAGGAAATATGGTATCAATGTTATGTGCTTATTGGAACCTAGGATTAGTGGAAGCAGAGCTGATAAGGTTGTTAGAAAATTGGGGTTCAACGATTGGCTGAGAATTGAAGCCACGGGATACGCTGGAGGCATTTGGGTACTTTGGAATAACTGGGACTTTCATCTTGAATATATTTCTTCTAGCACCCAATTAATCCATTGCAAAATTTATGATAGGAGCAACATGGATACTTTATTTGTGACCTTTGTTTACGGTGATACTAGTGTATTGAAGAGGAGGGATTTATGGTCGTCCCTGCATGCTATTCACCAAACTGTGAACATCCCCTGGCTGGTCTTAGGTGATTTTAATGCAATTCTTTCCTCTAGTGATAAAGAAGGTGGAGCTGCTCCCATTCATGCCTCTATGTATGACTTTCAGAACTGCATTGATCGTTGTAATCTTATGAAAGTGCCTTTCGTGGGGGATAGATTTACTTGGGAAAAAACCGGTGTTAAGGAGAGGCTGGACTGGGTATTTTGCAATTTCAACTGGGATATTCTTAACCCCCAAACCAAAGCTTTCCATTATCTCAAATTTAAGTCGGATCATCGAGTTATTGTTGTCGCCGACCACTACTCTAACTCTTCCAGAATCAGGGGAAGCAAGTTCCAATATCAAGCGGCATGGTGTATTGAAGAGGGGTTTAATGATGTGGTTAAAGAAGCTTGGCAGGGAAGAAACTGGCTCCAAGGACAAGCTCAATTTGAAAAGAATGCATCAGAATGGAATGATCGTGTTGTCGGGAATGTAGCTAAAAAGAAGAGAGAGATCATTAGAAGACTGGAGGGCATTGATCGTGCCAGAAGTAGAGACGGGTGTCAAAATGGCCTCTTCAAGATTGAAAATCAGCTGTGGGACAGGTATCAAAAAATTGCCTTGCAAGAAGAATTGATCTGGTTCCAGAAATCAAGGTGTGAGTGGCTTGGTGGCGGGGACAGAAACACAAAATATTTCCATGCCAGTGTTATTTCTAAGAGGAAACGAAGTAAAATTGTGGCTCTGAAAGATGATAACGGGATCTGGGTTTCTGATGAAAATCTTTTGCGCGATATGGCCCACGTCTATTTCCAGAGGCTTTATTCTTCGGAACATACGTCATCTCCCACCCAGCCTTGGACGGCAACATTCCCGCCACTTGAAGCACATCAGCTTGAGCGCTTGCAGTGTCAGGTATCCCCAATTGAGATAAAAAATGCAGCTTTTGAGATGGGTGCTTTCAAAGCCCCGGGTCCAGATGGGTTGAACCCCCACTTCTTCCAATCCCAGTGGAATTTGGTAGGGCAAAAGATCTGCGACTTGGTAATCAACATCTTTAGCAACCCGGAGGAAGTGCGGGCGATTAACCAAACAAACATCATCCTGATTCCAAAGGTCGACCAACCCCTATCTTTAAGAGACTTTAGGCCTATATCCCTGTGTAACGTGAGTTACAAGATTGTTAGCAAGGTGATTGCCAATCGCTTCAAAGGGGTCATGGGTCATCTTGTAGCTGAGAACCAGTGTAGCTTTATCGCTGGTAGACAGGGAGTTGACAACATTATCATAGCTCAGGAGGCAATCCATACCATGAGAAGTAAGAGAGGCAACAAGGGCTATATAGCCGTCAAAGTTGATATGGAAAAGGCATTCGACAGGCTCGACTGGCGCTTCTTGGAATTCACTCTTAACAGTCTAGGGTTGGGTGAGCATCTTGTCAAGCTGATCATGAATTGTGTCTCGTCCTCCTCCATGAGCATTATCTGGAATGGTTCGCCATCCCAAAAATTCAACCCTTCCAGGGGAGTGAGACAGGGCGATCCATTGAGTCCGTATCTGTTTGTCTTGTGTTTGGAATTACTTGGTCAGCTAATCCATCACGAGGTTGATATGGGGAATTGGCATCCTCTTCGCCTGAGCTCTTCGGGGCCACGTATTTCGCATCTTTTCTTTGCAGATGATCTACTCCTCTTTGGCGAGGCCTCAACAGAACAGCTCGAAGTAATGAAGAATATTATGGATTTGTTTTGCCAGGTCTCTGGGCACAAAATAAATCTGAACAAATCCAAAATGTTTGTGTCCAGGAATGTCCACTTCAACAGAGCTTATGAGTTGAGTCAGATTGTGGGGATTGGCCTGACAGCGGACCTTGGGAAATACTTGGGCGTTCCTATCTTGCACAAACGCATGGTTAAATTGACCTTTGCACCCCTCCTCCAGAAGGTGAGAACTAAACTGAGTAGCTGGAAGGGAAAGTTTTTGAGTATGGCTGGTCGAACTATCCTCATCAAGTCAGTCTTATCTACCATTCCACAATACCAGATGCAGTCAACCCTTGTGCCAAAAGGAGTGTTATCAGCAATTGAAAAACTAAGTAGAGACTTCTTTTGGAACCAGCATGACGACAGTAAAAAAATGCACTTGATTGCTTGGGATGTTCTTAAACAGAGAAAATGTGATGGAGGCCTAGGGATTAAAGATCTGTAATGCCAAAACAAAGCCCTTCTCATGAAGTTGTGTTGGAGTCTTATCACGAAACCAGAGGCTTTATGGGTGAAATGTCTCCGTGCTAAATACTCATGTGACACTGAATCGGTCCCACATGTGCGCAAGTGGCGCAAACAATCAGCAGTTTGGAGTGGCATTGTAGCTGTCTGGGATGACTTCAAAAGGGGCCTTGGCAAAAACCTAAGACGCGGTAACACAAATGCATGGCAGGAATGTTGGGCCCAAATGGACAAGCCACTACTATTCTTCATTGAGAGGAATACGCATTTGCTAGATATGGAGGCGCAGGTTTGCTCCTTCAAATCCCAAACGGGCAATTGGGATAGAGCAAAATGAGAGATCTTCCTTCCGAATTGGGTGGTTGATAGAATCATGATGACTAATCCGCCAACGGGCTCGGAAGACGACATCTTTTGTTGGCGGAATGCTCCTGACGGTGTCTTCAGCGTGAAATCTGCGTATGACAGGCTATACCACCGGCAGTCTATGAGCAATCAACATCACTGGCAGGATCTATGGCACTGGGGAATTCCTGAAAGAGTCAAACTCTTTATGTGGCAAGTATTCCATGATAGACTCCCAACAAATGAGATGCGAGCGAGGCATAACCCGAGCGTCCTAAACACTTGTCCCTTTCAATGTGAGAGTGAGGAGAGCACCCTTCATGTGTTGAGAGACTGTGAGCAAGCCCAGCGTGTGTGGATCCCTTTAACTAACAATCTATATTCTACTATGTTTTTTTCTGGTAATTTGCAGGAATGGTTACACTAGAACTTAAAGAATTCACCAGGCAATAGGAGGATGTCTAGATGGGCATGGAAGCGAGTATTCACTACCACGTGCTGGCTCCTTTGGAAAAACCGTTGCTGCAGAGCTTTCGATGGTTCAGGTGTCAACCCAAAGGAGATAGTCCACAGATGCATTCATCAACTCTCGGAAAGTGCTCTAAATGGACGTCTTAATCACCAGATATTCCAAATTTCATATAGAGGGCTCGCCCGCTGGGAACCCCCTGCCCAGAGCTTCATTCGCATTGATGTTGACGGTTCTTCTTTCAGCAGTAGTCAGGCATCCTGCGGGGGTGTTATACGTGATAGCCAGGGTAATTGGTTACGTGGATTTCAACAGAAGTTGGGAAATGCTTCCCCGACTGCGGCGGAAATCCATGCAATCCAAAGTGGTCTTCAACTATGTAAGCAGATGGGTCTTAAGAAAATCAGGCTATTCACAGACTCCCTTCAGGCCATCCACCTTCTGTCTACCAATTGTGGCGTTGATCACCCTTTGTACGATATCATATCAGCTACCAGATCCCTTATCTATGCCGACTGGGATTTAGAGATTTCCCATTCGCATAGGGAATGCACTCGTTGTGCTGACTTTCTGGCGCGAATGGCTCATTTGAATAGCCAGGAATACATGGAGATAGGAGTTTCCCCTATGGAATGCTTTCATCTTTTTGCCTTGGAATGCGGGGATATAGCCCATGAACACTCTTTAGGACCTGCCCCTTAGGTCTTGTTATCTATTCAAGCTATGCTTGCCTTTGTATCAAAAAAAAAAAAACAGCAAAAATCTTGTCCATTTTTAGTTATCTTACGTGGCATAAAATACTCTGGCCTGTTTTCTCACTTTGTTTCCTTCTTTGTGTCATTCCCGTCACACTGAAGGATTGATTTGCCCCTCTTGTGGGCGTCCACCCTATGACGAAGAAGAACTTGCCCTCCATGTCCAAAGGCTGCACCAAGAGATTGTTCAACTCAAAGAAGAGGTTACTTCACTAAATATATATAGTATATTCAGATTTGATAGTTATTTATTTTCTACATTAAATGAGATATTATGGTATTTTGCATTCTTCATGAGATATCCTACAAAGTTGTTTTCATGTCTTTTGATTGATGTGAGAGTTATTTTGTCATTTATTTTGAAGAGAAAATTTATTTTCATCATCTCTATAGTTTTGATTCAGTTGTAACTAGCTTGCTCTTTACATTTTGATTCCCAACAACTTAGTTCCTATAATTTTGACTTATTTCAAACTGAATCCCTGAATTTCAACTCACACTACAACTCAATCCCTATAATGCTAACATTTAAAACTTTAGGCTCTAAGTTTAATTTCATGAAATATATAATTTTATTTTCTAAAATACATGCACAAATAATGCTCAAATTTTAGGAATTGAGTTGTATTGAGTCAAAGTCCAGGGATTAAAGTACAATTGAGTTAAAACTATAGGGATTGAGTTGAACTTAGTCAAATTTTGAGGATTAAGTTAAGACCGAGTCAAAACTATAGTACTAAATAATTAATTTCCCTTTGTTTAACCTTTTTCCCCTAATATAAGCCAAATGACAATGATGAGTTGTTTTTTTTTCAGTATGATAAAGTATCAAACATGCTTGCAAACTGCATTGGCAGACCAATACCAGAACTGGATTCTTCTGGGGATCATTCCATAGCCGGATCTCCGCCGGTGGCGGCTCTGTCACTAGGAAATTTCCTGAACAAAGAGAGTACTGAAAGTCCAAGTCTTGACCTGGACTTAGTTTCAGCCATTACAGTCTCAGATGAAAACGTGTTGCCATCGTTAATGGGAGAAGTGACAGAGTGGAAAAGGATATGACGTTGGAGGCAACTCATAACGCCATGGATGAATTACTGAAGCTTAAGCCTATTGATGAGCCCTTATGAATTAAACTTCGATTGGTAGTGGACAACTTGTTCTTCATCGTGAGAGCTATGAAAAGTTGTCTAATAGGGCTAATCACTTCAGAAGTTTATGTGCTCGTCTAGAAGCATAAAAAGAATCGCCAGTGGTTTGGATGAATAACATGAAATTGGTTGACATGTTCTTAGATCAGGTCAGTACAGTACTTTTAAAACACCTGAATTCATTCATATGTATCCTGAAATTAAAGAAAGGGGTTAATATCATTATTTGTCCTTATAATTTGATCGAATCTTACTTTTGGCCTTTATAGTTTTAAATTGTTAATTTTGGTCCCTTTAATTTCATAAAGATTTTGTCTGAGTTTAATCACCAGGTCCTATATTTTTAAAGAGTTTTGATTTTAATTTCTACACTTAAACTCAGACCAAATTCTTATAAAAGGATAGAGACCAATATGAACCAAATTCTTATAAAAGGATAGAGACCAATATGAACCAAATTCTTATAAAAGGATAGAGACCAATATGAACGACTTGAAATTATAAAGACCAAAATCAAAATTTGAAAGGACTAACAATGATGTTAATCTTTAAAGAACTTTGTAACTGGAATTATTTTTATTACATTTTTAATGATTTACTTTGAGGCTATATACCCTTAATTCATTTTCAATTAGTCGATGTGACTAATTGATGTGTAATACATTCATATTCATGTGTAATATTTTTGATGAACTCCCCCTAGTTAGCAAATGAAATTTGGACTATCCATATCTGATCTAGACGGTCCATATTTAAAACATTTATCTTTATTTTTGGAAAAAATTATTTTAATGGGTATAATTTAAAATAAAATAATCTCAACTATATTTTTTAAAAAAATGGGTTTTTTATTTAAAAAATTAAATTTAAACCGTTTAGATCAATCTCATGGTTGGGGGAGCTCCAAATTAAACTAGGCCCATTCATTCATATGTAGCCTGAAATTAAAGAATCTTGGCAACTGCATTATTATTCATTAGACTCTTAATGACTTAACTCGAGGCTATAGTATACCCTCAAGTCACCTTTCATTTAGTCGATGTGGAACTTAATTTATATTCTAATATTATTAACATAAATATCTTTGTGTAGAACAAGTGGTTCAATCTGTTCCCCACTATTGTTAGAAAAGCTGAAATACTTGAAGTGCTTGATGTTGGAGCATCAGGAAACCGATCTGGAGCTTTGCCACAGGCAATATATATATATATATATAATTGTTATAGGTTAACTTTGTTGGTATATATTCATTTTACGTATAGGTTTTGAAAATAATGATGAGAGGTTCAAATTAAGCATTTGACACATTATATACACTAAGTGCAGATGTATGAAGAGATGCACATTGTATCACCAATGGTGGCAGCTTGAGAGTTCTGCTTCATTCGCTACTGTCAACAAGTAGAGACAGGTGTGTGGGTCATAGCTGAAGTGTCATTCAATTCCTTGAGAGAAAACATCCCTATCTCTCGTACTTGGAAGTTCCCTTCTGGTTGCCTCATTCATGACTTGTCCAATGGCTTCTCCAGGATTAGTCCTACCTATATACAACGAAGGATCCTTTTTATAAGCAACTATTAACGTAACTTAAGAAAGTTAGTTAAAATTCGTTATTTCTAGTAAAATTTCAACATAACCCTTACTAAAAGTCATTAATTAGTTAAAGTTGTTTGTTTAATTTAATAAGAAGGTTGCATTGTTCTCTAACCTGGACCGGATTGGAAACTGGCCAGTAAACCAGTCTGGGTCAAGTTTTTGATTTTTTTAAATCGTTTTTTTAATATTTTTCCTTTAGAATTTCATACTATAAGCATAAAATTTTCTATCTCTCACCGGTTTGGTCCCGATTTAGCTCTGGTTTGACTCTGGTCTGAACCACTGATCCTTGACCTAGTACCTTAGTCGGTTCACTAATCAGTCCGGATTTAATTACCTTGGAAGGTTGTTGTCCTAGTCCCAGAACAACAACTCGTAGACAGGCTATAGGTTTTTCTACACAAATCAATGTATCCCACAAAGGCTCGTATAGTAGTAGGGAAAAAGAGCCTTAATTTGTGGATACTTAGACTTGTAGTAGGGAAACCCATAGCTTGTGATGAATGCTTCTGACATTGGTAGAGCACCCTTTTTACTAAACAAAACTGAGATAATAATTTTTTTTTGAAAAATATCATTAAGGTCCCAACTAATAAGAAAAATAATATCACAGGAAGTCTCATAACTTGTCAATAGTAGCTCTTTTACTTATCAATGAGACTTCTCTAAAACTATTTTTTTTTGGTTGGGACTTTAATGATATTTTCCCTTTTTTTTAAAAAAAAGCTACAAACTTTCTACATTGGCTATTACAACAACCAATGTAGATATGACACTTCTACACACATTTTACAACCGGTGTAATAAAGTCCAATATCCCAATTATAGAACCGGTGTTAGATGGCCTAGCTATTTAACCTTGCAAAAAGGCTTTTGTGCACTAATGTATAGTTAGAAAGTTTTGTACTTAGTTAAAGATACTTAAGTGGGAGAAAAACAAATACTTTGAACAAAGCATATTTGTAGGTGCTTTTTATGATGATATAATAAGTACGGATGGGGTTTTAATACTAGTATAACAAAGTTTTAGGTACACTAATAATATGATTTGCCTTGTTGTACTGTGATGGATAGGTTACTTGGATTGGACATGTTGAAGTGGACGATAAAACCCAAACACAGAGGCTGTTCAGAGATCTCATTTCGAAAAAACTTGCTTATGGAGCAGAAAGATGGGTGGCCACACTTCAAAGAATGTGCGAACGATTTGCGTTTGCCTTGGATAAAAATACTCCACTCTAAGAAGTCGAGAAGGTCAGTTTCTTTGCCATATACCATTCTGTTTCTATTTATAAGTTCAAATGACCTAATTCTTTAATGTTAAGGAAAGTTAGTTAACTCAATAAATATGGGCTGAATTGATAATTTTGTCCAATTTTGCCCGCATTTATTGTTAGAGTATATTAATCTATCATTGGTGGATTAGGGCCCAAGCCCAAATTAAGAGGGGTTGTTATGCAAATATGGAGAAATATGTGTTCATAAAGAGAGATATTCCTTTATGAGTTAAAGGTTATATATATTGCCGTATAATCATACATTTAAGGGTTACATCTATTCTTATGTGACTGTACGTACGCCATATATAGGATGTGGAATTGTGGGAGCACTAGGTTTGAATAATACACACAATCCTCCCTCTAAAAGGATCTCTCATAAAAGTGCTCTCTTCTCACTCTCTCTTTTCGTGTATTTGCTATGTAACATAATTGAAATCTGCATCAGTGCTTCAGTTTTGTGTGGGTTATTCAATGGGTCAATTGGATTCCAAATATGTCCGAAACTCTTACATTGATGAATGAATATTTTTCACATCTTTCTTCTCTCTACCTATATATAACAAGGACAAAATTGTAATATTCTCATTTATTACTCTAAAAGTGGACTTATAATAAAAATCAAATTTTTTTAATACTACCAGAGTGGTATATATATAAACCCTAATTCTTTAATTATCCATTATTGTTCTGCAGTGATAAGTTCTAGAGATGGAAGGAGGAGCGTAATGAAGCTTTCTAATCGAATGGTGAAGGTCTCTGTGAAGCTATGAACATGACAAAGAAGGAGTTCCCAGATTTTTGCGTGGCGAGTAACAGTGGAGTTAGGGTTTCTGTTAGGAGAAATAGAAACAAAGAAAGAGGTCAACCTGAGGGGGTGGTAATTACAACTTCAACCTCATTCTGGCTTCCATTTGGGCATCAGACTGTTTGAATTCTTGATAGATGATAAAATGAGAGTTCAATGGGATGTTCTATCTCGTGCGAACTTACGGATTCACCAAATTGCTCGCATCTCCAATGGGTCCCTTCCTAGCAACTGTATCAGAACTATCCAGGTACGTACCTATAGTGCCATGCATCTCTTTGTTTTAATAGGAGGAAAAGTTGGGTGGAAAGAAAACATAGAGAAAAAATATGGGAGGATTATTGGAGTGTTTCCTTTGTTTAGACCAAGTAAAAAAAGTGAGAGGAAGGAAAAATTCGATATATAGAAAATGAGGGATGGGACCCACGGCATTTCCCCGGGCTTCCCTTTCTAAATATGCAGAGATTTTGGGAAGAAAATTCTTCTTCCACTGCTGCTATTCACTAGACCATAGTTTTCTCACTTCAGGTAACCTCGTTAAGTAATCTTCACCACGGTCTTCTCACTGTAGCCAATCCCGCCAAGTCATGTTCACAAATTTGTAAAAAATATTTCATTTTTTAATTTCAATTTATATTTAAGCATATGCAAATATGAAAAATACACTTTTAAACATATATCATCTGATTTTTTTCCTTATAATTTATTATTTAGTTATTATTAAAAATACGTTTTAAAATATAGAAAATTATTTGATACAAATTTGAAAATGTTTGTTTTATACAAGCTTTTTATATAGATGATGATATGAAATCTAATAAATCAGGATATACTCTCTCCCATTCTTTTTATAAGGAACATTCTCACTTATAAGGGTGGTATTTAATATAAAGAATAAATCCCTTTTGTCTGAAATTTTAAACTTCTCTTTGTTGAAGAATGATTCAAAGCTGACTGGATAACTCTCTGTTTTTCTCTTTTTGTTTTATGAGTTTGTTTAATTTATTTCTTTAGTCCCTCCACGTTAGTTAGTTGTTTGTTAAGTGTCCTTTATTTGCTCAAGTTAATTACTAATGGGCTGTGTAATGGGTTGTGGGACCGAGATACTTGGAATTATTTGATTTTTTATTAGCCTATATATATGAGTATATGATGTGATCATTAATGTAGTCAGAAGCAATAAAGTACTTTCACAGCTCCATCTACTGTGCGCTCAGCTTTTATTTCTTGTCTTTTTCGCTCCTTTTGCTAACAAAATGGTATCAAAGCATTACTCTATCATGTAGACAATAAAGTGTAATGTGAGGTTTGGGTCAATTGGGTATTTGTGTGAAATACCTTTTGAGTTTGAGCAGAACATTTCACTGCTTTTTTGAGTGTCTGTAAGTAGGGAAACAAGGGAGGAGTGTGAGATACAATGGCTACAACTGCTATTTCTTCTTTTTCTTCTCAGCCGCTTATACCCATTTTCCCAGGTGAGAAGTATGAGTTTTGGAGCATAAAAACGAAGACTTTGTTTATGTCTTAAGGCCTTTGGGACTTGGTGGAATTTGGCTTTGTGGATCTCATTGATCCAGACGAAGAGGTTGCAGAAAGATTGAAAGAAATCAAAAAGAAGGATGCCAAAGCTTTGTTCTTCATTCAGCAAGTTGTCCATGACATGATTTTTTCAAGAATTGTAGCAGCAGTAACGTCACTAGAGCCTTAGCAGATTTTGAAGAAGAATTTTCAAGGTTCCTCAAAAGTGATTACGGTAAAATTACAAACTTACCGTCATGATTTTGAAACTTTATCTATGAAATATGGTGAATCTATTCAGACTTATTTATCTAGAGTATCTTCTCTTGTTAATCACATGAAGTCTTATGGAGAACATATCTCTGAAGAAACTGTTGTTGCAAAAGTTTTAAGTAGTCTTACTCCAAACTTTGAATATATTGTTGCTGCGATTGAGGAAGCTCATGATTTGTCTAATTATTCATTTGATGAACTAATGAGCTCTTTGCAAGCACAAGAAGAAAGGTTGGCTAGGTCTAGTGAAAAGCATGAAGAAAAGGCTTTTCATGTGAATGAAGAGAGGCAGGAAAACTCTACTGGTCGTGGTTGTGGCAGACATGGTAGAGGTCGTGGAAGAGGCCAGGGAAGAGGTCAAGGTAGTGGAGGTTCTAACGAAGAGAAGAAAATCTTTCAATGCCATTACTGTAAAAAGCCAGGTCATAAAGAAGCTTTTTGTAGGAAAAAACAGAAGGATGAGAACACCCAAGCCAATGTTGCAGACAATGTAGATGTTGAAAGTAATCTATTCATGGCCTTATTTTGTGAAAAAGAAAAAACTAATGATGTATGGTTTTTGGATAGTTGTTGTGTTAATCATATGACAAGAACAAAGTCTTTATTTAAGGAGCTTGATGAGTTCCAAAAATCAGAGGTGACCCTTGGTGACAACAAGTAGATTTAAGTTGAAGGCAAAGGTACCGTTAGCATTAAAACCAATCAAGGTAATGCCAAGATTGTTTAGGATGTGATGCATATTCCTAGTCTATCTCATAATTTGCTTAGTATTGGGCAATTAATGACTAATGGATATTCAATTCTATTTGATGACGGCTGCTACACTATTAGAGATAAAAAATCCAGACAAATCATAGTTAGAGTTCCTATGACAAAAAACTGATGCCCCGTTTAGTATAGTTGAACTGAAGAGGATGGAAGTGGAACTGAACATGGAAGTCACTTTAAGCATGTTTGGTGTGATGCATTCCACTTCCCTGTGGAGGCCACTTCCATTAAAAATAATGGAAGTGGGTTCCTTACCCTAACCCATGGAAGTGCCAGGATCTCCATGGAAGTGGACTTGGAAAGACCAAAATAGCCCTCCATTGATTTGCCTGCTTCTTCGACTCCTTCTCCCTCGTCAACGATCAAAGATCTCGACGACACAGAAGGCATGGAGGATGGCGCGGAGATTAAAAGAGCTTGCCAGCAAACGGCCCGGAGGATGGCGATGATACGGTGGACGGCAATCAGACGACAGCGGACGCCGAGCAAGGACAAGATAAATGTTACAACATCCTCTTCTCCTTCTTGGATATGCGATAGCAGCCTCTCCTTCTCCCTCATCGATTTGGCAACGGCGGCATCTCCTCCTTCCTCATCGACTTGTGACGACTGCTCTTATCTTCGTCTCTCTCTTTGATCTCCATATTCTTTGTTCTTCAGCCTGGAATCGTTTCAAATATGCGATTGTTGTTGATTTTGGGATTTTGATTTTTCCTCTTTTGCTCTAATAAAGATTTGATTTTGAGATTTTGGGATTATGATTTTTCCTTTATGCTCTAATCGATTTTGATTTTCTCATTTTGCTTCGATGAAGATTTGAGTTTAGTTTCCTGGCAGTGGTTCTTCATCTTCAGTGGGAGGTGGTGATTTCAATTGGTGTTCTTCGGGGCTTTTTTTCCACAGAGAGAGAAGGATATTTTAGTCTTTTCATAAGAAAAATATGCATATAGATTAAAAATTATATCTCATTTCCATTGACATACCAAACATACTTTTAGAACCCACTTCTAGTTCCACACTACAAAAAAAAAGGTATTTCGTAGCGGTGCACTTGTAGCGGTTATATTAAACCGCTACAAATTATAGTATTTGTAGCGGTTTTTATCTAAACCGCTACAAATTTGTAGCGGCAAGAATATTTGTAGCGGTTTCCTACAAAAAACCGCTATAAATTTGGCGCGAAATTCCCGCCAAAACTTGTAGCGGTTATTTTGTAGCGGTTAATGCACATAAACCGCTACAAAATACCAAAGGTCAGAATTTTGTAGCGGTTTTTACTGAAAACCGCTACAGAATTTCAAGAGACTCCAAATTTGTAGCGGTTCTGGGCAATAACCGCTACAGAATTTCAAACGTTGTGAAGATTTGTAGCGGTTATTGTAGAACCGCTACAAATTTAATTATTTGTAGCGGTTAGATTAGCGGTTATTTTTAATAACCGCTACTAATTACTGGTCTATTTAAACCCCCCACCTCCTTCATTTCTCTGTTTGCTCATTTTGTTTCCTGAGGTTTCTCTGAGTGATTTCTTCGAGATTTGAGCGTTCGGACGTCTCTATAGGAGTTTTTAGTCAGTATTCCGCAGTATTTACACTTGAGGTACGTATATAACACGTATTTTATTTATATTTTTATTTTTATTATATTTTTGCATAATAATGTGACTAATTTTTTTTTTAATTTGTACAGTTGATATGGCTTCAGGACAGGATAAGGGGAAGGGGAAGGCCCCTGAGGTCCCCAGACCGAATTTACGGGGCGGCAGCAGCCGGGCCCCGGGCAGAGGGAGGGGGCAGCGCGCAGGCAGGGCTACCGAGGCATCTCAGCCCATCCCGCCACAGGAACCGCAGACGATCCCACAGGCGACGACCTCAGCTGAGGTGCCTGAGTTGGACGTGCCAGAGATTAGCGTTGAGGACTTCCTCAACGAGGAGGAGTTCGAGATCCCGATTAGTGGGTTCAGGGAGATGGAGCAGTTCCTCGATGAGGAAGAGGCTCGGGAGCAGAACAACCCACGAGGGTCGTCTTCGCGGTCCACTGGGTTTGAGGTGCAGGTCGAAGGTAAATTATTTAATTTTTTAATTTTTTAACTTTTTAACTTTGAATTATAATTTATCTAACGTGCGGTCAACTGTGCAGATGAGCAGGGGAACGTGTCGACGAGGAGGCTGGATGTGACCGGTCTGAACAGCATGGACCGGTCCCTGCGAGTTGTAGTGCCGTGGAACGAGGGCACTGACCAGTCGATCCACAATGGGGGTCACCTGCTCAACCGCTTCCTGAGCGACCTGGGATCGAATTGGATGCGGTTCCCCCTTCACTTCCCGACGTGGAGGCACATTCCGAAGGGGCCGAAGGACCAGGCTTGGGAGGAGGCGATTCAGGTAATTAAAACTATTTAATTAATATTTTTTTAATTAATTCTATTTAATTATTTTTTTTAAATTATGGTTTTTATAATTATTGATATTTAAATGTATTTTTTTCAGCTGCGGTTTGCCGTCCGGGCCAACCGGAAGAGGTACGCCCTCGTGAAGATGGGCGACGCCTGGAGGAACAGGAGGAACCGTCTCTTCCACAGCGTGGATGGGGACGGGACGATGCCTCTGGAGCAGCTGCAGGAGAGCGTCCCGGACGGCGTGCCG
The DNA here is from genome assembly GCA_963210345.1 of Inga oerstediana. Classification (NCBI taxonomy): domain Eukaryota; kingdom Viridiplantae; phylum Streptophyta; class Magnoliopsida; order Fabales; family Fabaceae; genus Inga; species Inga oerstediana. The sequence continues at coordinate 87,792,129 of OY723400.1, read as the reverse complement.
CCGAACGACTGGGCGCGTTTTGTCCAGTTCAGGAGGAGCCCTGAGGCACAGGTAATGTATTTATTAGATTTTTGATATATAATTTTGTAATTGTTAAATATTAAATTATAATATCAATTTATTTTGTATTTAATTTTAAATTATAATACATTTAATTTTTTTTTCCAGGAGCTTGCTCGGAGGAACGCCGCGATCCGGGCGCAGCAGACGATCCACCACACAGCAGGATCGAAGACCTTTGCTGTGACCTACAGCGAGCTGGTAACTTTTCAAGTGCTTCACTTACTTTTAGCTCATAATTTCATAATTAATACTAATTGTTTTGTAATTGTTTCAGGAGACGAAAGCACAGCAGGAGAACCGTCAGACGGACTATGCGGAGCTGTACGCCATCACGCACAGACACCGTGACGGGACTGCGACCTCTCAGCAGGCAGAGGCGGCGATTGTAAGTTAATTTATTATTATATTTTTTATAAAACCAAGTTAATAATGAAAAATGGTAATTATTAATTGTTTCATAAAATGGCAGGAGCGGATGCAGCAGTCGCAGGCTGAGCTGCGACAGACCCAGCCTGAGGAGTCACAGGGGTCAGTGGACCCGACGGCTCCTCTGAAGGCGGGTCTGGCTCAGCCTGAGCACCCCGGACGAGTGCGGGGGATGGGGATAGGCGCCAGACCCAGCATGATCTACGGCAGGAGCGCCGCCTCTGAGGCTGGCAGCTCTAGAGGGGTCAGACGTCGGAGGGACGAGTCGATTGACCAGCTGCGGTCAGATTTGCAGCAGCAGATGGCGCAGCAGATGCAGCAGATGCAGGTGCAGCAGCAGCAGCTGCTGCAGATCCACGCAGACGCTATATTCGCGCAGCAGACGCAGTGGCGTGAGATCGCAAACACTATGCTCGAGGAAGCATGGGGTCGGCTGTTCCCGGCACAGCAGCATCCAGCGGTCCCCCCTGTCCCTCACTACGTCGTCCCGACCACTACTCCTCCTCCTACAGCTCCTCCTCCTGCTGATGAGGATGGTGCGGTTCAGTCTGCGCAGCGGCCCGATCCAGCGGCATCTGAGGGAGCCCCACCTGAGGGAGCACCAGAGGATCAGCCCCCAGCTCCTTAGTTTAGGACTTTTTCTTTTCTTTTAAACATTTGTAAATATTTATGAGATTTTATTTCAGAATTTTCTTATTGTGTTTTATATAGTTATATTTATATTATTATATCGCATTGAAATAATTTATAAATGATTTAAATCTAAATTTTAAAAAAAAAAATTATATATATATTTGTAGCGGTTTTAACCTAAAACCGCTACAAATGTATAGATTTGTAGCGGTTTTAACCTAAAACCGCTACAAATATATACATTTGTAGCGGTTATTAGTACATATCCGCTACAAATATATAATAATTTTTTAAATAATTTATAAATTAAATATATATATAATTTATTTTTTAAAATATATTTTTAAAAAAAATAAATTATATATACATTTCTAAATAATTTATAAATGTATATTTGTAGCGGTTTTGAACTCATAACCGCTACAAATTTACTTATATATTTGTAGCGGTTTCCCTTCAGAAACCGCTACAAATATATAAGTTTGTAGCGGTTAGACACTAATAACCGCTACAAAGACTCAAATCATTTGAATTTTAAAATTTGCCGCCTTTGTGCACATTTGTAGCGGTTATCTTATGTAAAACCGCTACAAATTAGAAAATTATTTTTATATTTAATGTGCAACGGCTTTAATATTAGTAGCGGTTTTATATATGTAACCGCTACTAATACGTTGAACATTAGTAGCGGTTATAGATATAAAACCGCTACTAATACCCAACAAGTACATTTTAAATTTCCCTCCAATTAACTGCTTGAATATTAGTAGCGGTTTTATATATATATAACCGCTACTAAATTATAAACGTTGGAATTTCTGTAGCGGTTGTTGTAGCGGTTTAATAACCGCTACAAAATTATAAACGTTGGATTTTCAGAATATAAGGTTCTACGCATTCGTCATTATCTTCTCACTCATCTTCTTCTATATACTTTCTTCTCTCTCACTTGTAGCTATGGATAAATCATGGATAAGGTTGCCGCGCAATTCTCCTGAATATTTGTACGGATTAAACAGTTTCTTAGATTTCGCATTCACTCACGCCAGCTGTAACGGCAAGATCGTCTGTCCGTGTCGGAAATGCAAGTTCAAGAAGTGGCATGCACGAAATGTTGTGATGGAACATTTGCTTGTGAAGCCTTTCCCTGAGGACTATACGTTCTGGGCAGTTCATGGTGAGAAGGCCGGCGTTAGATATGACGAGGCTCTTCCTCGAAGTTCTCAAGTAGGCGTTCAAGTAGATGAAGATGATCCTGTGAATGATGCTGTGCGTGATGCGTTTGGATTTCAAGGCGACAACTTCAACGAAGAAGTGCACGGCTCTGAGCCGGCTTTTATGGGGAATGAAGCAGCTCGGGATTTTTTCAGCTTGATGGATGAGGCAGATCGTCCTTTATATCAAGGTTGTCGCAAATATTCTAAATTATCTTTCTTGATCAAACTGTATCATATCAAGTGCTTGTGTGGGATCACGGATAAGGGAATGTCCATGTTGCTCGACTTATTACAAGATGCATTCCCCGACGCCGAGATTCCCACAACCTTCTACGAGGCCAAGAAGATCATCAACAGGTTGGGGTTGAATTATCAAAAGATTGATGCGTGCCCAAATGATTGTATGCTGTATTGGGGAGACGATTCCAGCAGGGAGACGTGCAAGAGATGTCACACATCGAGGTACAAGACAATTCGGAAGGGGAAAAAGCAGAAGAAGAAACCTGCAAAGATTCTCAGGTACTTCCCTTTGAAACCTCGTCTACAAAGATTATTTATGTCGTCTAAAACTGTTGAGCACATGAGGTGGCATGCCGTTGATAAAAATGAAGACGGTAAATTAAGACATCCGCGGGATGCAGCTGCTTGGAAAACGTTTGACAACGACTTTCCAGATTTTGCGACTGACCCCAGAAATGTCCGGCTTGCGTTGGCGACCGACGGTTTCAATCCTTTCGGGAATCTTAGCACAAGTTACAGCATTTGGCCGGTAGTCTTAGTTCCCTACAACTTACCCCCCTGGATGTGTATGAAACAAAGCTCTTTCATTATGTCTATGATCATTCCAGGCAAAAAGGCACCGGGCAATGACATCGATGTGTATCTCCAACCGCTTATTGCGGAATTGCTTGACCTGTGGAATGTCGGCTTGGAGACGTACGACGCTCACAGCAAGACTTTGTTCAACATGCGTGCAGCCTTGATGTGGACGATCAGTGACTTTCCTGGCCTTGGCACATTATCTGGTTGGAACGTGCACACTGGGTCGGCGTGTCCGGCTTGCAATTTCGACTCTGACGCAGTGCGCCTTCCCCACAGCCGAAAGTGGTGCTTTATGGGGCATCGGAGGTTTCTCGATGGAACGCATAAGTTCAGATTGCAACGGAATCGCTTCAATGGGAAACCAGAGAAAAGAGGACCACCTCAGACTTTGTCCGGTACAGATATCTTACAGCAGCTTGAGCATGTTGACTTCGAGTTTGGAAAAAGCGACGGTTCAGCACAAACTCGCCAAAATACGCGTAGGACTTCGGCGCCTCAGCAGTGGAAGAAGATAAGTATCTTCTTCACGCTTCCGTATTGGAGATCTAATTTACTTCGCCACAGTCTTGATGTAATGCACATTGAAAAGAATGTTTGCGACAATGTGCTGTATACGCTGCTTAACGAACCCGGCAAGACAAAAGATCACCTTCAAGCTAGGAAAGATTTACGCGACATGGGAGTTCGTGAAGACGCTTGGCCAGATGAGAATGACAGATTTACACCGGCAAAGTTTACCCTCACAAAACCGAACAAGGATGTGTTCCTCGCGACGTTGAAGAAATTAAAAGTTCCTGATGGGTATTCAAGCAACATTTCTCGATGTGTCGACTTGCAGGCTCGAAAGGTTGCTGGCCTGAAGAGTCACGACTCACATGTTCTTATGCAGCAGTTACTCCCTCTGGCTATAAAGAATACACTTCCTCCCGATGTTTCCATCGTTTTGGTGGAACTTTGTTCTTTCTTTCGGAAGTTGTGTTCTAAGGTTTTGATCGTTGAGGAGCTCGATCAGCTGCAGTCGAAAATCATTCTTACGCTTTGTCACTTGGAGATGATCTTTCCTCCGTCCTTTTTTACTGTGATGGTTCACCTCACGGTCCACCTCGTTCATGAAACAAAGCTCGCTGGACCAGTACAATATCGTTGGATGTATCCGATTGAGAGGTACTCATTTTAAATATGTGCTTTCATTTATTATCCGTATTTAATGTTTGCTCGTCGTCCTTTTCATCATTTTATATCAATTTTCTCTTATGTACTTCGTAGGTTCCTTGGGAAATTAAAATCTTACGTGAGGAATAAGGCGTGGCCAGAAGGTTGTATAGCTGAAGGCTATATAGGGGATGAGGTGCTATATTTTTGCTCAAGGTACTTTGATGATCTTGAGACGGCTTTCAACCGCCCGCCTCGTGTTGACGATTGTCCTGAACCTGCGCCGACATCAGGAGAATTTATCCCTCGTGTTGGTAAACCAGTTGGAGCAACTGAGAACTTCAAACTAACGGCAACTGAGAAGTTCCAAGCACATAGACATGTCTTGATTAATTGCACTCAAGTTGAGCCTTTCATACGGTAAGAATTGTACACTCACATGTATGTTATTCGATCTATATCTTTCGTAACATTTCTCACTTTCATTTCACTAACGCCTTTCCATTATTAATTGCAGGGAATTCAGAAGTCATGTCAAGCGTCAGCTCAGGATCCGTACACAGACATCCTCGGAAGTTGATAGGAGGGTCCACAGAGAATTCCCTGGCTGGTTTGCTCGCAGAATACTAAATGACCACAACCCACACTCACCGGATTTCAGAGCTCTCGCAATCGGCCCTCTTGATCATGCAAAACGGTTTACAGCATACAATGTCAATGGTTTTAAGTTTTGCACGGTTTCACGGGATCAGGGATTGCAAACACAGAATTCGGGTGTTTATGGCACATTTGGGACAAGGAGTTATGCGAGCAGCAGTGACGCCAACATGCAGTTCGGAGGCGTCCCTTACTATGGCAAGCTTCTTGATGTGGTCGAGCTTAATTATCAAGGCCGTTTCACCGTGACGCTGTTCAAGTGTTTGTGGGTAAATACCACGACTTCTCGGGGACTGACAACTGACGACCTAGGGATCACATCAGTCAATTTCTCACGCCCAATTCATACTGGTATTTCTCAAGATGATGAGCCGTATATTCTAGCTTCAGAGGCACATCAGGTTTATTATGTCGAGGACGAGCGGCATAGGGATTGGCACATGGTCGTTCATTTAAAGCCAAGAGACCTTTACGACATGGGTGAAGGCGATAACATCGCCTACGAGAGTGAGCCATTTCAGCCAGCTGATTTTGAAAACTACTTCCCTGAAGGCGATGACAATTTACCTCTACTGCGGTGAGTTTTTTTAAGTCCACGTCATTTCAATTAAATTTTTTAAATTTAATAATACATCAATAACAATAATTTTTCTACAAAATTTCTGTAGGGATGGCGACGATGAGTGATCAAATTCAATTGTAAAAAATTTGTCTTTAAAAAAAATGCAAAAAATTTGTGTTAAAATAAAATGTAAAAAAAAATTAAAATAATATTTGTAGAATTCAAGTGTAACAAATTTTTCTTTACAAAAAATTGAAAAAAATTTGTGTTAAAATAAAATGTAAAAAAAAATTTTAAAAAAAAAATTAATATAATATTTGTAGCGGTTATTAAACCGCTACAAAAAAATAAATAACCGCTACTAAATAATAACCGCTACATTAACCGCTACAACTAATTAAACCGCTACAAAATATAAATAACCGCTACTAATTAGTAACCGCTACATTAACCGCTACATTAACCGCTACAAATAATACGTAAATCCCTATAAATACCCTTATCACAACTCATTTCAAACACTCCCCAATTTCTTTTCACCTTACCCTTCTTTCATTTCCTCTCATTTACAACTTCTTTCGTATGAATAGAGGAGCTGAATAATACGATCAAATATGGTAACAAGATTTTCAATTTCTTTTAGAATACTTCTTTCATTTCTATAAAATTTATTCTAAACATCTTTTTTTCTAGATATATCTTAACTCTATCTCATTTTCATCTATTTTTCATATACAATTACATTATATTATAAAACATAATAATTCCTTATTACCTAACTATCGTTAATAATATTATTAATATAATTTTATACTAATTATATTCAATTACATTTTTTCTTTTTAATTTATTAATAAGTTAAACTATTAAATAATAAACTAATTGAAATAGATAAAATAATAACAAATTAAACTATTTAATATAATATTGAAAAAAAAGAAAAAAATCAATGTATAAATTTTAAAAAAAAATTAAATATTTGTAGCGGTTATTAAACCGCTACTAAATAACGCGCCTTTTTTAAAGGTAAATTAAAATTTTTTGGCGGTAAATTTGAATTTGATGAAATTAGTAGCGGTTCTAAGAACCGCTACTAATTTCATGAAATTCAAATTTGGTAGCGGTTTCTAAACCGCTACAAATAAAAAAAGTCATTTTTAACAAATTTTCATTTTTATATATTTGTAGCGGTTTTTTAACCGCTACAAAAAAAAATTCTTTTTAAAGCTGTAAATAAAATTTTTTATATTTGTAGCGGTTATATAACCGCTACAAATATCTCTTGATTTTGTAGCGGTTACTATTAACCGCTACAAAGTTTGTAGCGGTTATTTTTGATTGAGTAGCGGTTTTATAGAACCGCTACAAAACCGCTTGCAACGTACGATTTAGTAGCGGTTTTTCTAACCGCTACTAACATAGTTTGTAGCGGTTAGAACCGCTACGAATACCTATTTTTAACCGCTACTAAATCACGTTTTTTTTGTAGTGCCACCTCTATTTCCACTTCCACTTCCATAAAAATTCTTCCATCATACCAAACGGGGCAAGAATGTTTTCATTAGATGTTTCAATGCTTGAAAGATATGCTTTGGTTGCTAGTAGTGATAATGAGACTACATTATGGCATTCACATATGAAGCTTGGACAGGTAGAAAGCCAACAGTAAGCCACTTCAAAATTTTTGATTGTATAGCTTATGCTTTGATTAAAACTTATTCTAAAAAATTTGACGAAAAATCTGAAAAATATATTTTTGTTGGCTATTTTTCTAAATCCAAAGCATATAAGCTATATGATCCCTTAAGTGGCAAAATTACCATCAGCAGAGATGTAGTATTTAATGAAGGTGCTAGCTGGGATTGGAGTAAAAACAAGTGTAGCAAGAGATTCCTATAGAAGTTTCCCAAGAGGAACGTCAAGAGCCACTTACAACAGATTTATCTGATAGAAACTCTTCCTCAACAACTCTTCAAGAGTCTTCTGCTGCACCAACTCTATTGAGAAGATCAACAAGAGCCAAAAAGCCAAATCCCAAATTTACTACTGACATATATAATTGACAATTTGCTCTTACTATTTTAGATCCATTACATTATGAAGAAGCGGTTGAAAAGGAAGAATCACAAAGAGCAAGGTGGAAGAAATGAATTCTATTGAAAATAATGGAACATGGGAGATGATGGGCTTACTGGATGGCAAAAATGTAATTGTCTTATGAAGTGGGTTTTCAAAACAAAGTTTGTTGTAAATGGGTGCTTACAGAAGCACAAAGCTTGTCTTATGGTAAAAGGCTATGCACAACAATATGGTGTTGATTTTGAAGAAACCTTTTCTCCATTAGCTCGATTTGAGGCTATGAGACTAGTCCTAGCATTAGCTGTATAGTTGCAATGGTTGATTTATCAATTTGATGCCAAGTCGGCATTCCTTAATGGAGACTTACAAGAAGTCTATGTAGCACAACCAGAATGTTTCACAAAAGAGGGTAGTGAAACAAAGGAGTATAAGCTAAAAAAAAAAAAGCATTGTATGGCTTGAAGTAAGCTCCCCGAGCTTGGTATAGCAGAATTGATGGATATTTTCAAAAAAAGGGGTATAAGAGAAGTAAAAATGAGCCCACCTTCTATGTAAAGAAAGAAGGTATTGATTTCATCATTGTTTGCCTCTATGTTGATGATATCATTTACACTAGCTCACTACAAAAAAAACGTGATTTAGTAGCGGTTAAAAATAGGTATTCGTAGCGGTTCTAACCGCTACAAACTATGTTAGTAGCGGTTAGAAAAACCGCTACTAAATCGTACGTTGCAAGCGGTTTTGTAGCGGTTCTATAAAACCGCTACTCAATCAAAAATAACCGCTACAAACTTTGTAGCGGTTAATAGTAACCGCTACAAAATCAAGAGATATTTGTAGCGGTTATATAACCGCTACAAATATAAAAAATTTTATTTACAGCTTTAAAAAGAATTTTTTTTTGTAGCGGTTAAAAAACCGCTACAAATATATAAAAATGAAAATTTGTTAAAAATGACTTTTTTTATTTGTAGCGGTTTAGAAACCGCTACCAAATTTGAATTTCATGAAATTAGTAGCGGTTCTTAGAACCGCTACTAATTTCATCAAATTCAAATTTACCGCCAAAAAATTTTAATTTACCTTTAAAAAAGGCGCGTTATTTAGTAGCGGTTTAATAACCGCTACAAATATTTAATTTTTTTTTAAAATTTATACATTGATTTTTTTCTTTTTTTTCAATATTATATTAAATAGTTTAATTTGTTATTATTTTATCTATTTCAATTAGTTTATTATTTAATAGTTTAACTTATTAATAAATTAAAAAGAAAAAATGTAATTGAATATAATTAGTATAAAATTATATTAATAATATTATTAACGATAGTTAGGTAATAAGGAATTATTATGTTTTATAATATAATGTAATTGTATATGAAAAATAGATGAAAATGAGATAGAGTTAAGATATATCTAGAAAAAAAGATGTTTAGAATAAATTTTATAGAAATGAAAGAAGTATTCTAAAAGAAATTGAAAATCTTGTTACCATATTTGATCGTATTATTCAGCTCCTCTATTCATACGAAAGAAGTTGTAAATGAGAGGAAATGAAAGAAGGGTAAGGTGAAAAGAAATTGGGGAGTGTTTGAAATGAGTTGTGATAAGGGTATTTATAGGGATTTACGTATTATTTGTAGCGGTTAATGTAGCGGTTACTAATTAGTAGCGGTTATTTATATTTTGTAGCGGTTTAATTAGTTGTAGCGGTTAATGTAGCGGTTAATGTAGCGGTTATTATTTAGTAGCGGTTATTATTTAGTAGCGGTTATTTATTTTTTTGTAGCGGTTTAATAACCGCTACAAATATTATATTAATTTTTTTTTTAAAATTTTTTTTTACATTTTATTTTAACACAAATTTTTTTCAATTTTTTGTAAAGAAAAATTTGTTACACTTGAATTCTACAAATATTATTTTAATTTTTTTTTACATTTTATTTTAACACAAATTTTTTGCATTTTTTTTAAAGACAAATTTTTTACAATTGAATTTGATCACTCATCGTCGCCATCCCTACAGAAATTTTGTAGAAAAATTATTGTTATTGATGTATTATTAAATTTAAAAAATTTAATTGAAATGACGTGGACTTAAAAAAACTCACCGCAGTAGAGGTAAATTGTCATCGCCTTCAGGGAAGTAGTTTTCAAAATCAGCTGGCTGAAATGGCTCACTCTCGTAGGCGATGTTATCGCCTTCACCCATGTCGTAAAGGTCTCTTGGCTTTAAATGAACGACCATGTGCCAATCCCTATGCCGCTCGTCCTCGACATAATAAACCTGATGTGCCTCTGAAGCTAGAATATACGGCTCATCATCTTGAGAAATACCAGTATGAATCGGGCGTGAGAAATTGACTGATGTGATCCCTAGGTCGTCAGTTATCAGTCCCCGAGAAGTCGTGGTATTTGCCCACAAACACTTGAACAGCGTCACGGTGAAACGGCCTTGATAATTAAGCTCGACCACATCAAGAAGCTTGCCATAGTAAGGGACGCCTCCGAACTGCATGTTGGCGTCACTGCTGCTCGCATAACTCCTTGTCCCAAATGTGCCATAAACACCCGAATTCTGTGTTTGCAATCCCTGATCCCGTGAAACCGTGCAAAACTTAAAACCATTGACATTGTATGCTGTAAACCGTTTTGCATGATCAAGAGGGCCGATTGCGAGAGCTCTGAAATCCGGTGAGTGTGGGTTGTGGTCATTTAGTATTCTGCGAGCAAACCAGCCAGGGAATTCTCTGTGGACCCTCCTATCAACTTCCGAGGATGTCTGTGTACGGATCCTGAGCTGACGCTTGACATGACTTCTGAATTCCCTGCAATTAATAATGGAAAGGCGTTAGTGAAATGAAAGTGAGAAATGTTACGAAAGATATAGATCGAATAACATACATGTGAGTGTACAATTCTTACCGTATGAAAGGCTCAACTTGAGTGCAATTAATCAAGACATGTCTATGTGCTTGGAACTTCTCAGTTGCCGTTAGTTTGAAGTTCTCAGTTGCTCCAACTGGTTTACCAACACGAGGGATAAATTCTCCTGATGTCGGCGCAGGTTCAGGACAATCGTCAACACGAGGCGGGCGGTTGAAAGCCGTCTCAAGATCATCAAAGTACCTTGAGCAAAAATATAGCACCTCATCCCCTATATAGCCTTCAGCTATACAACCTTCTGGCCACGCCTTATTCCTCACGTAAGATTTTAATTTCCCAAGGAACCTACGAAGTACATAAGAGAAAATTGATATAAAATGATGAAAAGGACGACGAGCAAACATTAAATACGGATAATAAATGAAAGCACATATTTAAAATGAGTACCTCTCAATCGGATACATCCAACGATATTGTACTGGTCCAGCGAGCTTTGTTTCATGAACGAGGTGGACCGTGAGGTGAACCATCACAGTAAAAAAGGACGGAGGAAAGATCATCTCCAAGTGACAAAGCGTAAGAATGATTTTCGACTGCAGCTGATCGAGCTCCTCAACGATCAAAACCTTAGAACACAACTTCCGAAAGAAAGAACAAAGTTCCACCAAAACGATGGAAACATCGGGAGGAAGTGTATTCTTTATAGCCAGAGGGAGTAACTGCTGCATAAGAACATGTGAGTCGTGACTCTTCAGGCCAGCAACCTTTCGAGCCTGCAAGTCGACACATCGAGAAATGTTGCTTGAATACCCATCAGGAACTTTTAATTTCTTCAACGTCGCGAGGAACACATCCTTGTTCGGTTTTGTGAGGGTAAACTTTGCCGGTGTAAATCTGTCATTCTCATCTGGCCAAGCGTCTTCACGAACTCCCATGTCGCGTAAATCTTTCCTAGCTTGAAGGTGATCTTTTGTCTTGCCGGGTTCGTTAAGCAGCGTATACAGCACATTGTCGCAAACATTCTTTTCAATGTGCATTACATCAAGACTGTGGCGAAGTAAATTAGATCTCCAATACGGAAGCGTGAAGAAGATACTTATCTTCTTCCACTGCTGAGGCGCCGAAGTCCTACGCGTATTTTGGCGAGTTTGTGCTGAACCGTCGCTTTTTCCAAACTCGAAGTCAACATGCTCAAGCTGCTGTAAGATATCTGTACCGGACAAAGTCTGAGGTGGTCCTCTTTTCTCTGGTTTCCCATTGAAGCGATTCCGTTGCAATCTGAACTTATGCGTTCCATCGAGAAACCTCCGATGCCCCATAAAGCACCACTTTCGGCTGTGGGGAAGGCGCACTGCGTCAGAGTCGAAATTGCAAGCCGGACACGCCGACCCAGTGTGCACGTTCCAACCAGATAATGTGCCAAGGCCAGGAAAGTCACTGATCGTCCACATCAAGGCTGCACGCATGTTGAACAAAGTCTTGCTGTGAGCGTCGTACGTCTCCAAGCCGACATTCCACAGGTCAAGCAATTCCGCAATAAGCGGTTGGAGATACACATCGATGTCATTGCCCGGTGCCTTTTTGCCTGGAATGATCATAGACATAATGAAAGAGCTTTGTTTCATACACATCCAGGGGGGTAAGTTGTAGGGAACTAAGACTACCGGCCAAATGCTGTAACTTGTGCTAAGATTCCCGAAAGGATTGAAACCGTCGGTCGCCAACGCAAGCCGGACATTTCTGGGGTCAGTCGCAAAATCTGGAAAGTCGTTGTCAAACGTTTTCCAAGCAGCTGCATCCCGCGGATGTCTTAATTTACCGTCTTCATTTTTATCAACGGCATGCCACCTCATGTGCTCAGCAGTTTTAGACGACATAAATAATCTTTGTAGACGAGGTTTCAAAGGGAAGTACCTGAGAATCTTTGCAGGTTTCTTCTTCTGCTTTTTCCCCTTCCGAATTGTCTTGTACCTCGATGTGTGACATCTCTTGCACGTCTCCCTGCTGGAATCGTCTCCCCAATACAGCATACAATCATTTGGGCACGCATCAATCTTTTGATAATTCAACCCCAACCTGTTGATGATCTTCTTGGCCTCGTAGAAGGTTGTGGGAATCTCGGCGTCGGGGAATGCATCTTGTAATAAGTCGAGCAACATGGACATTCCCTTATCCGTGATCCCACACAAGCACTTGATATGATACAGTTTGATCAAGAAAGATAATTTAGAATATTTGCGACAACCTTGATATAAAGGACGATCTGCCTCATCCATCAAGCTGAAAAAATCCCGAGCTGCTTCATTCCCCATAAAAGCCGGCTCAGAGCCGTGCACTTCTTCGTTGAAGTTGTCGCCTTGAAATCCAAACGCATCACGCACAGCATCATTCACAGGATCATCTTCATCTACTTGAACGCCTACTTGAGAACTTCGAGGAAGAGCCTCGTCATATCTAACGCCGGCCTTCTCACCATGAACTGCCCAGAACGTATAGTCCTCAGGGAAAGGCTTCACAAGCAAATGTTCCATCACAACATTTCGTGCATGCCACTTCTTGAACTTGCATTTCCGACACGGACAGACGATCTTGCCGTTACAGCTGGCGTGAGTGAATGCGAAATCTAAGAAACTGTTTAATCCGTACAAATATTCAGGAGAATTGCGCGGCAACCTTATCCATGATTTATCCATAGCTACAAGTGAGAGAGAAGAAAGTATATAGAAGAAGATGAGTGAGAAGATAATGACGAATGCGTAGAACCTTATATTCTGAAAATCCAACGTTTATAATTTTGTAGCGGTTATTAAACCGCTACAACAACCGCTACAGAAATTCCAACGTTTATAATTTAGTAGCGGTTATATATATATAAAACCGCTACTAATATTCAAGCAGTTAATTGGAGGGAAATTTAAAATGTACTTGTTGGGTATTAGTAGCGGTTTTACATCTATAACCGCTACTAACGTTCAACGTATTAGTAGCGGTTACATATATAAAACCGCTACTAATATTAAAGCCGTTGAACATTAAATATAAAAATAATTTTCTAATTTGTAGCGGTTTTACATAAGATAACCGCTACAAATGTGCACAAAGGCGGCAAATTTCAAAATTCAAATGATTTGAGTCTTTGTAGCGGTTATTAGTGTGTAACCGCTACAAACTTATATATTTGTAGCGGTTTCTGAAGGCAAACCGCTACAAATATATAAGTAAATTTGTAGCGGTTATGAGTTCAAAACCGCTACAAATATACATTTATAAATTATTTAGAAATGTATATATAATTTATTTTTTAAAAAAATATATTTAAAAAAATAAATTATATATATATTTAATTTATAAATTATTTAAAAAATTATTATATATTTGTAGCGGATATGTACTAATAACCGCTACAAATGTATATATTTGTAGCGGTTTTAGGTTAAAACCGCTACAAATCTATACATTTGTAGCGGTTTTAGGTTAAAACCGCTACAAATATATATATAATTTTTTTTTTTAAATTTAGATTTAAATCATTTATAAATTATTTCAATGCGATATAATAATATAAATATAATTATATAAAACACAATAAGAAAATTCTGAAATAAAATCTCATAAATATTTACAAATGTTTAAAAGAAAAGAAAAAGTCCTAAACTAAGGAGCTGGGGGCTGATCCTCTGGTGCTCCCTCAGGTGGGGCTCCCTCAGATGCCGCTGGATCGGGCCGCTGCGTAGACTGAACCGCACCATCCTCATCAGCAGGAGGAGGAGCTGTAGGAGGAGGAGTAGTGGTCGGGACGACGTAGTGAGGGACAGGGGGGACCGCTGGATGCTGCTGTGCCGGGAACAGCCGACCCCATGCTTCCTCGAGCATAGTGTTTGCGATCTCACGCCACTGCGTCTGCTGCGCGAATATAGCGTCTGCGTGGATCTGCAGCTGCTGCTGCTGCTGCACCTGCATCTGCTGCATCTGCTGCGCCATCTGCTGCTGCAAATCTGACCGCAGCTGGTCAATCGACTCGTCCCTCCGACGTCTGACCCCTCTAGAGCTGCCAGCCTCAGAGGCGGCGCTCCTGCCGTAGATCATGCTGGGTCTGGCGCCTATCCCCATCCCCCGCACTCGTCCGGGGTGCTCAGGCTGAGCCAGACCCGCCTTCAGAGGAGCCGTCGGGTCCACTGACCCCTGTGACTCCTCAGGCTGGGTCTGTCGCAGCTCAGCCTGCGACTGCTGCATCCGCTCCTGCCATTTTATGAAACAATTAATAATTACCATTTTTCATTATTAACTTGGTTTTATAAAAAATATAATAATAAATTAACTTACAATCGCCGCCTCTGCCTGCTGAGAGGTCGCAGTCCCGTCACGGTGTCTGTGCGTGATGGCGTACAGCTCCGCATAGTCCGTCTGACGGTTCTCCTGCTGTGCTTTCGTCTCCTGAAACAATTACAAAACAATTAGTATTAATTATGAAATTATGAGCTAAAAGTAAGTGAAGCACTTGAAAAGTTACCAGCTCGCTGTAGGTCACAGCAAAGGTCTTCGATCCTGCTGTGTGGTGGATCGTCTGCTGCGCCCGGATCGCGGCGTTCCTCCGAGCAAGCTCCTGGAAAAAAAAAATTAAATGTATTATAATTTAAAATTAAATACAAAATAAATTGATATTATAATTTAATATTTAACAATTACAAAATTATATATCAAAAATCTAATAAATACATTACCTGTGCCTCAGGGCTCCTCCTGAACTGGACAAAACGCGCCCAGTCGTTCGGCGGCACGCCGTCCGGGACGCTCTCCTGCAGCTGCTCCAGAGGCATCGTCCCGTCCCCATCCACGCTGTGGAAGAGACGGTTCCTCCTGTTCCTCCAGGCGTCGCCCATCTTCACGAGGGCGTACCTCTTCCGGTTGGCCCGGACGGCAAACCGCAGCTGAAAAAAATACATTTAAATATCAATAATTATAAAAACCATAATTTAAAAAAAATAATTAAATAGAATTAATTAAAAAAATATTAATTAAATAGTTTTAATTACCTGAATCGCCTCCTCCCAAGCCTGGTCCTTCGGCCCCTTCGGAATGTGCCTCCACGTCGGGAAGTGAAGGGGGAACCGCATCCAATTCGATCCCAGGTCGCTCAGGAAGCGGTTGAGCAGGTGACCCCCATTGTGGATCGACTGGTCAGTGCCCTCGTTCCACGGCACTACAACTCGCAGGGACCAGTCCATGCTGTTCAGACCGGTCACATCCAGCCTCCTCGTCGACACGTTCCCCTGCTCATCTGCACAGTTGACCGCACGTTAGATAAATTATAATTCAAAGTTAAAAAGTTAAAAAATTAAAAAATTAAATAATTTACCTTCGACCTGCACCTCAAACCCAGTGGACCGCGAAGACGACCCTCGTGGGTTGTTCTGCTCCCGAGCCTCTTCCTCATCGAGGAACTGCTCCATCTCCCTGAACCCACTAATCGGGATCTCGAACTCCTCCTCGTTGAGGAAGTCCTCAACGCTAATCTCTGGCACGTCCAACTCAGGCACCTCAGCTGAGGTCGTCGCCTGTGGGATCGTCTGCGGTTCCTGTGGCGGGATGGGCTGAGATGCCTCGGTAGCCCTGCCTGCGCGCTGCCCCCTCCCTCTGCCCGGGGCCCG
This sequence comes from Inga oerstediana, assembly GCA_963210345.1. Lineage (NCBI taxonomy): Eukaryota > Viridiplantae > Streptophyta > Magnoliopsida > Fabales > Fabaceae > Inga > Inga oerstediana. Next base: position 87,775,984 of record OY723400.1, on the reverse strand, counting down.
GCTGCTGCCGCCCCGTAAATTCGGTCTGGGGACCTCAGGGGCCTTCCCCTTCCCCTTATCCTGTCCTGAAGCCATATCAACTGTACAAATTAAAAAAAAAATTAGTCACATTATTATGCAAAAATATAATAAAAATAAAAATATAAATAAAATACGTGTTATATACGTACCTCAAGTGTAAATACTGCGGAATACTGACTAAAAACTCCTATAGAGACGTCCGAACGCTCAAATCTCGAAGAAATCACTCAGAGAAACCTCAGGAAACAAAATGAGCAAACGGAGAAATGAAGGAGGTGGGGGGTTTAAATAGACCAGTAATTAGTAGCGGTTATTAAAAATAACCGCTACTCTAACCGCTACAAATAATTAAATTTGTAGCGGTTCTACAATAACCGCTACAAATCTTCACAACGTTTGAAATTCTGTAGCGGTTATTGCCCAGAACCGCTACAAATTTGGAGTCTCTTGAAATTCTGTAGCGGTTTTCAGTAAAAACCGCTACAAAATTCTGACCTTTGGTATTTTGTAGCGGTTTATGTGCATTAACCGCTACAAAATAACCGCTACAAGTTTTGGCGGGAATTTCGCGCCAAATTTGTAGCGGTTTTTTGTAGGAAACCGCTACAAATATTCTTGCTGCTACAAATTTGTAGCGGTTTAGGTAAAAACCGCTACAAATACTATAATTTGTAGCGGTTATATTAAACCGCTACAAGTGCACCGCTACGAAATACCTTTTTTTTTGTAGTGGCTCCTCTACTGCTATTGTGGATAAGTTTAAGTCTCAAATAATGAATGAGTTTGAAATGTCAGATATGGGTTTATTGCTTTATTTCCTTGGTCTTGGAGTTCATCAATCTAAAGATGGAATATTTCTTTCACAAAAGAAATATGCCAAGGACTTTCTCAATAAATTTGGCATGCTTAATTGCAAACCTGTAGCTACACCTATGAATATAAATGAAAAATTGCAAGAAGAAGATGGAGGAGAGATGGCAGATGCAAGAAGATTTGGAAGCTTGGTTGGGGGTCTAATTTATCTAACCCACACTAGACTTGATATTGCATTTCATGTTAGTCTTATTTCCAGGTTCATGCAACAGCCTTCAAAAATTCATTATGGAGCAGTAAAAAGGGTTCTGCATTATATTGCTAGAACTTTGGAGTATGTCATTTAGTACTCTAAAGTCTCTAATTTCAAGTTGTGTGGGTACACAGACAGTGATTGGGCAAGCTCACTGGATGATAGACGAAGTATTTTAACAAATGTTTTCACCCTAAGCTTAGGGGGATCACTTGGAGTTCAAAGAAACAAGCTATAGTGGCATTGTCAACCTTAGAAGCTGAGTTTATTGCAGCAGCTTGTCAAGCTATTTGGCTAAGAAAAGTGCTTTTAGACCTTCAACAAGAGCAAAAGGAACCAATAGAGATATTTGTGACAATAAAGCAACTATTTCCATGACAAAGAATCTAACATTTGATAGCAGAACCAAGCATATTGATATTCGTTAAGGGATATAGCAATGAAATATTGCAGCACCCAAGAGCAACTAGCTGAAATTTTGACAAACATTTTATCAAAGGAAAAGCTCTGCTATTTCAGAGGACTACTTGGTGTGTGTAGCTTTGAATCAAGGGGGCTGTTGAAGAATGATTCAAAGCAGACTGGATAACTCCGTGATTTTCTCTTTCTGTTTTATGAGTTTGTTTAATTTATTCCTTTATTCCCTCACGTTATTTAGTTGTTTGTTAAGTGTCCTTTATTTACTCAAGTTAATCAGCAACGGGCTATGTAATGGGTTGTGGGACTGAGATAATTGTTTGATTTTTTATTAGCCTATATATATGAGTATATGATGTGATCATTTAATGCAATTAGGAGCAATAAAGTACTTTCACAGCTCCATCTACTGTGTGCTCAAATTTTATTTCTTGTCTTTTTCGCTCCTTTTGCTAATGGTCTTTCCATTTTTATCCTATTGAATATATGCCACTCAGAATCTTCCTGCAATAAATTTTCATCGATTATCTCTCATGTACCATCTTTGTAAATAAGTATATAATTGGAAAGAATAGTGCATATTTGACTCATTTATTACTTTTAACTAACATTTTGAATTACGTAATTTAAGTATTTGTTTATGATCAAAAGGTGACATTTGTTCTTTTTCTTTCCTTCATCCGATAGATGATAACATTATATTATCTCTCTTGTTTTCTCCTCTCTCTCTTCTTTCCTCCCAACTTTTTTCTTCATCCAAACATTATCCATATCATGCCATTATCTAATGTTTGTTAATGTTAGATATTGTTGATGTGGAGCAGCCTTTGAGTCCCAATAATGAGAGGAATATGTTCATTCTTCAAGAGACTTTCACTCATAGCTTGGGATCTATGCTCGTGTATGCTCCCATCAACCTGCCAATCATAAATATGTGTGTGAGAAAAATGAACACTTGCTTTATGCTGATCCTTTCATCAGGCTTCGTCATCTCTAGCGACAGTCACTAGGGTCGCTATCGCCGTCCATTATCATTTGCCGGAGATTCTTCTAGCAGCTCATCTGAAACGAGCTCAAATAATAACACGGCGCCTTATCGTCAGCACCACCATCAGGAGGAAGCCTTGTGACGGTGACTTTCCAAATTCTGGCATGCAAGAATGATGATAAGGCAGTGAGGAACCTTAATGTTGAAACTGTCTCGAGCATCAACTCTATCCTCCGCTCCGCTGTTGATAACATTAAGGAGGCTTTCAACTGTGCAGGTCTCGACTAAGGAATTGAGCTTTTAGTGATATATATATATCTTATGAATGTAGGATTGATCATGTTTGAGTTGGCTGCAGACAAACAAAAATGTGGCATAGATCACAATAAGCAGTCCCCTTAAGTTTATGTTTTGTTTAAGATACTATATATCATCACCGTATTGTGTTTACGTCAGGTTATTGTTTTCAATAAAAAGAAGAGCTTTTCATGATTTCCTTGTTCCCTCACGGATCATTCTCATAACAAACTTGCTGATATGTTATCACGACCGCCAATAGCTTCCATTTGTTTGGCTATATTTATGCAGATTGAACCATCGTTGCATGAAGAAAATATGAGTTGGTATATAGAAGACCCTTATTTTTGAGAAGTTTTATTCGACCTTAAGGCAAGCAAACAATCTGAATTTCAGCTATAGGAGAACTCGTGTACAAAGACACACTCTTATGTGTACCAAGAGAAGCAGCGCGAGTGCAATGGATACGAAAGGCACATACTTCAAAGGTAGCAAGTCATTTTGGAGTGACAAAAACATTACAAAACCTCCAAATTGAATTGTTGTAAATAGGCCATCCACTTGATCCGTGAGGGAACAAGGAAATCATGAGAAGCTCTTCTTTTTATTGAAAACAATAAAAGCTGCCTTCTATCTAATACATCCATCCTTTTTATAATGAAAAAGCATGCATTAAATAATAATTAATAATGACAATTCCCTATCACTCTAGATCCATTATTTGCGGCTGGAATTTTGCTAACTATCCATGCTTTTTGAGTGCCACTATTCCTCTAACAGATCAACGTGCAACTATCCACTTGCTACGTGGTCAAATCCCTCCATGCATGCTTCATGTGTCAAGATTGTACCGGATCATGGGTTCCCCATTTTGGTAGAGAACCAACTCCTGTAGGTTCTAGAATTACAGATGAGGAAACTGAGCTTGCCCAGCCTCTCGTGTAAACCATTTGGTAGTACTTGGTCGTTTACCCTTTTGGCCCACTCGGAAGGAGTCTCTTGTACCACGTCGTGTTGTAGTCATCCTTCTTTCTAAGATGACGTCTTCAGCTAAGGGCGTCTCCCTTTGATACACTAAATCTTCTATGGAAGGTAGTGTTTCTTCAGGTTCCTCGTCTATCATGGAAGGTTCAAAAAGTTTGAGATTTTCAACATTAACCACAGAGTATATATCCATGTAAGGAGGAAGCTCAAGTCTACAAGCGTTGTTTCCAATCTTTTGTAGCACCTTAAATGGGCCATAACGAATAGGTTTCAACTTCTTCCCCTCGCCTTTCAGTCGCTCCTTGTGTAAATGAAGCCAAACAAGGTCCCCTTCTTGAAAGTTAGCTTTAGCTCGGTGTTGATCATGCCGCTCCTTATATTTTTCTTGAGCCTTTTGCAAATTACCTTCCACCTCCTTATGTAAACGTTGAATGCCCTCTAGAAATCGTTGTGCCCTTTCCTGATCTTTTTCTCCCTTAGTGTTTTGGCATGATGATGGGACGGTGAACTCCAAATCAAATGGGCTTTGTGGTTGGAAACCCAAACATACTTCGAAAGGAGACTTCCCAGTAGAGCCATGCATAGCTCGATTGAAGGCAAACTGTAGATATGGAACACTCTCATCCCATGTTTTTGGGTGACGTGAGTTGTAGCCTCTTAGCAAATGGATGACTGTACGATTGACCACTTCGGTTTAGCCGTCTGTTTGTAGGTGGAAAGCAATGCTCCGTTTAAGCTTTGTGTCCATAATGGCCCATAAGGATTGCCAAAAATGACTAAGGAAACAACGGTCATGGTTAGATATGATAGACTGAGGTATTCCAAAATGCACCCAGACATTTTGAAAGAACTTTCGTGCTGCCTCCTCTCCAGTGATCGTCTTCTTGCATAGTATGAGTATCACCATTTTGGAGAAATGATCAACAACCACAAACAAATAGTCATTACCTTGACGTGTTTTCAGAAGACCTCCTAAGAAATCCATAGATATGCTTTCCCAAGGACGGGAAGGAACCGGAAGTGGAGTATACAATCCCAACTTTCGATTGGAAGGTTTCGAGGTACTACACAACACACAGCCTTTCACAAATTAGGCCACATCATGTTGCATGCATGGCCAAAAGACGTAACGTTGGAGGTTTTGTAATGTTTTTGTTACTCCAAAATGACCCGCTACCCTTGAAGTATGTGCCTCTCGTATCCATTGCACTCACGCTGCTTCTCTTGGTACACATAAGAGTGTGCCTTTGTACAGGAGTTCTCCTTGTAGCTGAAATTCAGATTGTTTGCTTGCCTTAAGGTTGAATAAAACTTCTCAAAAATAAGGGTCTTCCATATACCAACTCATATATTCTTCATGCAATGATGGTTCAATCTGCATAAATATAGCCAAACAAATGGAAGCTATTAGCGGTCGTGATAACATATCAGCAAGTTTGTTGTGAGAACATTTCTTGTACTTGATCACCAAATTGAATTATTGTAAATAGGCCATCCACTTCATGTGACGAGCTTGCTGCAACTTTGACTAAACTTGCAAGTATTGCAGGGGACAATGGTCGATGTGCACAATGGTTTCTTTACTTAAGAGGTAAACACGCCAATGCTTTACTGCTTGATGTAAGGGCAAGAAGTTCTTTGTCATATGTAGGGTAACTCCTTTGCGCTCCTTGAAACAACTCTGAGTAATATGCTACAGGGCGGCCTTCTTGTATAAGAACAGCACCCATAGCGTAACCAGAAGCATCTGTCTCCAATTCAAATGGTTTCTACAAATTTGGCAAAGCTAGCACAGGCGCTTCACATATCTTCTTTTTTAATAAAAGAAACGTGTCCTCATGTTTTGAAGTCCACTCAAATTTTGGGTTAACCTTTGTCAAAGCATATAAAGGGGCAGTCAAAATAGAGAAATGATGAATGAACTTACGTAGATATTGGCAAGCACCCATAAAGCTTCGAACCTCGGCTACTGATTTAGGCCTTGGCCATTCTTAAATTACTTTGACCTTAGAAGGGTCTATTTGTAGCTAACCATCGCCCACAATGTAACCCAGGTATAATAAAGTATGTTTCCCAAACTCACACTTCTTCTTGTTCAAACATAACTGGTGTTGCTTCAATAGTTCAAACACCTGTTGAACATGCACCAAGTGCTCCTCCCATGACTTACTGTAGATCAAAATATCGTCAAGGTAAACAATGACAAAATTATCAATAAAAGGATCTAAGACATCATTCATAAGTCGCATAAAAGTTGCAGGGGCATTGCAAAGCCCGAAGGGCATCACCAGCCACTCAAAAAGCCCTTGGCGTGTTTTGAGTGCTGTCTTCCAGGTATCCTCATCATGAATCCTTACCTGGTGATAACCAGACTTCAAATCTAGTTTAGTAAAGACAGTAGCATGATGAAGCTGATCCAACAAGTCATCAATGCGTGGGAAGGGATAGCAATTTTTTACTGTAATCTTGTTGAGTGCACTGTAATCAATGCACATGCACCAAACCGCCATCCTTCTTTGGCACTAGTACGATTAGCGACCCACATGGAGAACTACTTGGTTTGATAACACCATGCTCAAGTAATTCATTAATTATCTGTCGCTTAATCTCTTCATTCTCCAACACTGAATTACGGTACATACTCAGGTTGGGTAGTGGTGAGTCTGAAATAAGATGAATTTCATGCTCAATAGGTCGTCTTGGTGGTAATTCATAAATTTCTTCAAAAAGACTAGAATATTCCTGAAGAAGTTCTTCCAGTGCTTCATTGTGCTCCCTACAAGACAAGGTCAGTGTTGTAAATCCTTGTTTATGTAAGTTTACAGGGCGAATTACCGCCAATAAATATTTTTGTAAGGCATTGATGACCCGTTTTGCTTGACTAACTGTTACCAAGTCGATGGTCTGAACTGGCTTCTCGCTAGTGAGGATGAATTTCTTACCATCCTTAGGCAACTCATACTCTTGAGCCCTTCGATGATAGTGAGCATCTCGATCATATAGAAAGGGGCTGCCAAAGATGACTTGACAAATATCTAGCGGCACAACATCACAGCGTACTTCATCAATATAGCGAGAAGATATGGCAAAGCGTACTGTGCATTGAGAGGTAATTTGTTGATTCACGTCATTGGTAATCCATCCAAATGGGTATGGTCAAGGATGGGGTGTTGTCTCTAGACCAAGTTTCTGTACAAGTCTTGTTGAGATGAGATTTTTTTGACTACCAGAATTGAATATGGCAGATATGACTTCCTTTATCACTTGAATGTTGACCATGAATAATTCTTCTGAGGGATTTTAAACACTAGGTGGACTCAAACCTGTCTCCTTCGGCATTGCCATCAAAGACAGGGATGGGTCTGCGTTTCGTATGGATCTTAGCCGGTCTGGTTCATCCTTTATAGGGGCCATGGTAGCCACTGCAGTACCCTTGCGACGTTCATCCTTCTTCCACTTTTTAGGAAAGAGCTCTGGGTGAAGCTTCCAGCATTTTTCCTTCTCATGCCCTGTGATCTTGCAATGCTCACAAAATTTATCAGTAGTAGTAGAAGAGTTAGAGGATTTACCTTTCTTAGAGGTTTTCTGATTCTTGGGTTTGGACCTATCATCTGATTTTCCTTTCTCATTTTGGGGCTTATTCTTCCTTTCTATTGCCATGGCGGTTGTACTAGCGCTGTGATATCATTGACATGAAATAAGCTTAGTTCTGCATTAATAGTCTGATGCAACCCAGTGGTGTACTTTCTAAACGTCTGTGGATCTGCTAACGAGATGCCCAGTGCAGTTGCTTGTCGCCGGAACTCAGTAGTATAGTCTTGAACAGACTGGTCACGTCCTTATCGCAATCTATGCCATCGATCCCACCTTTCTTCAAGGTATCCCATTGGGTAGAACTCTCGATGGAGCAATGTCTTAAATCCGCTCCATGTAAGATCCTCAGCTCTGCTGTTATTTTCTGGAAATTCTTGTATTTCATCACATTTTTCTCATATATTTGTGGTTTTAAACTAAAATTGTGCATAAGTTTTATACATATGAAGAAAAATGTGATGTGTTGAAAATACTTGAAAAAGTGCAAATTTTGAGCTAAATGTATAGGGTTTTAGATTAAATTGAAGAATTGAAAAGCTCATAAAATCCTTCTCTTTGTAGGAGGATGATGACAAGAAATGGAAGCTTACATGGATCCTTGGATGTGAAGAAAAGAAGAACAAAAGCCAAAAAGGAAGATCAAAGTAGCTTGAAGGTGTCCCCGGTTGCTTTTGCTACACCACAGCGAAGCAAAAGCGAAAACACATCAAAAATAGGCCCTTCTGACCGCGTATGCTGTGGGGTCGCTATAGCGAAGCAAAAGCAAAAACACATAAAAAATAGGCCCTTCTGACCGCGCACGCTGTGGGTTCGCTATAGCGAAGCGAAAGCAAAGTCGCGATACTGCAACTGTGCGTTTTGAAAAACTAATGCTTCAGCTGCCTTTTTAACCTAATGGGGGCACCAAAATTAGGAGATTCTACATAAGGAAGAGCTCAAGAACCACAAGGAGGCTTCTTGGAGAACTTGAGGAGGATTTTGGTGCTTCTTGGAGGAGATTCTTAGAAAAATTCAAGATTTTTCTTCTCTTTTTCTGGTTTTTCCCCTTTTCTCTTCCCATTTGCTGATATGGTTTTAAGTTTTATGTTGAGTTGCTGGTTTGTATTGACTATGAGTGGCTAAAACTTTCATTTAGGATTACTTCTACTCATTGTATGGATTAAAACTATTATATTTTCTTGCCTTTGCTAGTTGTTAAGAATATATGTTGATTTTTCTCCATGCTTAAGTACTATCTTGTGCTTGATCACCACATGACTAGTTTGGTTCAATTTAATGATGCTTGAGAGAGCTATTTTGGTTGTAAAACTTGAGAAAAATCATGCTAGACTTGAAGTTTAAGGATTAAATGGATGGTTTGTTATTAGAATAGAGATATATCTAACAACCTAACATAGTCTAATGAAGAATTGCTTTGGGAAAGATGGTTTTCATTAATGATAGACAAGAGATTGAATATTGTCAATGAAGATTAAAAATCATTCTTGACTTGAGAGAGCTCGATTGATGATCTTAGAATCTTTGACTAGCATATGGACTCACACAACTAGCATAAGTGAATTAATTACATAGTTTTATGAAATACAATGAGGAAGAAGTAATCCTAAGCCTTTAAACCTTGAAGTATAATCAATTTTACAATCACCTTTGTTTTACCTTATTGTTTTTCACAAATTCTCTTAATTAACATACTCAATTCCAAATGATACCATTCAACCTAATTAAACATATAGTTACATTAGTTAGCTCACTTTCGTCATAGTCCTCGTGGGAACGATCTTGACTTATCACTTTATTACTTACGACCCGTGCGCTTGCGGAAGCTAAACGGCGAACAAGCATCTGCGACATTAGCCTTCCACCATGTCTTTGCATGCTCTGACATTTTAAGCGGTGCAAACCTGACCCTCTGGATATCACTATATCGTCAAATAGTAAAGTAGGACTCCATTTGATCAATCCAGGAATCCAACTTCTCGGCATCAACGGAGCCGTCGTACGTTGGTATGTCGATCTTTGCCTCAACCTTGAAAGGTTCTGCCTTGTCGGTTGTTTCTTCATCATCATTGTGATCACCAGAATCTTCCTCTTTTGCACTCGATATACTCTCGAACTTTTCTTTTAGCTTTATCACCTTAGTCTTCGGGGTGATTATCTTCTCACTGTGGGTCTTATGAGAAGTGGAAGCTTGTTGTTTGATCCAATATAAGACCGTAGCCATATCAGAGGAAAGCTTAGTGACTTGATCGGTCAAGGAGGGCTAGGTTGTAGAGTCATCATTCGCCATTACCGCAGATGTCTCTGTCTCCACCTGAGTGACGTTGTGTGCACCTCGAAAGGTTATAAGTCGTTGGAGATTCTCACCACTTGAACTGTAGCCTAATCGCGTTTTCATCATTCACAGGTAGGAACAATGCTCTGATACCTATTTGATCCGTGAGGGAACAAGGAAATCATGAGAAGCTCTTCTTTTTATTGAAAACAATAAAAGCTGCCTTCTATCTAATACATCCATCCTTTTTATAATGAAAAAACATGCATTAAATAATAATTAATAATGACAATTCCCTATCACTCCAGATCCATTATTTGCGGCTGGAATTTTGCTAACTATCCGTGCTTTTTCGAGTGCCACAATTCCTCTAACAGATCAACGTGCAACTATCCACTTGCTACGTGGTCAAATCCCTCCATGAATGCTCCATGTGTCAAGATCGTCCCAGATCAGAATGATACTCTATACCATCTTGATAATGTTTCCCCATTTTTTAATTAAATAAAGTTGAGGAACTATGTGATGTACTATGACGCTTTAAATCAATTATAAAACGGGAAAAATCTTGTCCATTTTTAGTTATTTTGCGTGGCATAAAATACTTTGACCTGTTTTCTCACCTTGTTTCCTTCTTTGTGTCATTCCCGCCATCTGTAACCCTAAATTATTGAACTAGAAACATCCATTTGAAAAACAAAATACCCCTTTTCTCTGACTCTTTACTTGTTTAATGTAAAGAATTAAAAGGTATGGGTATTTTGCCAGACTTTCATGCACAAAAGGTAGTAATACTCGAATTCACATCATTCTAGCCGATAAATTTTTCAAATATAGACTTTTCACCGATTTTCCCTTGTATATTTTACATATTGTTTCTAAAATATTAAAATACAATAAAATTGAAACTCAAACAATTTAATTTAAATTATATAATCAAAATAAATGTGGATATTCATGGAAAAAATCTTGTCTATTTTCGGTTATCATTAGTGGCCAAAAAAAAAACTGACCTGTTTTCTGGCCTTGTTTTCTTCCTTGTGTCATTCCCACCAAAAAGTAACCGTAAAATTGAACTAGAAACCTCCATTGATTTTCAGAGAAAATCAAGCTTCAATTTAAAAAACAAAATACCTTTTTTTAACTGCTTATTTGTTTAATGTAAAGAATTAGAAAGTATGGATACAATGCAAAATTTTTATACACAAAAGGTATCAGTACTGGGATTCGCATCATTCTAGTGAACAAAGTTTTTAAATATGGATTCTCACCAATTTCCCCTATTATATTTTACATATTGTTCCTAGAAATATTAAAATTCTATAGAAATTGACAAAAATCTTATCCATTTTCGATTATCATTCGTGGCATAAAAATCTTTGACATGTTTTCTCTCCTTTTTTTCCTTCCTTGTGTTATTTCCACCGAAAGGTAAACCTAAAATTCAACTAAAACCCTCCGTTGATATTTTTGAGACAATCAAGCTTCGATTTAAAAAACAAAATACCCTACTTTTCTAAATGTTTATTTGTTTAATGTAAAGAATTAGAAAGTATGGATACAATACAAGATTTTTATACACAAAGGGCATCAGAACTGGAATTCACATCATTCTAGTGAATAAAATTTTTAAATATGAATTTTCACCAATTTTCCCTTTTATATTTTACACATTGTTTCTAGAAATATTAAAATTCAATAGAAATTGAAACTCAAACAATTTAATCAAATTATATAATCATAAGTCGAGATTCATTGTGTCAGACGTGATACATGCATGTGATTTGGTGCTCTGCATCTCTGACGTGTAATGTCAATCGTAAAATGACAAAAATCTTGTCCATTTTCAATTATCATACGTGGCATAAATATCTTTGACATGTTTTCTTGCTTTGTTTCCTTCCTCGTGTCATTTCCACCGAAAGGTAACCCTAAAATTGAACTAAAAACCTCCTTTGATTTTTCATAGACATAATCAAGCTTCGATTTTAAAAACAAAATACCCTATTTTTCTAACTGTTTATTTGTTTAATGTAGATAATTAGAAAGTACGGATACAATGCAATATCTGTATACACAAAAGGTATGTCAGTACTGGAATTCACTTCATTCTAGGGAGTAAAATTTTTAAATATGGATTTCCACCAATTTTCCCTTTTATATTTGACATATTCTTCCTAGAAATATTAAAATTCAATAGAAATTGAAACTCAAACAATTTAATTCAAATTATATAATCATAATAAATATCGAGATTCATTTGTGTTAGACATACTACTTGCATGTGATTTGGTGCTTTGCATCTCTGATGTGTAATGTCAATCATAAAATGACAAAAATCTTGACCATTTTTTATTATACGTGGCACAAAAATCTTTGACTTGTTTTTTCCCCCTTGTTTCCTTCCTTGTGTCATCCGGACTAAAATGTAACCCTAAAATTGAACTAGTAACCTCCATTGATATTTTAGAGACAATCAAGCTTCGATTCAAAAAACAAATCACCATACTTTTCTAATAGCTCGTTTGGTTCAATTCCATAGGAGAGTATTATATGTAATCCTGATGTAACAGACCGATTACAACGTTTGGTTGGTCTTATATAATGTAAAGATGATTATATTTTATAATCTTGATTATATCATTTGATATAATCAACGTTACATTACTAGAACTAATGAATGAGGATGTCTAATCAAGTAAAAAAGACACTATTGCCATTATAATTTTTTGATTTGACCAAAGTGCCCACCCATAAATGATGTTAAATATTAAATAATTACCACCATTAAATAATTAAAAAATAATTAATTATATAAAATATAAAAAAAAAATCCCCAATAAAAAATTATATTTCACCACTAAAAATATTAAAAATCCCATTAAATAATATTCCCGCCATTAAATATTAAAACAATTACCATGAGCACAAATTGAAAAAAATTACTTTGTGTAACATCCCAAATTGTGGGCTTAGAATATAAAGAATTAGTCTAAATTAAATAAACTACTAAGCTCAATAGAGCCAAATATCTTAACTCTTAAGCATAGCATGAGGAAAATGTTTAAGATAATTATATAAAAAAATATTTAAGGGCCTAGATATGTTGAGGAAATAGCATAAAATGTTATTATGGGGAGTTAGAGATATTATAAAGAGGTTTAGTTCCCTAAAAATGGCCCAAATAATTTTAAAGTTAATTTTGGGATTTAAAAGCCTAATTTCCTGAAAATTTGAGAAAAAATAGTTAGAAGTCATAATTTGACTTGAAAATTTCAAGAAAATTATTTTAAAGCCTGATGAAGCTAATTAAGGAAGAAAATCCTTAAAAAGTATTAAGATTAATTTATGGAAATTATATGATGAGTCAATACTGATTTAGAAAAATGAGGAAAATTAGTAACTTTACTCTTTAGACCCGAAAATCGGAATTAGGCTAAAAGTTAAGCCAAATTATGGAACCAAAAAGATTTAAGGTATTTTAAATTAGATAAAGGAGAAAATTTAAAGCCTTGTGAGTGAGTCCAATAAGATAACAATTAAAACAAACACACACTTACATACAGATGGCAACTCACGACACACACACACTTAACCACTTACCATTCAGCTTCTTCTCACAAGTACACCCACACATTTAGCATCTAATAAATCACTCCATCACCTCCTTCTCATCTCATTTAGACATTTCGGACCAGACAAAGAGGGAGAAAAAGAAAAAGAAGGCTGGAGACGGAGAGAGAGAGTTAGAGAGAAAGAGTGATCGGTGGTTGCCGGAAGAGGAAGAAGTCACCAGAAAATCTCAAATGCAAAGCTCAATCTAGACTAAGGTGAGTCTCCTTCACCCTTTCCCCACTTCGTTCATCTGATTTCGGGGTGTTATTGAAAACAAGTCCAAGGAGAAAGGAACAATGCGAAAATCTTACTGATGATACAAAACAATGTCTTACATATGCTTACAAAAAAAAACATTCTTACACCTATAAGGCCCAAAACATAACTGGGCTGAACAATGGGCCTCACCACAGATATGGGCCTAATTCCCTAATTCCTCTAATTTCTACACTCCCCCTCAAGCTTGGGGCTAAATACATCAATTGTGCCAAGCTTGTCAAGGAATCTGTACAAACTATCCTTGCCTACTGGTTTTGTCAATATATAAGCTTCCTGACTTGACGAACCCACATGCTTCAAACTAATCATATTACTTTGCACCTTTTCCCGGACAAAGTGACAATCTATCTCAATGTGCTTTGTCCGCTCATGAAAAACAGGATTAGAAGCAATGTGGATCGCAGCCTTATTGTCACAATATACATGCACAGGCATAGGATGTATAATTCGTAACTCTTTGAACAATCCCACAACCCAAGTAACTTCAGAAACAGCCGAGCCTAAAGCTCTATATTCTGCTTCTGCCGAAGAGCGCGACACGGTAGGTTGCTTCTTTGTCTTCCACATGATGAGAGACCCTCCTAGCTTCACTAAGTAGCCTGTCACAGAACGCCTAGTCGTTCTACAAGCTCCCCAATCCGAATCGCAAAAGCAATCCAGAGATAGGCCACCTGTCGAACTCATCAACACTCCTCTTCCCGGACTTTGCTTCAGATATCTGACCACATTCAATGCCGCAGCCATATGGGATTTTAACGGAACTTGCATGAACTGACTAAGAGTCTGCACAGAAAACGAAATGTCAGGTCTTGTAACAGTCAAATATATTAACCTACCTACCAAAGCTCTATAACGTTGGGGATTCTTCAACAAGTCCTCCTTCTTGTCCTTTCCTTCTTCATATGCTAGTAATCGCACATTTTGTGCCATAGGGACATCCAATGGCCTGCAACCACTCAACCCGGTGTCAGACAATAAATCCAGTATGTACTTGCGCTGGGACAACATGATCCCTTCATTTGACCTTGCTAGCTCAATACCAAGGAAGTACTTCATAGTACCTAAGTCCTTGATCTTAAAGCTATTGTGCAGAAATTCTTTTACTTGCCTTATCTTACCTTCATTGTTTCCTGTGATTAGCAAATCATCCACATATACAAGCACATAGACAACAGCATCATCATACACTTTAAAAAACAATGAATAATCAGACTTGCTTTGCCTAAAGCCTCCCTTAATCAAGGCAGTGGTCAATTTATGATTCCATTGTCTAGAGGCTTGCTTGAGCCCATAAAGTGATTTCCTCAACTTACATACCATGTTCTCCCCCTTACTATCAAAGCCGGGAGGTATCACCATGTATACCTCTTCATCTAAATCACCCTGCAAAAAAGCATTGTGCACATCCATATGATATAAATTCCAGCAATGTATGGCAGCCAATTTCAGCATAATACGAATAGTAGCTATCTTAATGACGGGAGAAAATGTCTCATGATAATCTATTCCCTCCCTTTGTGTAAAACCTTTAGCCACTAGCCTAGCTTTATACTTTTCTATCTCTCCATTGGCCTTGTATTTTATCTTGTAGACCCACTTGCAACCTATGGGTTTCTTGCCTTTAGGAAGATTAACAATTTCCCATGTTTGATTCTTCTCTAGGGCTTCTATCTCTAACCTCATTGCTTTTACCCATTCAATGTTTTGTTTAGCGTCTTCATAAGTAGTGGGTTCTACAATACCATCAATATTGCATAAGAAACACATATGGGAGGAAGAAATATTACCATAAGAAACATAGTTATCTATAGGGTATAAGCAACTAGTTTTAGACTTAGGGGAAGTAATCAAATTGCAAACATAATCTTGAGACCAAATTGGGGCTTTCCTTTCCCTCCTTGGTCTCTCATCAATTGACATGGATGGGTCTCTCAAGTGGTTTTCATCTTCAACATCAGGATTATTCAACTCAGTGGCATGCTCATCAATAGTAGAAATATTTAGATCAGAATCAGGACATACATGAGGTGTGATAGGCATGTTCATATCAGAATTAAGCGTACTAGTGTGAGAGCTAACATTGTACCTAGGTATGTCATCATCCATATCAAATAAAAATAAATCCTGTACATCCTTACTGATTCCCTTTCGGTCAGCTGGTATCATGTCCTTGAAGGGGAATCGGGATTCTTGAAAGACAACATGTCTACTTACCATTATGCACCTATCATGCAAATTGAGAAGTAGATAGCCCTTTTGATTAGCAGGATAGCCTAGAAAAGCACATGGGACTGATTTGGCTCCAAATTTGTCAGTGGTGGTCAAATCTGTAGCAAATGCCAAACAACCAAAAACTTTGATATGATGATAAGTAGGCTTCTTACCATAAACTCTTTCATAGGGTGTGAGATATCCCAAGATCTTAGAGGGAATGCGATTTATTAAATGGGTGGCCATTTTGACACACTCCCCCCAATATCTAATAGGAATTTGTGATTGTAAAATTAGTGCTCGAGAAACTTGCATTAAAGTTCTATGCTTCCTCTCGACTATTCCATTTTGTTCTGGTGTATATGGACATGAAGTTTCATGCACTACACCTTTGGAAAGAAAAAAGTCACGAAGAGCAGAGTTGGTAAATTCAGTGCCATTATCGCTTCTTACTCTTTTAATATTAAGACTGAATTGAGTGAGAACATATGCAAAGAAATTTTTGATATGAAGAGCAGTGTCTGATTTATGTTTCATGAGGAACACCCATGTAGCTCTAGAGAAATCATCTACAATGGTAAGAAAGTAAGTATGACCAGAATGTGTGGGGGTTCTATAAGGACCCCACACGTCCATGTGCAACAATTCAAAACATGCAAGAGTTTTAATGCAACTAGGAGAAAATGGCAATTTTGTTTGCTTGGCCTGAAAACAGATATCACAACCTTTAGTCATTGGAGAAGAATCCTTATTAACAAAACACAAATGTTTTAACACTGAATGGGGCGCATGCCCAAGTCTTTGGTGCAACAAGGACAAATCATTACATGAAGAAGTCACATTGACAACATTTGAAACAGTATTCACGACACAAGAAGTAACATGCTTAAGTTGTAAAATGTATAGCCCATAGACTAAGCTACCAGTCGCCTTCAACCTGCCACCCTGAAGGCCCTGTATCGAACAATAGTTAGGAAAAAATGCCACAATACATTCTTGTTCTTTTGTTAGTCGTGAAACAGAAATGAGATTAAATTGCAATCCAGGAGCATACAGCACTTCTTTAAGCAAAAAATTCTCAGAGAAAATTATTGTTCCTATGTGTGTTACCTTTACTGTGTGACCATTAGGTAGTTTTATGGTTTTAATTGGTCCTACATATGGGTGTGAATCTACCAATAATGATAAATCACTAACTAAATGTGTTGTTGCACCTGAGTCTATTACCCAATGTGTGTAGGTGTTAGTTTTAGAGATAGGATTAGGCAAACCTGTACCGGTGAGAGCATGGACAATGGAGTTTGCTTCTTCATCCTTTTTGAGGAACTCCAGCAGTCTTTCATACTGTTCCTGAGTGAAAGTGGGTGTTACTATGTTGGCTGTATGTACTGCTTTATCATTCTCTCGTGTGGTGGCAGCAGTTTCTTGATTAACAAACTTGTTCCTATTTCCTTTAAATTCTGGAGGGAACCCAATTAGATGCCAACACCCTTCCTTGGTGTGGCCTTTCCTTCCACAATGTGTACAATCGAGGCTTGAGTTACCTCTGCCTCGGCCTCGGCCACGTCCTCTTCCTCTGACAGCCATGACAGCACCCTCAATTGTAGTTTCCTTTGCTGAATGAGTGAGATTTTTTTGAGCTTCATTCTCAGATATCATGGCGTAAGCCTGATTCACAGTTGGAAGAGGTGACATGAGAAGTATTTGACTTCTAGCAGCTTCATAAGATTCATTGAGACCCATTAGAAATTGAAGCAACTTTTGTTGTTGTATAGCTTCAGCATACACCTTCGAAGTTGCACATTGACAGGAAGGAATGGGGAAAATGGCTGACTGTTCTTCCCACAACTCTTTCATTTTTGTGTAGTAGTGTGATACAGACAGTGAACCCTGGTGAAAAGAGCTGATCTCACGATGAAGGGAAAAAATTCTAGAGCCACTAACTTTATCATACCTTTCCTTAAGATCTTGCCATACAGAATGTGCTTCTTGAAAATAGATGACACTATTAGCTATTTCCTTCGAAACAGAATTGAGTAACCATGAAAGCACAATTGCATTACACCGTTCCCACTGGTCTTGCAGTCCTTGGTCTTGGGCTTCCTTTCTGCACGTCCCATTAATAAAACCGAGCTTGTGTTTCCCTCTGAGTGCAATCGTCATTGCTCTACTCCAAAGAGTGTAGTTCTCACTGCCCGTCAGAGTTTGCTGAATAATTCCAGCACCTTGTGTATCCGAAGGATGCAAGAAAAGGGGATGAGTAAAAGGTAGAGTATTCACAACTGAATCATTACCGGATTTGGTCTCTGCCATAGATGAGAAGCGACACTGGGTTGACCAATCGAAAAGGGAGAATCAATCCAGAAATCTTGGGAAAATTCAATTGTGAGAATCAGAGTCCCGATTCCTAATCCTATTTCAAATTCGCAGCTTTCAAATTCAAATTCGCGAATGATTGATCCGTCTCTTGTCAAAGAGATCAAGCGGGCTGTGTCGGTTCTATCGATGAAAGCGAGTTGCTAGCTTTAGCAGACGACCAAAATTACATCAACAAGCACAATTTCAGGATTCCAGCTAGCTTTAGCAGACGACCAAAATTACATCAACAAGCACAATTTCAGGATTCCATATGTGTGTGGGTCGAGGAATCTTGGAGAGGCATTGAGGAGAATTAGGGAAGGTGCTGCGATGATAAGGACACAAGGGGAATTATCAGGTTCTGGTAATATTGCTGAGACAGTGAGAATCGATTCCCAGCTCCGAGCAATCGAATCGCTGTACGGGGTCGATCTCGGTTCTTGGATCGCCGCCGTGCGTTGTGCCGTGGCTGGGTCTTGGCGTTTGCTGTGCGGTGGCTGGTTCTTGGGTCGCCGCCGTTCGTTGTGAGGTGGCTGGGTCTTGGTGGTTTGCTGTGCGGTGGTGGGTCTTGGTGGTTTGCTGTGCGGTGGCTGGTCTCAATTCTTGGACCTCCGCCGATTCTTTGGTTCGGTGGTGACTCCGTACGGCCGTCTGTAGTGGCGGTTCTTGGATATCCCACTGGGTATTGGGCCGTTAGTATCGGCAGTATGATTCCCTTCTCTCAAGGCCTGGCTCTGATGCCATGAAAACAAGTCCAAGGAGAAAGGAACAATGCGAAAATCTTACTGATGATACAAAACAATGTCTTACATATGCTTACAAAAAAAAAACATTCTTACACCTATAAGGCCCAAAACATAACTGGGCTGAACAATGGGCCTCACCACAGATATGGGCCTAATTCCCTAATTCCTCTAATTTCTACAGTTATTTGGGTGAAATTGGTTGCTGGAATTGGGTGTCTTTGGTGAAAACGTTTCTGTCATCTTGAGAGCTTGAGTGATGAGCTTGCATGTCGATTTTGAGTGATTTTTTGGGGTTTCTGTGGTTCTGTCACTTAAGCAACGTATCAGGCATGCATTGTTGAAGCTTTTGGAGTTGAAATTCTTGAGGTTATAAGCTGTGATTTGTGGTTGCATGTCCATTTTTCTTCTTGTTCTTGCAACCGAAAAACAGAGAGTGCACATGCATGAAGTTACAGAGGTCAAAACTTAAGTTTTTGAGTGGATTTGATTCGGTTCTTTTGAGGATTAGAGAGTTTAATATGTGTACTATGAGATAGAATCAAGGAGAGCTCAGTTTAGGAAGAGAAAGGTCGAGTTTTTGAGGATTTAGTGACAGGGGATCGATTCTGTAAGTGTCACTACTGAGGCAGATGAATTTGGGCACGGTTTTGATCAGGAAAATCATGTCCATTGTTTGTGAAATTTGGCAAGGAAATAGTACACATCATAAGTTTTAAAATAAGTCCTATAATGTATTGATTGGATATCTAGAATAGAAGTTATGATTTTTGGAAATTTGGTCAAAAACTGGGAACACTCTGTGTTCCAGATTCTTGACAGTGAGTAAATAGGCAAATTACAAGAGGTTAATCTAGTAATTTGTCAATGCGATTATTTTTCCCTCAAAATGGACTTATATATCTTTCAATAAAGTATTAAAACAGAGAAATTGGATATGTAAATTGTAAGTTATGAATTTTCAAACTTTGAGTAGAAAATCGGGAAAATCCTTACTCTTAAAATGGTTAGTCAGTTTGATCATGGAATTTGGGAAATTATGTCCATGATTTGATACAGGACATTACTTTTCTTTTACAGAGGTTTAAAAGAGCTTTAAGTAGGAACTTGAACCACCTCATTTGGATTTTCCTGGCTTAAGATATGATTTTTCAAAGTTTCCTAAAAATTGGTGGCAGATTATGTTTAAGTCTGAAATTTTCCAGTTTTTGAAGAAAATGTGATTAGGGGATGATTTGAGAGTTTTGGGACAAATTTGAGGGGCTAACTTAATTGAATTAAATGTTGATCCATTTGAGCCTTCCCTTGAGCCTAGAATGGAAAATGAATATCCTATGAGTTTTCAAGAGGAGTTAGTGTAGGATTAAGCTCATAGCACAATTTAGACCGATTGGGATTGAAATGAATATTTATAGCAAAGTTAAAGAGCTAATTGAAAGATTTAGAGTTTGGGATCATCAGGAGAGATTAATTATATATGCAAAGTATCCCAAAGTTTGTGTATTAATCTGCCCTTTACATTAATACAATGGTTAATAGGATTTGGCTTTTGCTATCAAGCAAAGGAAACACAAGCAAGAAGAAGTAAGTTTGGAAGAAAGCTTCGAAAAGTAGTAAAACTTACTCTTATATAGTTTGTGCTTAGTTGCTTGCATATTTATTTGCCATGTATATGCCTTTGAACATGTAATATCCTTATTGAGTTGTGCCATGACCATGTGTATGTACTTGTAAGGTGTTGTTCTTATTTAGCTATTTACATGCATAGTTAATTACCATTGCATATTATATATTAAGTTGATGTTTTACTATTGAGATTTCCCCAAATCTCACCCCTTTTCTCCTATATACCAATAGTAAGGGCAAATACTTTTAAAGGAAATGGCAGGCTAGTGGAGGAAGCTTGAAGGTGGATACTCTAAAGAAGCCATTAGTTATGGGTGTTTTGTACATTAATTATCTTAATGGCTTATTGTATATAGGTGTATGCGTAGCTCAAATTATTAAAGTTTATTCTAATTTAAGGTGTGTAAATATAGTTTTGTAAGGGCATGTATCTAACCTCCATAAGGAGGAGTATGTGAGCTAAGCACCAGCCCAAGGTAAGTGCCATGGAATTATCATGGCCAATATAGTAGTAGTAGTAGTAGTGAAAGTAGTACACATAGATGTAGTATACCATGCTTAAATAAAGAAATGGAAACAGGGCATTTGCATATGAGCCCATAGTTAACTAACTATAGACTAGGATAAGAGCAAGTAATACTCTGATAATAATAAATGAAGATAAAGGATTTTTGAACCATAATGAAGAGTTGAACCAGTGATTAACTGTTTCAAAGAGTTTTAAATTTTTTTAGAAAAGTTCATTCATTTACAGGTTCGAACCTTGTGTTTGGGCTGGCCTTTCAATTATTTATGAAAATATTTTCTTCCCATGATCAAATCTTGCTTAGTGGTTCGAATTCATTATATTTAAAGCTCACCTGACTAGAAGGAGAGTAGGGTGTTACACTTTGAACCCAACGTGTACATTATACATATATGTGTGGATATAGTTAATTTTGTCTCTTGCTATATATATATTTTTTTTGATAGAAAAAGATAATCTACAAACACATCAGAAGCTATCCTCCTGAATCAACATGAAATCTCATCCTAGTTACATCATTAAATAAAAAGGTAGTAATAGCATCAGGGGGCGAATATGTGATATGAAGATCAATCGCCATCTTCCAAGCTTCTTTAGCCATAGAGTCTGCAACTGTGTTAACATCCCGAGTGCAATGTGAAATTTCCACTTCCCAATCTCTATCCAGCAACGTTTGAACCTCCTCAATCAGTCCACAATCAGGGTGTTCCTGAGCTACCTTTCCCTGAATCAGATCCATCACTTCTCTACAGTCAGACTCAATCATGATCTGTCTGTAACCTCTATCCCATGCGACCTTAAGTCCCCACAAAACACCCCATGCTTCTGCAGATACTATTGTTCCTCGCCCGATCTGATACATAAACCCCATCAAATATTCTCCATTGTGATCTCTCAACACACCTCCACACGTGCACGTGCCTAAGTTGTCCTTTCTAGAACCATCGGTATTAATCTTCACCCACCCAAACGGTGGTGGTGCTATATTATTTTCATATATTCTCATTGTTTGTGTAATCCAATCACACATTTTTATGTATATACACCATCTTTCTTTAATGACAAACCAAACAAATTCATATAATCATTATTATGTTGCATTACGTTTCATTACATTACCTCCAATTTTGTGAACCAAATGGGCACTAAATGTTTATTTGTTTAATATCAAGAATTGGAAAGTACGGATACAATGCAAGATTTTATACACAAAAGGTATCAATACTGGAATTCACATCATTCTGGTGAATAAAATTTTTAAATATGGATTTTCACCAATTTTCCATTTTATATTTTACATATTGTTCCTAGAAATATTAAAATTCAATAGAAATTGAAACTCAAACAATTTAATTCAAATTATACAATCATAATAAATGTCGAGATTCTTTTGTGTTAGACATAATACATGCATGTGATTTGGGGCTCCGCATCTCTAACGTCTAATGTCAATTATAAAATGACAAAAATCTTGTCCAATTTTTATTATCTTACATGGCATAAAAATTTTTGCTTGTTTTCTTGCCTTGCTTTCTTTCTTGCGTCATTCCCACAAAAACGTAACCCTCAACTAAACCAGAAGCTTCCATTGATTTTCCCACAGGTCCCAGCACTACAAAAAAAACTGAAAATTTTGTCACTAATCTGTCACAAATTTCATCGCTAATCCATCCCTAATCCCTCACAAATTTCGCCACTAAAATTAGCAACGGAATTTAGGGATGGAATTTTTTCGTCACTAAATTAGCGACGGAATTACATTCCGTCGCTAACTTTCGTCACTAATCCGTCTCTAATTCCGTCACTAAAATTTAAATTAGCGACGGAATAGAGACGGAATCACATTCCGTCGCTAAATTCCGTCACTAATCCGTCTCTAATTCTGTCATTAAAAATTAGCGACGAAATTTTTCCGTTACTAATTTAGCGACGGAATAGAGATGGAATCACATTCCATCGCTAAATTCCGTCTCTAATTTTGTCATTAAAAATTAGCGACAGAACTTAGTGACGGAATTTTTCCGTCACTAATTTCCGTCACAAATAATTAATTTTTTCAATAATTATATTTTTTTATAATTATAAATTTGTTAAATAATTTAAATTTTAAATTATTATAAATTTATAATATAAATATTAAAATAAATAAATAAAATTATTAATTCAAATTTATTTTTGAAATTGAAATTATAATATAATATATTTTAATTTTTAATAATATATTATATACAAATAAAAATAAAAATTTTATAAATGCAAACAAAAAATAAAATATATCATAAAATGAATAAAAAAGATATTAATAATAATAATTTAGGTAGAACATTTACATAAAATAAAATAAGAAAACTAAATTCAAATATTTAATAATAGATTAAATTTTGTATTTCTAATTTCGTTTGCAAAGCAAAATATATATATATATATATATATATATGATTTTGAATTTAAATTACACGGGTTCTTCTTAGCTCAACTGACAAAGGCACTGACACACACGTGAGAGGTCAAGGCTTCGAATCCCAACTTAGTCACAAAATGCAACCAATTTGTGACTTGGACACGTGGCGCGCGATAGAGGGTGACACGTGGTGATTGACCGGGACACGTGGAGGGTGGAGGCGAGGTGGTGGCGGCTGACGGGGACACATGGTTGGCGGTGGGTACACGTGGTGGCCGCCAGCGAGGGACATGTGGAGGCTTGTTGGGAGGACATGTGGGAATTTAAATTATATAAAAAAAATATTTTGCGATGAATTAGAGACGGAAATTTCGTCGCTAATTAGTGAATTCCGTCTCTAATTAGAGACGGAATTCAGCGACGGAATTTTCCGTCGCTAATTCATCTCAAATTAGCGACGGAATTTAAAATTCCATCTCTAATTAATTAGTAACGGTTTTTTTACTGACAGAATAAATTCCGTCGCTAATTTGGTTCCATCACTAAACTAATTAGTGACGGAAATTTCATCGCTAATTTGATGTTTTTTTGTAGTGCAGGATTGAAACCTAGCTTTGAATACCAGGATTGGGTTTTAGATTTTTCAAGGGACACCCCCGAGTGGTAACAGAGCCTATTTGACAAGAAAGCTATAAACTGTCAGAATCATGATCAGGTGTTCTCACTGCATGAGACTGTAGATGAAGTGCTGGCTCTAATGCCGACATGACCAAGACAGCTAGCCATCATTGCCGGTTGCACATTCGAGAGGCTGATGCATAAAATGTACTATGAGGTATTAACGGTGTCCACCAGAGCTGGATACTCCGACTTTCAACCCATGGTCCTTTTTTCTAACTCTTTACATGTTTAAAGTACATAATTAGAGATGACAGGTGATTTGTAAGATTTTTATGGCAAAAGATATTAGTATTCAAATTCACATCATTCTTGTGAATTCAATTCTTAAATATGAACTTTTACCGATTTTCCTTTTTTATATTTTACATATTGTTCCTGAATATACTAAAATTCAATAAAAATTGAAACTCAAACAATTTAATTTAAATTCTATAATATTAATAAATGTCAGGATTCATTTGTGTTAGACATTATACATGCATGTGGTTTGGGTCTCTGCATCTCTGACATTTTAAGTCAACCATAAAATGAAATAAATCTTGTCCATTGTCGGTTATATCTTATGTGGCATATATGAAAAACTTGGACCTGTTTTTTCACCTTACTTCCATCCTATGTGTCATTCCCACCCAAATGTAATCCTAAACTGAACCAAAAACCTCTTCAGAGACCATCGCAATATTGTTCCTAAAAATATTAAAATTCAATAAAAATTGAAAATCAAATAATTTAATTTAAATTCTATAATAGTAACAAATGTCAAGATTCATTTGTGTTAGAAATTATACATGCATGTGGTTCGGGTCTCTGCATCTCTGACGTTTTAAGTCAACTATAAAATGATATAAATCTTGTCCCTTTTCGGTTATATCTTATGTGGCATAAAAAACTTGGACCTAATTTTCTCGCCTTACTTCCATCGTATGTGTCATTCCCACCCAAATGTAATCCTAAACTGAACCCAAAGCCTCTTCTGAGACCATGACAATATTGTTCCTAAAAATAATTAAAATGAAAATCAAACAATTTAATTTAAATTCTATAATAGTAATAAATGTTAAGATTCATTTGTGTTAGAAATTATACATGCATATGATTTGGGTCTTTGCATCTCTGACGTTTTAAGTCAATCATAAAAAGCTATAAATCTTATCCATTTTCGATTATATCTTACGTGACATAAAAAACTTTAACCTGTTTTCTCGCTTTGTTTCCATCCTTGTGTCATTCCCACCAAAATATAATCCTAAATTGAACAAAAACCTCTTCAGAGACCATCACAACATTGGATTTTAAAAAATATTAAACAGTTTAAAACAAAATATTTTGATGACTTTACTGTTTTAAGTTAAACGATTCAATTTTTTATTTATTACACCAACTATATTGGGTCTAGTGGGCAAAACTAACAAATTAAGATAATTTAAATTTTAGAGAGGTACTCACATTTAATCTAACCAACTTCGAATATAATTGCATCTAATACGAGATCACATGTATCTTGAAGGAAAAAATCATTTATTACCATGGGCTTTGGTCTATGGTTTTATTTAAACCCAGACCTCCCTTTTTTCTGCATCCATTTCCTCTATGTCTCCCTCTAATGCATTAATTTTTCTTTGTTCCGTTTCTCTTTTCAGTTTTGCATAGAAGAGAGCGAAGACATATACATTATGAACTTAATCATTTCACTACCATTATTATGGTATCTTCCTTTTCACACCATGCCTCACCTCTCCTTTTAATTAATCAATCTTTTTTTTTTTTTTTATGGTTTATGCAATGGACCATTTTTGGCCTTCAGTGCACCCACCTTCCAGGTATCCGGCGTTAACCTGAAGGCCAACGCCGGATTTACCGACATGGGCCCCCGACAACCGACTAGTCCTGGCGCCCCCAATCTGATAGGCCCGACAGGAATTTACCTCTTTGAGGCGCCCCAGGGGAGAGAGCTCCCAACGGAAATTCTCTACACCTTCCGTTTCCTGGGATCGAACCCAGGAACGGATTGGTGTGGCGCAGATGCCTACCCATCTGCGCCAACTTCTGTTGGTTTAATTAATCAATCTTGTTTGCTGGTTCATTGTGTGTATAAGGGGGGAAGAAAGTCAAACCTCCACGATTACCCTTAAAAACATCCTAAGAACCAAATGCGAAATCCAACTTCTGATTAATTTGATATGATTTTTTCTTTTTAGACTTTCCCCTTTATTTAGTTATTACTTTTATGGCATGGACCACTTGTTTTTGATACCGTAGTGAAGACCGGGTTTGCTTTATTCGTTTGTTTTCTTTGAGAGAGTGTGCGCCTATATATATATATATATACACCCCTAGAATCCACAAAACCTAGAAGAACACAGAAGAGGGGAAAGTTAGGCAGAGGAGAAAGAATTAGTGTCTCTTCTGTGAGTGAGATAACTAGAAATGATGAATTTTTCAATTGGAGGTGGTGGTAAAGGCTCTAACAATCCCTGCAGAAAAAAGATCTACCATCGTCACACTCCCTTTCAGATTACACAGCTTGAAGTGTAAGATTAATTGTTCTTTCTCGTCATTCGATGGTCGTTTTTCAATTTTTTGAGGCATTTTTCATTGTTTAATTTTCATTAATTATAATCTCTAGAACTAATTTTAATTTTGACTTGTGCCACTTTAAAGGTTCCAAAGGGAATCCATTGTTTTCATTCTACCACAAAGAGGATAAATACTCTTCTTTTCTTTGTGCTTATGTGATGCAATATTGGGGTTTTGCTCTATTGCTCTTCTTTTGAACTGATTTTAAGAAAATCACTCCGTCTATTTATTTTAGGGGAAAGGGCTATATATTATTGAGAAACGCGAGATTTTAAATTCAAATTTGTGTAAAATACCAAAAATATTTTTGGGAGACCTGCCTCCTATTTGAAGCCTGTCCAGGCTCGAATCTGGATTAATCAGAGTCCTAAAACATAATTAAATAAAATTATTTTAAAGAAGCGATTTTGTTTCTCTACATATTTCAAAATGATCTTGAATCGGATGAGTGTGCTTGATTTTTTTTTTTTTTTTGAAAAAACATGATAATTGAAAGGAAACAAAGATCTACGGAACCAGTTTTAGTGCTCATCATAGTGATGAGCACCATGGTGTCCATCATCACTGTGGTGAGATCTGCACCATTCAAATACGGTTTCAACAATCTAGATTTAACATTTCTGATTGATGATTTTTAAACTTTTTTTTTTTTTTTTGCCAAACTCAAACATTTCTTTTGAAAAAATGACTTTTTTTTATTTTATATTTTTTATATATATTAAAATATGTTTAAAAAAATAAAAGAAAAAGAAAAACGAAATCTGACTAGATTTTGTGCTAAGTGATAAGCACCTAAACTCAATCCGAAGATCTACCTGTCCATATTAACTTCATTTGTTTTCTCTGATGTATTCCTTCTGATCGAGATTGTCCCTTAAAAATTATATACAATACCCCTTATCATTTTTTTCATTTTTGAGCATTAGTTTATTGATAAGATTATACATCCATGACTTGAACTCAAAACAGCAGATTAAATATTAAAAATTAAACAAGCACAAATTTTATTATTTATAGTGTTTGCACATAGTTTCATTTCTGTATTTGCCACTAAGACCGTGTAACTAGGGGTGAGCATCGGTTTTTCGGTTCGGTTTTCAGTAAAAACCGAACTACCGAAATAAAGGAAATTCTGAAATCGAACCGAAACCGAACAATCGAAATAACCGAACCGAAATTATTCGGTTCGGTTTCGGTTTTGTAAGAAAAAACTGAAATTTTTTTAACCTTCATTTTTTATTTCAAATATCTAAATTTTCAACCAACAAAAATTAATACAAATTATAAAACTGAATAACCTCATCAAGATCCAAAGAAAAATGATATAAAACAAAGGATAAACAACATATTACATATATGATCAATGTAGTTTGGAGTACCCAATATCTCAATAATGGAACCAAAAATAGGAAGGTTTTTTAGAGATGCAGAATAATTGTATTCAATATTACTTAATCCAAAGAAAGTATAACAAAAATTCAAAAAGATGAATATCTAATGATATATCATTCTTTGTCTTGCATCCGGTTTTTCGTTGGTGGCAAACTCTTTTAACATTTTCGGTTTTTCGGTTTGAACCGAAATTTTTTTGAAAAAACCTAACTGAACCGAAAAACCGAAGAAAACTGAACAAAAAAAACCGAACATGCACCGAACACCGAAAAAACCGAACCGAAAAGACTGAAATTGATTCGATTCGATTCTATTCGGTCTTCGGTTTTGGTTCGGTTTTGCTTACCCCTACCTGTAACCTATAGAAAATAACATGTGCCATAAACATGTTTTAGTAACCTTATTACACCGTACATCCTTCATGGTATATATCCAGATAATGGATAGACATTCAGGATGCCTGAGTGTTTGTATATATATTGTTATGTTGTATTAGAAATTTACTTAATTAAACTCCTTTACTAGTCTCATATTTAATTGGGATATTATTTTTAAAATGAA
Organism: Inga oerstediana; assembly: GCA_963210345.1. Classification (NCBI taxonomy): domain Eukaryota; kingdom Viridiplantae; phylum Streptophyta; class Magnoliopsida; order Fabales; family Fabaceae; genus Inga; species Inga oerstediana. The sequence continues at coordinate 87,747,375 of OY723400.1, read as the reverse complement.
GATTTTTCAAGGAATGTCCTCACCCAGATGAAAACCAACGACGCCAGTTAGGCAGAGAGCTTGGTCTTGATCCCAATCAAATCAAGTTTTGGTTTCAGAATAAGAGAACTCAAACAAAGGTGCCCTTTTTTAATTGCTTTACCCAAAAGAATAAATTCTTCTAATTAATTACCATCCTATAACTTATAGTGTGTGTGTATATAATAGTGATCATAATGATACAATTTACTTACATTTGCAATTAATTAATGTTTAGACTCAACATGAGCGAGAAGATAATGCAATACTTCGTGCTGAAAATGAAAGGATACAATGTGAGAATAGAGCATTCAGAGAGGCACTGAACGACATGATTTGCCCCTCTTGTGGGGGTCCACCCTATGGCAAAGAAGAACTTTCCCTCCATTTCCAAAGGCTGCACCAAGAGAATGTTCAACTCAAAGAAGAGGTTACTTCATTAAATATATACATAGAATATTCAGATTTGATTGTTATTTTTTTTCTACATATATAAAATGAGATATTGAGGTATTTTGCATTATTCATGAGATATTCTACAAAGTTGGTTTAATGTCTTTTGATTGATGCGAGTTATTTTGTCGTTTATTTTTAAGAGAAAATTAATCTTTCTATTCTCTGTAATTTTGATTCAATTGTAATTAGCTTACTCTTTACATTTTGACTTACTATAACTTAGTCCCTATAGTTTTGACTTATTTGAAACACGATTCTTAGGTTTCAATCATTACAACTCAGTCCCTAAAATTCTAATATTTGAAACTTTAGTTCTTGAGTTTCATCAAATATAGGGACTTGTAAGGTTAAACTTTAGGAATTGAGTTGTTTCAAGTTAAAGTTGAGGGACTAAATTATAATTGAGTTAAAACTATAAGAATTGAGTTGAATTGAGTCAAACTGTGAAAATTAAGTTAGGATCAAGTCAAAACTATAGTACTAAATAATTAATTTTCCCTTTGTTTAGCTATTTTTTCCCCTAATAAAGCAAATTATAATGATGATGAGTTTTTTTTTTCCAGTATGAGAAAGTATCAAACATGCTTGCGAACTGCATTGGCAGACCAATACCAGAACTGGATTCTTCTGGGGATCATTCCTCAGCCGGATCTCCGCCGGTGGCAGCTTGGTCACCGGGAAATCCCCTGGACCAGGAGAGTACTGAAAGTCCAAGTCTTGACCTGGACTTAGTTTCAGCCATTACAGTCTCAGATGAAAACATGTTGCCGTCCTTAGTGGGAGAAGTGACAGACGTGGAAAAGGATATGATGCTAGAGGCAGCTCATAACGCCATGGATGAATTACTGAAGCTTATGCCTATTGATCAGCCCTTATGGATCAAGACTTCGATTGGTAGTGGACAACTTATTCTTCATCGTGAGAGCTATGAAAAGTTGTCTAATAGGGCCAATCACTTCAGAAGTTCAAGTGCTCGTCTAGAAGCATCAAAAGAATCGCGAGTGGTCTGGATGAATGCCATGAAGTTGGTTGATATGTTCTTAGATCCGGTCAGTATAGTACTTTTAAAACACCTGAATTCATTCATATATATGTAGCTTGAAATTAAAGAAAGGGGTTCATATCATTATCCGTTTGTATAATTTGATCAAATTATAGTTTTGACCTTTGTAGTTTTAAATTGTTAGTTTTAGTCCCTTTAGTTTCTCAAAGATTTAGTTTGAGTTTAACGACTAGTTCTAATATTTTTGACAAGTTTTGGTTTTAATTTCTATACTTAAAATCAGACCAAATCCGTATGAAAGGATAGAGACCAATATCAATGATTTGAAATTATAGAGACCCAAATCAAAATTTGAAAGGACTAACAAAGATGTTAACCTTTAAAGAATCTTTGTACCTGCAAATATTTTTATTAGATTTTTAATGACTTACTTTGAAGCTATATACCCTTAATTCATCTTTCCATTAGTAGATACGTGACTTTAATATAATCTAGCTAGGCTAAGACCTGAATTCATTCATATGCATGTGTAATGATTTTGAAGAACTCCCCCTAGCTAGCAGATGAAATTTGGATGGTCCAAATCTGCACCGTTTAGATCTATCTCATGGGTTGGGGAGCTCCAAACTAGGTCCATTCATTCATATGTAGCCTGAAATTAGAGAATCTTGGCAACTGCATTATTATTCATTAGACTTTTAATGACTTGCCTCGAGGCCATAGTATACCCTTAAGTCATCTTTCATTTAGTCCACTTGGTACTTAATATATATTTTCTAATGTATCTTTGTGTAGGACAAGTGGGTCAATATGTTCCCCACAATTGTTAGAAAAGCTGAAATACTTGAAGTGCTTAATGTTGGAGCATCAGGAAATCGATCTGGAGCTTTGCAACTGGTAATATATCTATATATCTATATATATATAATTGTTATAGGTTGAGTTTGTTGGTATATATACATTTTACGTATCGGTTTTGAAAGTAATGATGAGAGGTTCAAATTAAACTGTTTGATACACACAACACTAAGTGCAGATGTATGAAGAGATGCACATTATATCACCAATGGTGGCAGCTCGAGAGTTCTGCTTCATTCGCTACTGTCAGCAAGTAGAGGCAGGCGTGTGGGCCATAGCTGACGTGTCATTCGATTCCTTGAGGGAAAACATCCCCATCTCTTGTACTTGGAAGTTCCCTTCTGGTTGCCTCATTCATGACTTGTCCAATGGCTTCTCCAAGGTTAGTCCTACCTATATATACACATATATGCTTCTGAAATAAGTAGATGGATTCATGCCAACTATATAAAACAAAGGATTTATAAGCAACTATTAACTTAATGTTAGTTAAAATTAGTTATTTCTTGTAAAATTTCAAAATAACCCTTACTAAAGTCATTAATTAGTTAAAGTTGTTTGTTTAATTTAATAAGGTTGTTGTACTACTCCCAGAACCACTCGTAGACAGGCTAAAGGTTTTTCTACACAAATCTATGTATCCCCCAAAGGCTAGTAGTAGGGAAAAAGAGCCTTAATTTGTGGATACTCGGACTTGTAGTAGGGAAACCCATAGCTTGTGATGAATGCTTCTGACACTGGTAGAGCACTCTTTTTACTAAATTAAACTTAGAGACAACCATTTTTTCTCAGAAAATATCATTAAGATCCCAACTAATAAGGAAAATATTATCAGAGGAAGTCTCATAACTTATCAATAGTAATTCTTTCAGTTATCAATGAGACTTTTCTAAAATTATTTTCCTTAGTTAGGACTTTAATGATATTTTCTCATTTTTTAAAAAACAAAAAGCCACAAACTTTCTGCATTGGCTATTACACAACCAATCTAGATATGACACTTCTACACACATTTTACAACCGGTGTAATAAAGTCCAATATCCCAATTACAGAACCGGTGTTAGATGGCCTAGCTATTTAACCTTGTAAAAAGGTCTTTTGAGCACTAATGTATAGTTGGAAAGTTTTATACTTAGTTAAAGATACTTAAGTGGGAGAAAAACTAATACTTTGAACAAAACATATTTGTAGGTGTTGCTTATGATGATATAAGTACGGAAGGGAGTATAATACTAGTATAACAAAGCTTTAGGTACACTAATAATATGATTTGCCTTGTTGTACTGTGTTGGATAGGTTACTTGGATTGAACATGTTGAAGTGGACGATAAAACCCAAACACAGAAGCTTTTCAGAAATCTCATTTCGGAAAAACTTGCTTATGGAGCAGAAAGATGGGTGGTCACACTTCAAAGAATGTGCGAACGATTTGTGTTTGCCTTGGATAAATATACTCCACTCCAAGAAGCTCGAGAAGGTCAGTCTCTCCATCATCTTGATCATCAGTTAGTTTCTTCACTATATACCACTCTGGTCCTATTTATAAATCCAAATTACCTAATTCACACATATCAAGAAAAATTAGTTAACTCAATAAATATGGACTAAATTGATAATTTTTTTCAATTTTACCCTCATTTATTGTTAGAATATATTAATCTACTACTGGTGGATTAGGGCTCGAGCCCGAATTAAAAGGGGTTATTATGCAAATATGGAGAAATATGTGTTCATAAAGAGAGATATTCTCTTATGAGTTAAAAGTTATATATATTGCCATATAACCATATATTTAACAGCTACATCTATTCCTATATAACCTTATGTACGTACGCTATATATAGGATGTGGGATTGTGAGAGTACTAGGATTGAATAATGCACACAATCCTCCCTCTAAAAGGATCTCTCATAAAAGTGCTCTCTTCTCTAACTCTCTTTTGGTATATTTGCTGTGTAACCTAGTTAATTGGAGTCCGCATCGGTGCTTTAATTTCGTGTGGGTAATTCAGTAAGTCAATTGGATTCTAAATATGCCCGAAATTCTTGCATTTATGAATGAGTATTTTTCACCTCTTTCTTCTCTCTGCCTTTAGCGGGGGCAAAATTGTAATACTCTGACAGTATACTTATAATAAAAAATCAATTTTTTTAATACTATCATAGTGTTATATTTATAAACCCCAATTCTTTAATTATCCATTATTGTTCTGCAGTGATAAGTTCTAGAGACGGAAGGAGAAGCGTAATGAAGCTTTCTAATCGAATGGTGAAGGACTTCTGTGAAGCTATGAACATGAGAAAGAAGGAGTTCCCAGATTTTTGCGAGGCGAGTAACAGTGGAGTTAGGGTTTCTGGTAGGAGAAATAGAAACAAAGAAAGAGGTCAACCTGAGGGGGTGGTAATTACAACTTCAACCTCATTCTGGCTTCCATTTAGGCATCAGACTGTGTTTGAATTCTTGATAGATGACAAAAGGCGAGGTCAATGGGATGTTCTATCTCGTGGGAACTTACAAATTCACCAAATTGCTCGCATCTCCAATGGATCCCATCCTAGCAACTGTATCAGAATTATCCAGGTACATCCCTATAATATAAGGAACAAATCCCTATTATCTGAAATTTTAAACTTGTCTTTCCATTTTTATCCACATTGAATATTTATCACTCATGATCTTCCCGTAATAAAATTTCATCCATTATCTCTCATATATCCTCTTTATAAATAAAGATATAATTGAAAAGAATAATACATATTTAACACAATTATGACTTTTAACTAATATTTTGAACTATGTGATATATCTGTTTCTAATAAAAAGGATCCAAGGGAATATAAAGAAATCATTGTCATTTTCTTTAGTTCATCCGATGGATGATAGGATTTTTCTCCTCTCTATCTTTTATTTTCTCCCAACTTTTTTCTTCGTCCAAACATTATCCCTATCATGCCATTATCTAATATTTGTTGTTAATGTTAAATATTGTTGATGTGGAGAAGCCTTTGATTCCCAATAATGAGAGGAATATGATCATTCTTCAAGAGACTTTCACTGATAGCTTGGGATCCATGCTCGTGTATGCTCCCATCGACCTGCCAATCATAAATATGTGTGTGAGAGGAATGGACACTTGCCTTATGCCGATCCTTCCGTCGGGCTTCGTCATCTCCAGCGACGGCCACTGGGGTCGCCATCGCCGTCCATTATCGTTTGCCGGAGATTCTTCTAGGAGCTCATCTGAATCGAGCTCAAATAATAACGACGGCGCCTCATCGTCAGCACCACCATCAGGAGGAAGCCTTGTGACGGTGACTTTCCAGATTCTGGCATGCAAGAACGAGGACGAGGCAGTGAGGAACCTTAATGTTGAAACTGTCTCTGTTATCAACTCTATCCTCACATCCGCTGTTGATAACATTAAGGAGGCTTTCAACTGTGCAGGTCTCGATTGATCATTTGAGCTTTTGGAGATATATATATATATATATATATCTTATGAATGTAGGATCATGTTTGAGTTTGGTTGCAGACAAACAAAATGTGGCGTAGATCGCAAAAAGCATCCCCTATCGTGGATCATCGTGTTATGTTTGTGTCGGGTGAATGATACTCTATATCACCTTGATGATGTTTCTTTTTCCTTAATTCAATAAAGTCGAGGGATTATATGTGATGTCTCACGTCAGTGATGCTTTTTTTAATATTTGCCTTTTCTTTTCCAATTTTTTCTTTTTTTTTTGGGTAAAAGCACACATACATAACTGTTTTTCTTTCTAAAATCTCCGAAGAAATTAAAACGCATCTCTTCTCGATTTGACTTTTTCAAATTTTGTGAAAGCAAATGATACCATGTGGGCTAATCGGGATTTAATTTTACTTATCTTATAAAAATTGACTAGTGTAATCAAACTCCCTATTCTACTCAATTAGACGTGTTTCTTAAATGTGAAATTTGTTAAAATTGTAGTAAATGCCGCTGTTGAAATGATAAATACCTTTATAAATGTTGTCATTTACTTTATAAATGTAATCAGTGATTAAAACATTATATCATTACTTGTAAAATTTGACAGGTATAGCCAAATTCCCACTCTCCTACTCAATTAGTTGTGTTTTCTCAAATATGAAAATTGTTAAAAGATATAGTAAATGTCATCATTGGAATGTTCAATACCTTTACAAGTGTTGTCATTCAATTCACATTATAACCATACTCGACTTTTTTTTTTAAAGAAAAACTGGAATCCATTAATAACTTAAAAGAGCAATCACAAGATTATATATATTAGGTTTAAAGTGTAAATTTGCTTTGAAAGATTTTGCTAAGGAGTAATATTATCCTGAAAGTTTTTTCAAATTCATTGTCACCCCAGAAATTTCAAAACGTAGTAATGTCATCCCATACCGTTAAAAAATTAACGTTGACCATTAACTTTTTAACAGAAAAAGCAATATTGCTCTATTTTAACACTTCTGGGCAATATTGAACATAATAAAACTTCCAACGTAATATTTCTCTTTAACGAAAACTTTCGAAGTAAATTTACAACTTGATCCTATATATTATTATGCAATATATTTGTTATATATAATTATAAGTTCTATTTAAATGTTAATTGATCTAGGCTAAGATTTGAGAATTTATTATCCATGTATGTATTGACGATGATTTCGTAGACTAGATACTTTCCCAGCATTAGAGTCGGGAAATCGGGCCAAGCCCGTTTAAGCCTGAGCCCGTCACAGGCCGGGCTTATAATTTAGAGCCTCCGAAATGAGGTGGGCCTAAAAGGGTCGGCCCTACAGCAGCCCTGTGGGGCTAGTCCTTTTTGGACCGTTTAACTTTTTTTTAAAAAAAACTAGGCACAGGGAAGTGGGCAACAAACACTGGTCAAGGAGCAGAGTTAACCTAATCTAACTCTCAGATCAAAGACACTCTCACATTGACTTAGACCTCATTTGAAGCTTCTCTTCTTTGATTTTCTTTTTTCTTTTTTTGTATGTGTACGCTAAAATCCAAATCAGGTGTTCTACTATTACTGACATTTGAAGCTTGTAGACTTGTTTGATTGTGACTATGAACTTGTTTGATTGGTTGTGGACATTAATTATGGTTTGAACTTAAGTCTTAGTATTTGTGTTTTATTAAACTTAGATAATATTTATGTTTTAAATTAGGTATTTTAGTCTTAAGGAGAATAAGAAACAAAAAATGTCATGGCAAAAAAAAAAGATAAACAAGCCTAGAGCCAGCGGGCTTTACTTAAACAAGTCGGGCCACCGATTTTGGTACCTATTTTGGACTCGATCGGGCCTAAATGGGTCATCCCGTGACGGGCTGAGCCGGCCCGTTTTCCCACCACTACCCAGCATTCTGCTTGTCCATGTAATTAAAAGAAAAAAAAACTCCTTCATCCTTAGTATAAAGCATATTTATCTATATATTTTACAATTTTTTATTAAAATTATTATTTTTTAAATTATTAATAGAATTCTAACTCAAACATCATGAAAGGTAGAAGTGGAACAAATTTAATAGACCAACTTGAATTAAGAATCATAGTCATAACCAAATTTATTGCTTCTATATTTTTTGTAAAAAAAAACTTATTGCTCCAGTTTTTTGCATTCTAAGATATTGGGTAACAAAAAGTAATTACCTTTGCTTTATGAGATATTGTAAAGATATTTCATAAGAATATAACTGAGCTCAAAACTATAGGTACATGGCAAATGGCAACGAAGGAAAGGACGAAGGCGTTGACAATGGAGCCGAGAGCGGGTGCTCTGCTGGATGGTTCGGTGACGCTACAAGAGAAGAAGAAAAGCGAAGTGGACAAGCGGCTGAAAGCACAAGTATTATAATGGGAATATGGGGTTTTTAATTCAGAGGGGTACTTATAAAATATTAAAAAATTGTCATGGACATTTTGGTTATGATAGAATGCAAAATTTCTCTCATTTAGGGGAAAAAAAAAACCTCAAATTTAGAAGGTGGAAAAAGGAGGGAGGTGAGCACAAGAGGACAAAAATTTTTCCCACACCTCAGCTCTCCTCCTTTTAACCAAACAAGGTTGTTTTATCTCCAATTCTCACCTCACTTCACCTCACCTCACCTTAAAAAATCTCCAACCAAACATATTCTAAAAAAGTTGGTTAAATTAGTTAATGTGACATGTATTTCCTAAAACACCGTAATTACCTTTATTAATTCTCATATTCCCTCCTCTCTTTTATTATTAAGAAAATATCAATAAGAATAAATTAAAAAAATATTAATAACATACAAACTATAAAAACGATGTACATTAAGTACCAATATCAACTTCAGTGTCGTGGCATAGAACATGAGTAATATCTGATCCAATACGGGCCACCCGCGCGTATTCTTTAACCCGCATTCGTCCATGGCTTCCGATGCACATTGCTCCCGTCGCAAGCACCGGCATTCATCTTCTCCTGAAGAAGTCGACCGATCCTCGAAGCGTAACAAGCACCGCCTCGGTCACCGCCATCATCGGCACCGCCACGGGAGCAGGAAACGCGAAGAAGAGCCTGAACTCGATACCGAAACTGTTGATAAGGTTCCTTCTCCAACTCTTGCTCATAATTTTGATCCGAAGATCCCTAGGCCTGATGATGATGTGGAGGAGGGCCTGATGATGATGTGGAGGAGGAGGAGATTCTTGAAGATGAAGGTTCCGGTGGCGGAGATGGTGAGATTGGAAGAAAGCATACAGAGTCCGATGCTGAGTCTGGAGACATTATGGCCACTGGAGGTTGAGGTTTTCGATCTGACAATTCAAATCCAGTAGGTTATGTTCAATTTGTTGTTTTCTTTATCTTTACTACTTTTCGCATCTGTTTGGTTGTTGAGGAAGTGGAGACTCTTGTACTATAAGTTGAAACAACTTGTTTTCTTGTTCGGTTTTGGTATTGTTTGCAAAATTCAATGTGATTTTCTTGGCGATTGTTGGTATTTCGATGAATCCACTTCTTCTTGGTAACCAAACAAAGCCTGTAATTTGTATTTCAAACTGTATTATGAATTCTTGATTCTTGAGAATTTGGTAAAATATCCTGTCAGTGTCTCATAGATATGTAGAACCCGCTTGCACTACACAAACATGAGTGAGTTGCAAAAGAGGTCTCTCTAGGCGTTTCAGTGAAGGCTGATGGCTTACGGTTAATTTGTAAGAAGAACTGGTTACATCTCCTTTCTTTTTAAATTTTATGCATTGACCGATATAAATGCGTTTATGTTAACGTTCATTCTGCTTTAACTTAGCTACTTACGTATGAGGGCCAGTAACTTATGCACATAATTACCTCTTGTGCTGAGCAGGTACATTTCATTGAAGAGATTTTACATCAGAAAGATGCCATTTCTTGTAAAGAGACAGCAGGGATCAATGTTAAAGATTCAGAAACTAATAATGAGTATATCATCAATGGTAGATTTATTAGTCCAGGATCGGATGGAGAAGATGATTCTTGCCACCAAAGGCACACTCGTTATAAGAGATATGAAGTTGATGGTTCTTCTACTCATTCAAGTGCTGAGGCTCTAGATGGTAAGCGTGCTAGAGCTAGTTCAGATGCTTTGGGCAATGGGCACTTGGATTGTAAACCTTCCAAAGAGGATAAATGGCAGCATGGGGAGCTTGGATATTTTAAAGAAAATGAGAAGCTGAAAGGTGACTATGATAATAAAGATCTGGAGGTTAATGGAGGCAAAGTAAAGATTCATAGAAAGAACTCCTCCCCTGAAAGTAGAGGTGGCAAATATAGGATCAGGGAAAGCTCACCTAGTTATAGGTTTGGGACTCGATCCAGATCAAGTGGTCATACTCATAATGTAGTAGAAGAATATGCTTATTCCAGGAGAAGGAATGATGAGGAAAGAATTGGGGAGTATGACAGGGAGCATGGACATGTTAGTAGAGATTTGATGGCAGGTAATGGAAGGGAGTGTAGTTCCAGTTATTACAGTCGGGAGGCCTGGGATAGAGGTAGGAGCAAGGACAGGGATGGGGATGGGGACCTAAGGAGGGAAAAGGAATGAGAAAGGAGCTGGAATAGGGAGGATGACCGTGTGCATAGGAGGGAAAAAGAACGTGAAAAGAGCCATGAGAAGGATAGAAGGGATGCAGAAAAAGATAGGAGCAGGGGAAGAGAGGTTGAAAGATATAGAAGAAGAGAAAAGGACGAGATAGAGATAGGAGCTGGGAGACAGTGGCTGAGTGGGGTAGGATTGATAGGGGAAGAGAGGAGCAGGGACAGAGCAAGGTTTTGGGAGGGGGGGAGGGGGGAGTCCAGGAGAGTGAAAGGGATGATAAGCATCAAGAAAGAGATAAGATTATGGAGAGGGAGAGGCATAAGGATAGAAACACTCTTGATAAAGATGAAAATCTGGGTTATGAGCATGGTAATGGGAGCCAGGACCGAGACCGCGCTCTAGGTATTCAAGACATGAAGAAGCAGAAAGCCATCAGGAAAGAAAAAGAAATTCTGAGTCTGTGAAAGTTGATAACTGCATGGACAGGTATTTATTTTTTTTCATCTATGAAGTGTCCATACAAAGTAAGCTCTTCTCTTATTTCTTTGTTTTTACTATTATTTTAGGAATGCTTCACTTCATTGATTTTTATTGACCACAGAGGTGAGGATGAACAGGATGACTTGGATGAAACGGCCACGTTGCAATTTGCTGAACAAGAAGAGGAAGATCTGAACAAAATTAAGGAGGAGAGTAGAAGGAGGAGGGAAGCAATTTTAGAGAAATATAAAAAGCAGCAACTGCAGCAGCATCAACAAGCAGAGCGAACTTCTGAAAATAAAGAAAAAGGTATTTTTTGCTTTTATTTATTTTTTCACTTTTCTTTATTAGCCTTGGTGATGTTCTGTTGAAATAACTGAAGAATGTGTGACACTTGTTACAGATGCTGATAAATAAATAAATAAGGTTTAGAAGTTGGATGATATGTGTGTGTAACATTTTTGTTGTTTTCCTTTTCCCCTTATTTGCTTGCAATTCATAGTGTTTGCCACTGTGGGTTACTTTCTATACTAAAGCTTACTTTTTGAACTTTGTTTAGATAAGGACTCTGTGAATATTCCAGCTGCTGTTTCTGAAGCTCGTGATGCTAAGAATGATGGTGTTGATATTTTTGAAGCGGAACCATCTTTCATTGTTGGTAGATATCCTCGAGAAAATGGGAATGATGCATCTGAAAAGACCCCTGGTGTTGCTTGAGGCTTGGGAGAGGGCACTTCAAAGGTTTGTTTATTTCTTAGTGTATATGTTATAGAAAATATCATAACTATATTGGGTTTCTGGTCAAACCCTTTATAGCTATTTTCGTTTTGAAGTTCTTTTATGACGTTTACAGAGTGAAACATCCAATGACAAATTTTGTGATGACATATTTGATGAGACACCAACAGGAGTTCGCAAAACGGCAAGTGTTTGGTTGACTTTTTGTGTTTTCATAATGACAGGCATTATTTTTTCCACTCAAGCTAGTAGGTCATGGGTCCATATGTATTTAGATACTTATCTAGATAAAAAATATTGGAAACTTCATTAAGATTAAGACACTGGCCCCAAAAATACTGATTAATTATTTAAAAAAACGTTTTCACTATTGACTGAATTTATATAAACTTGGCTCGCACCTTCCTTCTTCTAGTCTTCTGAAAATGTTGATTTTCCCACTGCTAGATTTCTTCTTCTCAGTCAATAGCTTTGAATTTTGATTCTCAGCCTCTGATTTCTTCCATTTTCTTCTGATAGATTTCTAAGTCGAGCCCTGTGAAAAAGCAGATGGTAATGGGTGACGGCACGCCATATCTTCCCGAAGAAATCACCATAGATATTCTCAAACAACTTTCGGTGAAATCACTTATCAGATTTCAATGCGTTTGCAAATAATGGAAAATTCTCATCAAGTCTCCATCTTTCATTGCCGACCACCTCCATCACTCCTCTCAAAACCGGCCTTCACTTCTTCTTTGCAAACAGCGTAGAACATGTGAGCCTCTACACTTACGTTTGATGGATTGCGAGATGCATGTTTGTGAAATTCCGAACCCACCTTTGATCGGTTCCTTGTTTGGTGTTGAGATCATCGGTTCCAGCAATGGTTTGCTTTGTGTTGTAATCAATGAGTATAAGCTTCCTTGCTGTGTTTTCCGCAGTTCCCTTTTATTGTGGAGTCCTGCTAATAGAGAGATCAGAGAGATCCCTAAAACCAGAACTTTGGAAATTCTTGAATGGGATTTCAATGGATTTGGGTTCAGTGCAATTGTTGATGATTATAAGATAGTGCAAACATGTAATGCGGGTAATGATATCATTACGGCTGTTGAAGTATATTCGTTAAACACAGGTTCATGGAAGGAAATAGAACTTGGACCCTTGGAGGGTGTAAGTTTTAGCACCGGCGATTGTGTAACTGCCAATGGTTATATCTTTTGGGTTGGTTATGTGCTGGAGGGCGAAGATGAAGATAATTTGATAGTTTCATCAGACATAGCCATGGAAGTGTTTTACATTGATGCCATTGCCTCCTCTATCAAATATTAGAAGTTTTGTGTTGACAGTATATGAGAACAAAGTTGCTATACTTGCTCTCTCTAGTATTGGTGACTTTTCAAACTATTCATATTTTTTGATTGATTTGTGTGGGTGTTAGAGGAGGGTGTCGACTCATCTACAGAAAGATGGAGTTGAACTAAAAAATTTAGTAGCAATCCGTGCCCGACCACATTACAATTTCCTGGGATCATTTGGAGGAATGAAATTGTCATTGGTTCTTTTGGAAGGTATAGGCATAGAAATAAAAGGGGTGGCAAATACGAGATTGAAGAAGAAAACTTTGGTCAATATTTGATCAATATCATTACTAATGAGGGTAAAATGATTGCTATCCCTAGATGTCGCTTTGGTAATGTTTACAATCATGTTGAAAGCTTGTTCCAATTGGCAGCCTTTACTGTTGAAGGACAATCATTACCATGCAAATTTACTTTTATTCGATTATTTCGGTGGAAATTAATCCTTAACAGTTTAGATTCATGATGAGTTTTGATGCTGTTTAGATGTTACATATATTGAATGATGAAGGTTAGATTTTCTGTAACAGGTTTTCTTCCCTATATTTTACTTATTCGAAATGTGTTGTTGGGCGCCTCTACCACTCAGCACATTAAAAAACAATATTTTCCCCCTGATTTTTCAATTTGACCTATTCATAATATCATGTTCTTTTGCATAATGTGAACATGTTTAGGATCATTAATACAATAATATCAAACTTAAATGGTTTGAATTCTCATATCGTGCGATATAGCATGAATATATTATTATGTTAATGGATAAATGAAAATTGAATAGATGTGCATAGGTCGGTCGGAGAAAAAGTTTGCTTAGCTAAAAGTGAAGAGCACAATTTAACGTATTGAAATATGTGAATATGTATATTTGGATAAATTTCTTTATTAACCCGAATGTAAAAGGGAGAGTTTAAATATGATAATGGTGTAAAAATAGAATAACTTTTTTTTGTCATCTTTTAAGTTTCAACCAACAATTGAGCTCACACACCCATCATACCTATAAATGGTTGAACTCTAAATTTCATAGAAGACACTTGATAACAATAAAAATAGTATAATGTGATAAATTGATTTATACAATCGCTTTGGATTGATTAAGCATTTTACTCTAATTATTATTGTTAAAATAAAATGGCCACATTTAGGACGATTTTTAATTAGTTGCCATGTGTACCATCCTCAACAGTCAATATCAAATAATATAAATTTTCATGTTACTTATATTATTATGATATTTTATCCAATCACACACATATAGTCGTGTGTCTTATTTTTTCACATAGAATTTATTGTTAAATGATAATATTTTAAAAATATGATATATGGTCATATGTAATTAAAAATTTTGATATAATGGATATAAGAGAGTTTAACAAAAAAAATGACTTAAATTATCACTATCAACATTATCAATAGCATTGTAACAAGAAAAGACATCATCAATAACAATTAAAATATGGTTGGTAAAAGAATATCAATGAATATATATGGTCAATCAATCAACATATATACGTATGTATATATATATATATATATATATAATTTTCTTCCTAAGAAAAAAAAAAGAAACAATGAAGGTGAAGTGTAACCATCTCAGCAACATCATGAAAATTAACATAGCACTTTGAATAAGTTTGAAAATTGCCCTCTCATCTCATCATGTCGAATGTGAAGAGACATTGACCACTGGATTATTAAATCTATCTGCAAATTTTTTTGGCATTTGCTACGAGGTTTTCGGACTGAATTATGTTATGTAGTATATGCAAAGGAATGAGATGTTAAGTTACCCAAAAAAAAGAATGCTCACTTGGTGTATTTTTATGGGATAACTTGAAACCTCAAGCATAAAGGCCTACCTTCACATGTAAAGCCATAGCATTTATATGGAATACCATCTACTGTGGGGCACAGACAAAGTCTTCCCTTGAAAGTACACAAAAGAACAACATTATTGCACAAATTATACTACCTCCTACCCATAATACATGATCTACTTAACTAATTTGGGTAGATTAAAAAAATAGTTAAACTAGTTGCCTGTTAAAAATGTGTGCTGATTTTATTAAAATACCTTTTTAAATCATTTGCATTTAAACTACCTCTTGATAGAAACTCCCTTAACAAATGCAATCACTAGAGATAGTTTAGATTAAAAAAAATGGTAAATATGGGAGACAAAATGGATTGAGGTCTTATATTTAAGATCGAATCCAACTCCTAACCAGCTCTTATATTAGAGACAAGTAGTTGCGTAAGCATTTATGTCCTCCCAGCATCCTCCGCTCAATTCAAGGCATTCATTTAATTATCAGGACATCTAGTAAGCAAAAATCCAACATAATATAACACAATCATAGTAAATTTCATTAGTGTAGCTAAGATATATAATGAAACTTAATTAGGATCACAAATTAACCTTTACTTGAACATATGGAAGTCTCAGTAGTCTCCTCAAATCCAAAACATATAGCCTTCAGGACATGATTTCTCTCCAATTTTCCAACAAATCAAGACCTTTTGTATATCAGCTAAAAGAATCATTTCAACAAGTAAAAGAATCCAAAACATATAGTCAAAGCTAATTAGTTTTACAATAGTAGAATGATATTTTGATGAGCATAATATAACAAACCTTGATACTGCACGTTGTTTACAACCAATGTAGGCAAAATGGTAACATCACGACGAGATCCTTGTCCAACCTAAATATTACAAATGAGGCAAAATAGTCACATTTATGCAAGATTTATTGATGATAGTTCATTATCTTGTGAATTTAATTTGAAAAGATATAGAACAAAACCTGGAGTTTTTGTTCCGTTTTTAATACTTCATTCTCAGTATCATTCCTTTGTTTTCTCAATGGGAAGATCTGTAGTCAAAAGATTAAACTTAAATAAAGTAGAAAACAGTTTAATCTAATTCTGATGCAAAAAAAGTTTCACAAATAAACTTCGAAATCTATTTAAGAGGATTTTGAGTTCTATGAAAAAAGTTCATGATTGCTATACCTGAATGTCGCTTTGGTAATGTTTACAATCATGTTGAAAGCTTGTTCCAATTGGCAGCATTTACTGTTGAAGGACAATCATTACCATGCAAATTTACTTTTATTCGATTATTTCGGTGGAAATTAATCCTTGTGTTTGGTTTGACGGGAGGGCAGGGGAGGGAGGAGAGGAGAGAGAGGTTAAATTACCTTTTTTAGTTGAAGATATTTAAATTTTGGGCAGGAACCCAAAATTTAAAAGGAATGAGAGAGTAAATTTTGGGCGAGAACCTAAAATTTAAAAGAATGAGAGGGTAAATTTTGGGTTTCTTTTATCCAATATTGTAATTTTGGCCTCCTCCCCTACCCACTCCTCAAACCAAACACCCCCTAACAGTTTAGATTCATGATGAGTTTTGATGCTGTTTAGATGTTACATAAATTGAATGATGAAGGTTAGATTTTCTGTAACAGGTTTTCTTCCCTATATTTTACTTATTCGAAATGTCTTGTTGGGCGCCTCTACCATTCAGCACATTAAAAAACAATATTTTTCCCCTGATTTTTCAGTTTGACCTATTAATAATATCATGTTCTTTTGCATAATGTGAACATGTTTAGGATCATTAATACAATAATATCAAACTTAAATGGTTTGAATTCTCATATCGTGCGATATAGCATGAATATATTATTATGTTAATGGATAAATGAAAATTGAATAGAAGTGCATAGGTCGGTCGGAGAAAAAGTTTGCTTAGCTAAAAGTGAAGAGCACAATTTAACGTATTGAAATATGTGAATATGTATATTTGGATAAATTTCTTTATTAACCCGAATGTAAAAGGGAGGGTTTAAATATGATAATGGTGTAAAAATGGAATACTACCTCCGGTCCTAATTATAAGACAAAGTTGACTCTTTTTGGAGAAATTAAGGAAGCTAAATAAGTTACTTAATCATATTATATATTATGTATCCTTTGATTATATATTAATTTATTAGTCAAACTAATTAGTTTAAAAAATATATATAAATATAAATACTATAAAGTAATTTAATTAGCTTCCTTAATTTCTCCAAAAAAATCAACTTTATCTTATAATTAGGATCGGAAGGAGTAACTTTTTTTTTGTCATCTTTCAAGTTTCAACCAACAATGGAGCTCGCACACCCATCGTACCTATAAATGGTTGAACTCGAATTTCATAGAAGACACTTGATAACAATAAAAATACTATAATGTGATAAATTGATTTATACAATCGTTTTGGATTGATTAAGCATTTTACTCTAATTATTATTGTTAAAATAAAATGGCAACATTTAGGACGATTTTTAATTAGTTGCCATATGTACCATCCTCAACAGTCAATATCAAATACTATAAATTGTCATGTTACTTATATTATTACGATATTTTATCCAATCACATATGGTTGTGTGTCTTATTTTTTTCACATAGAATTTATTGTTAAATGATAATATTTTAAAAATATGATATATGGTCATATGTAATTAAAAATTTTGATATAATAGATATAAGAGAGTTGATCAAAAAAAAATTTCTTAAATTATCACTATCAACATTATCAATAGCATTGTAACAAAAAAAGACATCATCAATAACAATTAAAATATGGTTGGAAAAAGAATATCAATTAATATATATGGTCAATCAATCAACATATATACATATATATATATATATATATATATAATTTTCTTCCTAAGAAAAAAAAAAAGAAACAATGCAGGTGAAGTGTAACCATCTCAGCAACATCATGAAAATTAACACAGCACTTTGAATAAGTTTGAAAATTGCCCTCTCATCTCATTATGTCGAATGTGAAGAGACATTGACCACTGGATTATTAAATCTATCTGCAAATTTTTTTGGCATTTGCTACGAGGTTTTCGGACTGAATTATGTTATGCAGTATATGCAAAGGAATGAGATGTTAAGTTACCCAAAAAAAAAAAAAAAGAATGCTCACTTGGTGTATTTTTATTGGATAACTTGAAACCTCAAGCATAAAGGCCATAGCATTTATATGGAATACCATCTACTGTGGGGCACAGACAAAGTTTTCCCTTGAAAGTACACAAAGAACCACATTATTGCACAAGTTATACTACCTCCTATCCATAATATATGATTTACTTAACTAATTTGAGTAAATTAAAAAAATACTCCCTCCGATCCTAATTATAAGAAAAAATTGACGTTTTTGAAAAAATTAAGGAAGCCAATTAAATTACTCTAGAGTGTTTATATTTTTAGTATTCTTAGATTATATATTAGTTTATTAGTCAAATTAATTAATTTGGAGAAAAAAAATAAAAATATAAACACTCTAGAGTAATTTAATTAGCTTTCTTAATTTCTCCAAAAAAAGTCAACTCTGTCTTATAATTAGGAGCGGAGGGAATAGTTAAACTAGTTGCCTGTTAAAAATGTGTGCTGATTTCCTTAAAATACCTTTTGAAATCATTTGCATTTAAACTACCTCTTAATAGAAACTCCCTTAACATATGCAATCACTAGAGATAGTTTAGATTAAAAAAATGGTAAGTATGAGAGACAAAATGGATTGAAGTCTTATATTTAAGATCGAATCCAACTCCTAACCAGCTCTTATATTAGAGACAAGAGGTAGTACGAAATTTAGAGAGAAAGGAAAGAGTACTTTGCAAGCAGATCAGATGCGTTAGCATTTATGTCCTCCCAGCATTCTCCGTTCAATTCAAGGCATTCATTTAATCATCAGGACATCTAGTAAGCAAAATCCAACATAATATAGCACAATCATAGTAAATTTCAATAGTGTAGCTTAGATAAATAATGAAACTTAATTAGGATCACAAATTAACCTTTACTTGAACATATGGAAGTCTCAGTTAGTCTCCTCAAATCCAAAACATATAGCCTTCAGGACATGATTTCTCTCCAATTTTCCAACAAATCAAGACCTTTTGTATATCAGCTAAAAGAATCATTTCAACAAGTAAAAGAATCCAAAACATATAGTCAAAGCTAATTAGTTTTACAATAGTAGAATGATATTTTGATGAGCATAATATAACAAACCTTGATACTGCACGTTGTTTACAACCAATGTAGGCAAGATGGTAACATCACGACGAGATCCTTGCCCAACCTAAATATTACAAATGAGGCAAAATAGTCAAATTTATGCAAGATTTATTGATGATAGTTCATTATCTTGTGAATTTAATTTGAAAAGATATAGAACGAAACCTGGAGTTTTTGTTCCGTTTTTAATACTTCATTCTCAGTATCATTCCTTTGTTTTCTCAATGGGAAGATCTGTAGTCAAAAGATTAAACTTAAATAAAGCAGAAAACAGATTAATCTAATTCTGATGCAAAAAAAGTTTCACAAATAAACTTCGAAATCTATTTAAGAGGATTTTGAGTTCTATGAAAAAAGTTCATGATTTCTTTGTTATTTAGAACACATGATTTTAGATTTTTCATACTTCTTACGCTTAAAGTACTCCTCCAGTCCTTAATGTAAGACCCGTTTCTCATATTTATCAATCTTTTTTATAATTTACTCTTATTGATGCTTCCTCAACAATAATCAAATAATAGAGAGATGAAGGGAATTAAAGAAGATGATTAGGATGTTCTAGAAAAAATATGTCATATTAGCTAGCTTTCTTAATTTAATCAAATTACCTAAATAGACTTTACATTAAGGACCGAAGGGATTACCTTATAATTAAATTTCAAACTTGTAACCATAAACTGCCTTAAGACTTACCTAATGATTTCATGACATCCTCAGCACAACTTTTACTGTACTTCTTCTCCTTCATAGAGCATCTGACATGGAAATCTGTCACATAGGTATCATATTAAGTACCATAGAAGTATTTAATTAAGAGAGAAAAATACAGATACTAATTGGGGAGAAGTATAGTTACCTCCAAAACTTGACCAACTTTTTAATCATTTGAGAAACTCTTTTTAGTTTTCACCAATTCTTCAACTGTCTTTGTTTTACACTTGTAAATTGAAAAGAGGAGGCTTTTTGATTCATGACAAGACTTTATCATGCTGATGATATATAGAAACAAGAATGAGGGAAGTCAACGAAGGAGATGAACTGAATATCAATAATATGACTTAGGCTTGAAGAGATTACGGCCCTCAAAAGGGTTGGTACCCTAAAGTCCCATTCTGAGGATAAAATGTAAAAAAAAAAAATGCTAATTATTTCCTTCCTTAATAGTTTTTGTAAATTATTCATACGCATTTACAAAAATCATCATGTCCAAAACTTAGAAGTATTCCTCTTGCTTAAACTTCCCTATCCCTAAATTTTAAAAATATGCTGTTGATTCTCTCACAAATTTGAAAAATTGTTACAAAAAATCCCCATTTGCAAAATTTATTGTCTATAGACATTTAAGTATCTAGATCATTAAAAATGTGTAACTCATCTTTAATAGGTGCAATTTTTTCAGTTTTGTGAAACATATCTTTAACTATATGCAAATGATTTCTATTTTGCTCATACTTAATGATAGGATACACACATATGAAAAAGAGTTGGATGTAATTTCCAGGTAATAGACACAAACAAAAACTAGCCCTATAATTTGATTAACAAAAATTACAAAAATATATCAATTTGATTTTTTAGCATTTATTTAACAAATTTCCTTTTTATTCAATTTATTAACAACTACTGCAAATTAGCCCTATAATTATGATAAAATTCTTTAAATAAGTATAAAAATACAGAATAAATGAGGGATTGTATTTTTGAACTTTTCTTGTCAGGAAAAAAAAGAACGTTATTTTATATTTTTCAATTTTAAATTGATTTGATGGAGTAGTTTTCACGCCACGGCAAGAGAGATTTATCCCATCCTAATAATATAAATATTAAAATGTGCAGAAAAATTTAATTTCACTGCAATTGATAGAAAATATTACAGTATTCTATCCTTATATTTTAAGTTCTTATGAGAATTTGTCGTTTCATTAAAATATCCAAACCAAAAATATAAAAAGAAAAGGAAAACTCAACTTTTATGTTTGGCAGTTTGGCTTGTTCTACTTGAATAAGGGGAATTCCAATGAAGCATGTAAAACAAAAACAAAAACAAAAAATCCCTTTCTTTCATTTTCCTTATCAACAAAATATTTCAATACGGCAGATATTTTTTAAGCGATTGTCCAAATAAAAACTAAAAATATTTAAGCGAAATAGTTATTTCATGCATAAAGTCAGAAACATACGTTATATTTTATATGTATATAAATATATCGTTTATTTAAAAAAGTATACGCCATATAAGTTATGCTTCTTTTGTAAGAAATCCTTAACTGAGTGTGAAAGTTTTTATTGATATTTTTCAGTTTAGTTATACATGTAATTAGTATTTTAAAATATTTTTTTTTCCAATTTGGCTGTTCTTCTTTTCACAACGAAATTGTGAATTCCACTCATGCTAAAGAGGTATTAATCAAAATAAAGAGATGAATCGCATAAAATTTTTTAAAATTTCATTTTCATTCTATGTTACGTTTTACTTCATTTAACATAAAAACAAAATATGAAATCTGATCATTCAAATCTAATCTTAACCCAAATTTAAGACAAGTATCCTTTGCCATCATCCATTCAATTAGTGACTGCGTACAGTTGTTTTCAAAGAAATAATATTAATTCCTCAATGACTCATAAAACATGCTTATAGAGTATATTTTTTCATACAGAAGAAATACTTAAACAATGCTAAGGGATATATATGACAAGTAAACATAATTTATTTATTTTCATAAAAACGAAAGAGCGTTCCATACTTGCACAAGCAAGCTTTTGTATCAATGTCCTTATTTGTTTCACACCTCAGACTTACTGCTTACGTGTATATCTCAACAGTTCCATCTACAAACTGTCAAAAGTATTCTATGAAGAAAAATTTGTATAACTCAGTGCTATATATTAGTATTACACATAAGTATCCTAATTTTTTGTAAGATAAGTATTAATGGAGCTTTCCTTTAATTTATTTCGCTTCAAGGCTGTGAAACGCATGTTCATATTCTGTGGCCAATTTTGCTTACAGTCCATATGTCACAGATTCTTCCACTCGGCTGCCTTTTTTAGCTCTGATTTCTGTACATTGTGAGCCATGTGAGAGGATTGTTCTCCATAGAAGCAAGTTCAGAGAAGTAAAACCAATGATGCAGTGTAAGAATGAAGAATTATTTGTATTGGATCTTTTTATTACAATTACATGATTTAATTATTTATTGGGTTTCATCATGCAAAGAGATCAATGAATGTATCTGTATACCTTAAACCGAGCTTTGTCTTAGAGGTTGAGCTTCAGTGTTATGCTGCTGGTCAAGTGGCATGTATTGTGACATGATGGACATAATCTCGGTGTCCATGTAAGACTATGTAAAGAAAATGAAAATATGTTAGAAAGTATAATTAAATTATCCACAGCCTCTTTATTTTAACGATTTAAACCTGATTTGAAATGGCTTTTGCAAGAGTCATTATTGTAATCAAAATTAAGTTCTTACATTAGTTACAACTTTAGGCTGTGTGAAGGGAATGTTGGAGATTATGATGAAATTATTCTATGAGCTTTTTACTAAACACAACTTAACAAATGTTTTAAATTAAATGAGCTTTTACTTACCCGGAACCTGTACTTGTAGAACAAGAAACCAGCTACACAAGCTCCAACGATTACTGCCACAAACACAAAAGCGAGGAACCGGCTAGATTTTGATCCACGGCTTCTTTCTGTAACAATAAAACAAAATTCTGATAAATCAGACTAGGGATCAAGGAATACTGAGTTTCTGAGCTAAGAATTGTCAATAACAATAAAATCAAGTAGGCATCAAGACGCTGTGTATCTATTTATGAGTACAAGTGAAAATAAAAACTCACTGCAGAAGTTTAGTTCCTTTATAGAACCAACAAAATCAGAAAATGCTTATAGTATAGTTTCATTTCTTTAGTTGTATAAAAGTGACAGTGCAGAAGCTAGAAATGATCAACTAATAGATCAATTCTTTAAATAAACATTGAGATCTTCGTATAATGACCAAAATTTCATGGGATTCTTTCCAGATAATGCTCAAACCAGAACTTTCTTAACTTTAACTTCACATTAATCTTACCGATACAAACATCTTGGCCCCTTATATACATAAGGTTTCCTTTGCATTTGCATTCATAACTACCCCAAGTGTTCTCGCAGGTGCAGCCATCACAGCGACAAACACTCTGTTCCTGACATTCATCAACATCTGCATAATCAGATCAGAAAAAGTTTAAGCATGTCAAGTTAAGATGTCTCTTAAATTGATCATTTGAAGAATATTAGAAACTGTCTAATGGGAAAAAACATTACCTGCACAATGAGTTCCATCCCCAGTAAAGCCAATTGGGCATTCACACCCGTTCTCTTTGGACCCCTTTATACAAGCCAAAAAAAAGGGAAGTCAGTAAGCTTTGATACCCAAGGCATGTCAAGGAGAGTACTTTAACATTATTTTCTTCAAAAAAAAGGAAGCAATACTGAACTGTGCAAGCTGAGTAAGTTCTGTGATCTCTAGTTTCTGACCAACATCCTCCATGGTTGATTGAACACCTTGCAGGTCCAAAAGCTGTCAATAGAGGCAAAGAGTGACTATATTATCATCATCATCATCATCCTCATGAAAGTAGTTAGCACTGTGAATACATAAGTTCCGGAATTTCCCTCTCTTCTCATTGTGGAATGTTAAAGGCATTGATGGAAATATGATATGCAAAGGAAGTCTTTTAAGGAATCCATATTACCGTGCTAAGTCATAAAAAATACTCCAAGGTTATATTTTATTGGATAACCGGAAACTACACGTGTATAGTAAGAAACTTTAGCCAAGTCTTCAGAATTGGAAAAAGGCATACCTTCACAGGATCTGTAGCCATCCCCTCTATACTGAATACCATTGACAATGGGGCACTCACAAACTCTTCCCCTGAAAGTATCCTGTTAAAAATTCCAGGTCTCGTTATTAGTTTGATACTAGTTATAATCAATCACTAATTTAATGAAAGAGAGGAAAGAATTGAAATTACTCATTCATATGTACCTTGCAAGCAGTTATGTTAGCTTCTATGTCCTCCCAGCATCCTCCATTCTTTTCAAGGCACTGATTTGTCTCGAGAACTGATATGCACAAATCCAGTACAAAATCACACAATCATAGTTAATTTTCAGAACTTGGAGAATCATTTCAACAGGAGTCAGGACAGCTTAAATAATGAAACTTAGGTGCACCAACCTCCACTTAAACAGATTGAAGGCTCAGAAGTCTCCTTAAATCCAGCACATACAGCCTTCAAGACTGCAGTTCTCTCCAATTTCCCTTTACAAAAAACAAGCCAAGATCTTTAGAATACTGATATAAAAGCTAAAAGGATCATTTAAATAAGTACAAGCTAACGAGTTCAAAAAGAACACATGAGGTAAATTAAACGGAATGATATGTTTACAGGCACAAAGTAACAAACCTCTGTACTGCTCGTTGTTTATAATCAATGTGGGCAAGATGGTAACATCTCCACGAGTTCCCTGCCCAACCTAAATTTACCAATGAGGCAAAACAATCAATTTATGCAAGATTCATTGATGATAGTTCATTATCTAGTGAGTTTGAAAAGATATAGAACTATACCTGGCGCTTTTGTTCGGTTTGTAATACTTCATTCTCAGCATCAGCTTCAGGGTTACCAACACATTCCTTTATTTTCTCAATGGGAAGATCTGTAGTCAAAATATTAAACTTAAATAAAGCAGGAAACAGAATAATCCAACTCTGATGCAAAAAAGCATCACAGGTACTTGGAAATCTATTTAAGACAAACTTGAGTTCTATGAAAAAAGTTCGTTATTTGTATGTTATTTAGAATACATGCAGCACATAATTTTAAAATTTTCATACTTCTTACACTGAAAATATCGCATACGTAAATTTTCAAGCTTGTACCAAACACTGCCTTAAGACTTACCTAATGATTTCATGACATCCTCAGCACAATCTTTACTGTATTTCTTCTCCTTCATAGAGCACCTGATATGGAAATCTGTCACGTAATCCCACCAGACCCACGACCGTTCACTCTCGTTGGCGACTCTATGGACACAGAGCTGCCTCAGATTCTCAAAAACCACATCTTTCCCTTCATATCCCTCCCAGAAATTCTTCTCGGGATCCGGTGAACAATATCTCCCATGGTTTATGCATTGAGACTTGCACTGATCGCTGTCAATAAAAGCCTTTGGACAAAACCACGTTATATAGTGAGGAGTGAATAGAGTATAACCACCCCTCTCGAGAATCTGAGCATGACCCTTAAAATTCTTCACAAAATTCATCTGTTCATCGCAGCGAGCTCCACATTCATCATTGCTGTTTGTCCAAAACTCATACTCAACTCTGCCATCAGGATGAGGCATTGGCCACTCTATTTTGACCAAAACATTTCCATCTTTGCTTTTTAAAGCTTCCTTCAACTTCTCACCAAAAGATTTCTTTATTAGAGCAGATGGAATGTTAATCTTCTCTATGTACCCGTCTGCTGACTTGGTCCTTTCAGGAGAATCCATAGTTAAGAGAGGCTCCTCTTTCTCGTCAATCACTAATACTGCTGCCGCTCCTGCTAATTGAGCATGCCATACCTTCAAGGCAAAAAGACACTCTACAAGTGCAAAAAATTTTGCCTCAGAATATGCCAATCCCTGGATTTTGTAAAATTAATCGTGCGGAAAGGAGTTTAACGATTTTAAAGGAAATTTTTAATCCTTTGAGAAAATCAGCCATTCTGAATCGTGTCATACAGTAAACAATCATAACTTAAATGAAAAGAGAACACCTTGAAACTCTAAAACAGATTCAGCTTCCAGTAACAATCAAACACCAAAAGCTAAGGATTATACATGGTAAGTCTTGAAACAAGCTGATCACACGAAGCTTGGAGCAAGATTGATGAGAAAAGAGAATCCAAAAATTGAGAAAAGTCAACGGAGTTGACTTGAATATTACCTGCACGATCAAGGAGAACAATAGAAGGTAAAGACGGGTCAGATTTGAAGGGCGTTCCTCCCTCAAACGGTTTACAACCTAAAGCCCCTTTCTCAGGATACATCAATGAACCAGTCATGTAACCTCCATAATTGGGAACACCAAAATTTCCACCCGCTCCTTCCTGCTTCTCCTGAAGCCCTTTAGGACCCAAAACGGTGATATCGATCTTCTCCACCACAAATCGAGCACATACGGAGCTTACAAGAAATAAAATCCAGAACGCAAAGCGAGGGACTATGGAATTTCTGAGAAACGCGATGCGATTTTCCATTGTTGGCGAAGAGGAAAGTGAGAAAAACTGTGTAAATCTTTAACGGTTTAGGAGTGGAAATTCGAGCTTATAGAGAGAGAAATGTTAGGGTTTAGGTTCCATTTGAGGAGAAGAATTGAGTTTATGAATGAAGCAGTGACGTGAAGTGAGGGCAAACGACTGAAGAAGAATGCGAGAACCAGGTGGTAGTGGAAAGAAAGAAGGAAGGAGTCAAGGAAACCGTCGGATATTCTTTTGGAGGGAAAAAACACGGAAAAAATGACATGGGAAACTTTATTAAAAAAAAAAGTAATTATTTTTTATTCTTACGTCATTTATATATCAAAATTTTTATAGGGAAAATTGCTGAAAAATACTTTAGAAGTAAATTAATTGCTCGTGCAAGGGATCTTCCGTGTGTGCAAGCGATCTTCCGTTTTGTGCAAATCATCTTCCGTGTGTGTAAAAGTCTTCCGTATAAATATGCAAGCAATCTTCCGTTTTGTGTAAAACATCTTCCGTTATGTGCAATGGTAGCATTCAGCAATTAATTTACCAAAAAAGTATTTATTAACAATTCTCCCATTTTTATATTTATATATAAGTATAAGTACTATATAACTAAGACATGTACTTTATCAAAAAAAAAAAAAAACAGTAAGACTAGCATCAGTAATTAATTTTCTTCTTGTTGACCAAAAAAAAAAAGTGATTAATTTTCTTCTTTACATTTTGACCGGTCTATAATTCTCCTTTTATATTTTAATGATAAAATTTATGTGTACATTTTAAATGAAATATGTTTTTATTTCAGACTAAAATTTAAAAATTATAATACAATGTAATTATAAAAGAATCATCTAGGTGTTACAGTATAATGGGAGGCCTTTTTTATGTAACCTTTTATCGTTTTATAATAAATTTGGCTACTTATAAAAAAAATCATCTACTTGAAATGTATAATTTAAAAAGACTATTTAAGTATATACAATCCAAAAATTAAGGAAATGGTATGCATACAAAGAAATTATTAATATAATCAATTATTTGTGATTCTATCCATTAATAAAAAAAAATTGAATGTTCAATTTTATTTGAGCGTTAGAGAATTCCTTTCTTCCATCCACCTGATCATAATAATGAAAATGTCATTGTCAATAGACGTTTTTTACAAGGAACGAAAAATCGGACCGGTAATGAATTGATCACAGTACAGGTTTAAGGGTTAATGGGTCAATCGAGATCTAACCGGTAATTGAACCGGTCATATTAAAATATTATAATTTATTAGTAGTAATATATATTAATATATTTTTAAACTTTTATAGATAAAAATGAAAATTTTTAGAAAAAAAATACTTAAAATCTATTAGTATAAGTTATAATGCCTATACTTATGCAATGATATCTCCTTTTCTATAATTATTGTATCTTTTTAAATAATTTTTTTATTATCTTCTTCATTTTTTTTAGATTTTTTCTTTCTTTACATATTTTTCTCTTCATTTTGGTCTTCAATTTCCAATTTTCCCCTAAAAAAGCAAAAAAAAAAATTATAAAAAAAAATGAAACCAGTCCAACCGGTTGAACCACCGATTCCCCGGTTCAACCATCAAACCAAACCGGACCACTAACTTGTTCGACCAGTCAAACCGTCCGATCCGATTTTCCATGCAGTGGTTTTTTAAACGTATAATCTGTTCTTATTGGACGGCAACATTTCTTTGTTTTCGTGGAGATGCTTCTATTTTAAAATGAAGAGAGTAGGATACTAATACATGAATTAAAATGTGAAGAAACCAAACATAAAATTTTAAATCAAATGTAATTAAACTATAATGGTTGAAAATATTATAATAAGTTATCCTATATTTTAATTACATGGGAATTTGTCGTACAATTTAAGTTGCTATCAACCGGCTCAATAATCAAACGAATTAACAAATATTTCTTTGTAATAGTCCAAGTCCAGAGGTCAACTTTTACAATTGCCAAAACCATAAATTTTCACGATACCATAAAATTTAAATAACATTAGAATTTAACTTTTCCATTTGTTTGGTTCTTTGACATTTGAACGTTAATTTCCAATCAAACATGTTAAAAGAAGTATCTTGGGGACATCGATAAAATTAAAAAGAATAATCCAATGAAGTTTTCTTTCATGTTCGTCGTAAATTCAGAAAACCTTTTAGCATGGCATATATTTTTAAAATGATTTAGCAAATAAAAACTAAAAAAATTAAATATGTTCAACATGTTTTTGTGTGCATAAATCTGAAACATGAGCCCTTTACATAAATAGTGTAGCTTATTATAAACATAAATATTAAGCATACTAAATATATCCTTTACGTGAGCTATGCACTAAATTATGGAAACAATCCTTACTTAATTCCTAGTAATAAAATTTTTTTGATATTTTTCTGGTTTGGTTATACTAATAATCAATAATTTTAAATCTTTAACATATGTTTTAAGAGTTTAGTTACTTGCATTATCATCCCCAATGACTTGGTCTTTGGCCACCAAGTCATAGTCAACGGAAAAGATTCAAAGTCTAGGTCAATGTGAAAAAGTTGTGGCCATTACACTCTTCATTCTTCTTGCCAGTATTTTCTTTTATACAAACTTAGGGTGTGTTTGGTTTGAGGGGAGGGGTGGGGGAGAAATTACATTTTTGTCCAACTGAAATCTAAAATTTACTTTCTTATTTTTTTAAATTTTGGATTTCCGTCTAAAATTTACTCTTTCATTCCTTTTAAATTTTGGGTTCCTTTTCAAAATTTAAATATCTTCAACCAAAAAAGTAATTTAACCCCCTCCCCTCCCCTCAAACCAAACACACCCTTAAGATTAAAGTTAAGTTCTACAAAATCCTATTTTAATTAAATTTTAGTTCAGTTGCATATAATTCTAATGATATTTTAATGTTTAAATTTAATCTCTTTAACATTTTATTTATACTGTTAAGTTACTGTTATTCCATTAACGATAATTGTTACCTCTGTTTCTGATCAGCCTTAGCCAATCTTCTAGCTTTGCAAACACCAATCATTTTGTCTGGTATAACAGAAATGCCTCTTCTATCAACAGCAGCTCAAAGGCATTTTGGGACCCCTCTTCCTTGTCTTCCTTGAAAAGGTTTATGAACAATCCTCCCATCGAAGCAAATCAAAACCATCTTTCTTAGCTCAAATATTTCCTGTCCTAAAAGTGGGAACAATGCGCCAAAAAATACTCTATAGCTCCCCTTGGGTATTTTGATAATAGAGTGAAGGGGCATTTTTGTCCTAGAAGTTTTTACCGATGAACAATTTTATCTTAGTCATTATCCCAATTAATTTTAACTATTAGTTAGTTAAATATGTTGAGATGACAGTCCATATGTCATCTACATCATTTTTGTTAAGGTGGGAAATTACCCTAAAAGATTCAAATCTAACTTTTAAAAAAGATGAAGTATATGATACATGGACTTTTAACGTAAATTTACACCTTAACAAAAATGATGTAGTTGACATGTGGACTACTAATTCAGTATATTTGGTTAACTAATGGTTAAAACTAACTGGGATAACGGTCAGGACAAAATTGCTCTATTTTTAAAACTTCCAGGACAAAATTACCCTTAACTCTTGACAATATGTACTTCATTTTATTCTTTGGACATAATCCTAATGATTTGAGCATGTTATGTTATTGTAAAGTTCTAATTTTAGTATTTAAAGTGTTATGTGAGATACTCCAACGAGTTCTCCTTACTTTATTTTGCTCTTTGGGGGCTTAATTAATTTTCAGCATCAGGTACAATATTTAGTCGTACAAGATTATGGTATGGCTATGACCTGTGAGTGTTCGGGAGAGACATAGTGAGAAGATCTTCATTGGGTTTTGTGAGAAAATAAGTAAATGCTACATCATCTCTAGACACAAAACCTTATGGATTTTACTTTTCAACGAGGAAATTCATTAATCTATAAACACAAACTAAAGTCTACATCAGGGTGATTAAAGTAAAAGAAAAAATAACAAGAAAAAGGAAAACTCAAAAACACCAAAGAAAACAACAAGAAGAACAAAAAAGAGTAGAGAACATCAAAAGAAGCCCTTGCCATCATCCATCAACAATTTCTGCAGCTGAAGAGGAAGTCGCAACACCCAAACTATCGGGCAAGACCCGTCCGATGAAAACTTGGCACCTGAAGTAGCAACCCAACTGGCTTTTCTAAGAATCCATTCACAAGAGATGTTAGGACTCAAATTCCTTGAGACAGCCAAAATTGGCTGTGGTCTCACCCTTGTTTTCACCTTCCCCAAGATATGGATTTCCAGATTTGGAAGCTTTGCCAGGAGAGTAAGGCTTATTCTCCCGGTCCTAAATAAAAGACAGAGTTAATTTTTTTTGGGAGAGATTAAGAATGTAAATAAGTTACTCCCTCCGGTTCTAATTATAAGACAAACTTGACTTTATCGGAGAAATCAATGAAGCTAATTAAATTACTTTAGAATATCTATATTTTTATTTTTTTTCTTCAAACTAATTAGTTTAACTAATTAATTAATATATAATCTGAATATACATAACATATGATATGATTAAGTAACTTATTTAGCTTCTTTAATCTTTCTAAAAAAAATCAACTTTATCTTATATTTAGGACAGGGAGTAGTACTTAATTATATATCTTTAAATTATATATTAGTTTATTAGTTAAAATAAATATAATTAATTTTGAGACAACCAAAATTGGCTATGGTCTCACCCTTGTTTTCACCTTCCACAAGATATGGATTTGCAGATCTAGAAGCTTTGCCAAGAGAACAAGGCTTATTAACAATATGAAGAAGCTTTTGCAAAGATCTGTGAAAACCTATAAAGAAGAGTGAGTTAGTTCATTTTGCTTTTTTAACCGCCTTACTTCATTGTCTATTCTTCCCATTCTTCTGTCTCTTCTTAATTGGCTTCTTCTTCATAGGTTTCTTCGGAGACGATGGCTTCAAAGGTGCGATTTTTCTTTTTTTGCTTTGCTGAAAATCACGTCTGAATGATGATTAGGAAAAGTTACTATCTTGGCTTGGATTCCAGTTTTAATCTTCTGTCAAAATATATAATATTTAAAAACTTGGCATGTTTCTTTTGTCTTTGATATATTTTGGCTTGAATCTCGTGTAGAACGATATGGGCCCCAACTCAGAAGCAGGTTTCATGCTTTGAAGTGTGACTGCGAAATCAATTGGCGTTTGAAGACTTTGACGACGAGGTCAGAGATAAACAGGGACGCGTTAATCCTAAATATAAGATAGGATTAATTTTTTAAAAATATTAAGAAAATTAATTAAATTATTTTAAAATATTTATATTTATGAGTTTTTCTCTTAACTATTTTACCTAAATTATAATTATTAACAAAATATAATGATACACAATATATGATATGATTAAGTAACTTATTTACCTTCTCTAATATCCAAAAAAATCAACTCTATCTTATATATAAGACGGAGGAAGTATTATCTTTTATGGAAAAAAATGAGTTCTTTGGATATTTCCTTATCTCTAAGGTTTAGGGTCTGTTTGGGAACCCATTTGGACGCTAAAAAAGCTCATTTAGGGGCTAAAAGCCTCAAAAGCTCATTTGGTGTGTTTGGGAGAGCGTTGATGATGGCTGGGTTTCTGCAGAAAATGAAACTTTTATCATATGGAGATCAAAGCTGATTTTACTCAGATGTAGATAAAAAAAATTCACTTCTATCATTGTCAATCCAAACACAAATCACATGTACAGTCTGACTTTTTTTCTATATGACTTTTTCAAAAACTCATCTGCAAAAAAAACTCTTTCTCTACCACTAATCCAAACAGGCACTTAATAGTTAGATTTTATTCTCTGATCAAAGCTCTGCTTTTTCTGTAATTGACTGGGAATTTAGGGGTTGGGTATTTTTAACTTCTCCTGTCACTTTTTTGGATACAAGATTTTCTCTTTTGCTTTGTTGATTTTAATTTTTCAGTTCTGCTGCATTCAGTTCGTCATTTAATTAACTTTTTGTATTTTTTTTATTTTATTTTCTTAGCATTCTGTTTTACATTACTGTGGTTGTGATATACTCCACATAAATTAAAAGAAGAATCTAACCTTCTCTTTCTTCAAATTGTTGTTGGTAAAGACTATCATCATTGTGAGTTCAGATTCACGATTAAGAATGCAAGTTTGTTAATTGTATTTTTCCTTAGCTATAACTTTTTGTTGTCTTACTCTTTCTTCTTACCATCGACTATTTGTATTTTTTGGTCGGTGATAATTTGTTTCCTAATATGCTGTTAGTGATAAAGAAGACTTGTTATTCTGGAGTTTGCAATGGCGAATTTCATGCGAGTTTAGTGTTCTAGACTCGGAATTTCATGGCATAATTCAACATGAGAAGTGAGGTTGAACGAGATGAAAGCATACATAAAAGACACACTGCCTGAGTAGGAACGACGGTTGCATGAAAACTGTGAAAGCATCTATCCAGAAAATTAGGGTAACTTTTTCCTTTTTAACAAAAAAGGTTGTTCATTTTTGTTTTGGTTTTAAGCTGAGATGAATATTAAAGTGAAAACTGAATGAACTTTTCCTTGGGTCCTTCCATAAACTTAGCTCAGGGGTCCCGAGAAGGGATCAAGATACCCCAATCTTGGTTCCCGATCTCGGTTTTTGATTGGGATGCAACCTAGTCCTGGTGTGATCATGATCCAAGTGGTATAGGGACGGGATTAGGAAATCCTGATTTATTTTAAAAAAAAACAATAAATTTTAAAAACATCATTATATTAGTTAACTTTTTTATATTTTATTGTTTATAATTATCATTTAACAACAAATAAAGCCATAATAATTACATGAATTGATCGAGTTAAAGAATATCATTTTATTATTATTATTATCATCATCATCATCATCATTATTTTCTTTATTTAGTATATAATTACTTAGTTAGGATTAGTATCACGATATATGTACTTTAACTCCAATTCAAGATATGTGATACACATCAAAGGATAACTTAATTTAGGGATTAAAAAAATACAAGAATAAAAAGATAACTTAATTTATGAGGTAAAAAAAAATTTTAAAAAAAAAGCAGTTACCGTCACAAATGGGACGGGAGATTTCAAGATTGAAATGTCCAAGCCTAAGTCGAAACGACCGGAATCAGAGCACTTTGAACACCCCTAACTTAGCTCATGAAGCTTAGAATTATTATTACCCTAAACATGAAAATGACACACACACATTGTTAAAAGCTATAAATGTATTTTTTGTCTTAATCTTTTTAGTTTTAATTTGTACAATCATATAAAAATTATATGTCGCATTAAACAATTTTTCGAGTTCCTGGGAAAATAAAAGGTGTTTGTTTTTTGTTTTACATGCCTTATTGGAATTCCCTTTTCAAATTAGAACATGCCAAACATAAAAGTTTTTTTTTTTTTGTTTGGATTTTAAAAAGATATATTTGTTAATCAATTTTCTTATTGAGCCGGTTGATAACACGACAAATTCTCATAAAAATTAAA
The DNA here is from genome assembly GCA_963210345.1 of Inga oerstediana. Taxonomy (NCBI): domain Eukaryota; kingdom Viridiplantae; phylum Streptophyta; class Magnoliopsida; order Fabales; family Fabaceae; genus Inga; species Inga oerstediana. The sequence continues at coordinate 87,713,470 of OY723400.1, read as the reverse complement.
ATTTTACGTATAGAATACTGTAGTATCATTCCCATCAATTGCAGTAAAATCAAATTTGAATTAAAATGTTATATTTGCTTACTTCACATTTTAATATGCACGTTAGGATACTTTAAGTACCTGTTTGGTTTAGTGATATAAGCTGTCTTTCTAACGTAATTTACGATGTATAAGATAAGTATGTAAAAGAGTTTTGTCTCGATTTACATAAACATGCTTTTACAACACCAACTCAAACAGACGCTTAACTAACAATTTAGATCTTGGCTGCCCACAACCATTGCCATACACGTGGACCCTAACTCCCATTTTAAGGTCTTCATTTCTTATTTACTGTTTATGTTTAGAAACACAGAAAAAATTACACAATATTATTATGTAGGGAATGTCTCCTGCTTCTCATGAAGCTTTTTAGGAGCGAGAATGGAAACAATACCCAAAATGCCAAGAGAAACTAAGCTGAAGAGAGAAATGTTAAATGTTTGGTTTGATGTGAGGAGGCGATTGTGATTTTATATAATTTTTCTCTTGTATAAACGGCTAAATACCAAGCCAGTGAGATAAATAGAGGTATAATAGGAAAAAGTTATGAAAAAGGAAAAAAAAAATTTAGATGACTTTTAGTTTGATATGGAGAGAGTACATGCTAAAGACAAAATTTAGATTGTTTTGCTTATACTTCCTCTAGTGCTTATATCCAGGGTTCAGGAACCCGGACCGGCCGGTCCGGCCCAGAGACCAGCGAACTGGTCGGTAGACCGGTCTGGGTTCCTATTTTAAAAACAAAATTTAGAATTTCATATTAATAAATCTAAAATTTTCAATTTTTCACCGGTTTGACCCCAGTTTAGCTCTGATTTGGCCTTGATCTGACCCATTGACCCTAGAGCCGAGAATTCGGGCCGAGCCCGTTTAGGCCCGAGCCCTTCAAGGGCCAGGCTTATGATTTAGAGGTTAAAAAGGAAAGCAGGCCTTACAGCCCTGTAGGGCCGGCCCTTTTAGGCCCGTTTAATATTTTTTTAAAATAAATAAATAAATATAATATTATTATATCAAATTATCAATATGAAAGACACCTAAGTACCTATTAGAATATTAATAATAGGCAAACACTTATTGATTGGTTTGATTTATTTTATTTTCTATAATGGTTTATTCATTTAAACTTAAAAAAAAAGGTTAATTTGGACATTAGATGATTATTTTAACTAAAAATTTATGAGTTTTTAAAAATAATGTATCTCAATTTAAAGCAAAATAATAAATAAATTGTAAAACTTGGAAAAAACAAATTTTGAATTAAAATGAGTTTAAACCTGTTTAAACTCGAGCCTGTGAAGGGCTAGCCCTGTAGGGCCACAGGCTTCAAAATTATGATACTTTTTTAGCAAACGGGTCTAAATGGGCCGGCCCGTTTATGCTCGAGCCCGTGAAGGGCCGGCCCTGTTAGGCCGGGCCGACCCATATTCCCAGCACTAACTAACCCTTAACCCAGTACCCTGACCGGTTCAATACCCGATCCGGGTTCATGAACCTTGGTTATATCATAGGGCATGTTTTAGAAGCAATATTTGGTCTATAATTTAACCCACCAATAACCTCCTCATTCATTACTTTTTTTCCCATTTTATCCTTATTATTAGTTGAGGTTTAAAGTTGAAAAAATTAGATCACATAATTTTGTGAGGTGGAAAAATTTTAAAAAGGGAAATTATCAAATCTGGGACAAATTTAATTATTTAAGTGTCATTCCTTAGCATGTGAGAGTTAGTTATAAATACCTCATTAGAGAGATAAGAAGTATACATTAGATCCAATTATTCAATCAAATAGTGTCATGTCTAATTTTTTTTAGTCCTCTAATCATTAAAGTAAGGCATATTATCTAATTTGAGTAGATTAAATAAGCCAAGCAAATTACTTATTTCCGGTCAAAAAAGTAAATTACTTAATTAGAACATATATATGACATTATATCTCTGAAATACATACGTACAACATTAGACATTAGACATTAGACATTAGATTATAGGGTTAAAGGGCTTAAATGTTCTAGCAGTTTTCGCGTACCAACATTGGATATGTAACACCCCAAATTTTATTCACCAAAAATATATTGTAATTATTTCAGAAATTCAATAAAATGGTGAATATTCATGAATTTGGATCTTGTGAATTTTGAAATATTCATATTCATAAGAAAATGGGCAAATTAATTCAAAATTTGAATTAAATTACAAAGGGGATAGAAAAATCATAATTTTGCCAATTAATTGGAGTTAATTTCAATTAATCAAGGAAAATAAAAGAAAATGCATAATGGGATTATTCTTGGTGGAATAAATCAAGAATTGGGAAATTAAGGAGGATTATACATAAAACCAATTATGTCAAATGTGGAATTGTTAAAATCATTTTCCCTTTCCTTCCCTCTTGAAATTTCGTCCAAACACACGTGAATGGGGAGAAAATTTAATTCCATGAGCACATGCCTAATTACTACATGAAGAGAGTCATGATGGCAAGCTACATGAACATTTCAATGATGACAAAGGATGAGTGTACACAACATGGAAGTATGGTGAATGCATGAAGGGATAGCTTGAGTAAAGGAAGGGAGATACTTGATTGCATAATGGTAAGCTTGAGTGAAGGAAGAGAAAAAATTGATTGCATGGAAGAGAAATCATTTGCCTTGTAAAGAGAAGGGGGGATGGATTTTTCCTAGCCAAGAGAGGAAAAATTGTACATTGACTTAAATGGAGTAATCATATGTGAATAGGAAGGAGGTATGGGAAGAGAAATGGTGTACATGAGAGATGGAGAAATCTCAACCATTGGCTAGATCAAGGGTTAGGATGAAGCATGAAGACTACAATACTACAACACACTTTCTCCCTCCCCTTGTGCATATTTCGGCTAGCCATAGAGAAAAGGGAGAGAGAGTGAGTTTGTGAAGCTCTTGAGACTAGAGAGAAAGAGAAAGAAAATCAAGATAAGAGCTTATGTTCCAAAGTGATTTAAGTTTCTTATTTTGTGTAGTCATCCTCTAATCTCTTATGCTTCATGGAAATCATGGTTTAGCAAGCTAATCTTCAAGGTTGAGGAGAGAGAGAGGACGTCCTAGAGAGAGAAACATCAAGGATCAAGAGGTAATCTCCAAAATCTCAACTTCTTAGTGTATTGAAGTGGTTGTTGGTGATTGTTGTTTGGTTTTGTAATTTTTGGGTTGAGTTGTAAAATTAGAAAAGTCATAACCCTAAGGGTTTATACTGCCCAAAATCCTTTAAATCATAGTTAAGAAGTGTTTAAATGAGTTAATCAAGAATTAGAAGTGGAAACGTACAAGTTTTGGGAGCTAAAATACAAAACCTCATTTTTCCATAATAATTTTGGCCAGAACCAGAAATGGTACTAGGAGTTGGATTTTCATGAAATAAATGGTTTCATTGGACTCAGTGGGAAAAAATAGGTGGGGTTACAGTTGGGCACTTTTCCGGTAGAGGCCGAAAAAGCATAATTACGAAAACACCACTAAAATCACTAAATAAGGGCTGTCAAGGGTATTTTCATAATTTAACAGTGAATTTGGTAATTTTGAGCCCGTAAATGGATTCCTTAGGCGAAAATACGTTAGAATAGCCTTAGTCAAAATTTTGGGAAAACATGTCATCGGGCCGGGTACGGCGGGGCCGGGCCAGGGTGCCGGGGGCATTTTAGTAAATTTTCACCATAAACTAATATAACCACAAAAAACACTAAGGATGAGTCTAAAATGATACTTGGATAGGTTATAACCTATTTCTTGTACATTTAATATTTTAGGACCAAGTCGAGAGCCGGAACGACACGCTTTACGAGACACCGTTAAACAGAGGATTATAAAGCGTTGAGGTAGGGACATTATCCTTCATACATCATGCCATAGTTATATGATTGTGTGGATACCATTGTTGTAAATGTACTTTATTAATCAACATGATTTGCCCAGAAAGGGGCCAGTAGTGCTAGAGGCACTTACACTAAAGTTGGTGAGAACCCAACCGGTGCAGATTAGTGGGGCTAGGCCCTACTCATGTGTACATGCAGATAATATGTTTATAATGTTCATTAATTGGTGCATACATGGCATATATCATATTTACTTTTCGCATTTTCTATGAACGATAGCATGTTTCTACTGGGGTTCTCCGGAATCTCACCCTATTTTTAATAAACACCTCAATGGGGACCAATGGGTCTAAGGGAAAAGATGTAGACGCTGGAAAGTGAGCGGCACGTGTCTCGAGGCGAGGATATGAACATGGTTATACCTTAGTCTATGCCTTAATATTTTGAAAAATTTGTAAATATTAAGTTTTCGCTGTATTTTTTGTTTTCCGTTGATGAACGATATCGGAATTATAAACGAATATTTTTATCAGTATAATTTTACTTTTCTGTATGCCCATTGAATTCTGTCTTTATTACTCTTTGAATATCAAAATAGAAACGGATGTTAACAGGGCACCTGAAATTTTTTTTTAAAAAAAATAACCTTGAATCCTCTCCTCCAATGTCGAGAGAGAAAATAGAGAATCTGACATCTTTTTTTTAAAATAAAAAATTCAACTCAAAAAATCTGATGTGGACAAAAGAAGGGTGAGGTAGATGCCATGTAGATATGTCACCTCTGCATATTTGGTCAAAAAATGTTGACTATTAGAGCTGGTTAACGGAGAGGCAACATTGCCTCGTTTTTAAAACTTCCAAAGTACATTTGCTCCCTCAAAAACTTACAAATGCCCAAAACCCATATGCGAAAACTTTCAAGGCAGTTAAACCCTCAAACACTACATTATATATCAGTTTGGTACTATACTTGCATCAAGTTCATCATATCCATTTCATCAAGTTCTCCAAGCACACGTGACTATGTATCCTATTTTTTTCATGAGTTTATTGTTCAAAATTAGTTTTAAAAAAATGATAAACATGAGAGATTAAATAAATATATAGGGCTAAAATTCACTCTCAAACTAGATCATACATTTAGGGCTAAAATTCACTCTCAAACTAGATCATACATTTAAGACCGTATGAATATTAATAATGGTCTAACGGAATTTCCATATTTTATCTAAATAAATTTCCATTATTAAAAAATTTCACTGCGTTAATATTTAATTGGAGAGAATTGGAGCTAATGAATAAATGAAGTGTACCTAAACTTCATCTATATAGTATTGAAATATATGTGTGAAGAAAACGTTGCGTAAAAAGAATGTGAAGAAAGCAAACGTAATATTTGAAATCAAACTTAATTTAAATTATAATTGTTCAAGATATTATAATAAGCTATCTTTTGGCAAAAAAAGCTATTTTTATTTTTTAATTTAACCTGAGTATTTGTCGGGCAATTTAAGTTGATACCAACTAGTGAACCAGCTCAATAATCGAATAAATTAACGAACATATATCATTGTAATGGTCGAAGCCCAAATATCAAGACAACCAAACCCAAAATTAAATTAAGGAGAAATTAACTTTTCCAATTGTCTATTTTTTTGGACAATAATGAAACCTTAATTTCCAGTCAAACATGTTAAAAGAAAAATCTAGGGGACATCGATGAAATTAAAAGAAGAATCTGATGTAGTTTCCTTTCATTTTCCTCGATGATTCAGAAAACCTTTTAGCACGGCATATACTTTTCAAATGATTTAACAAATAAAAAATAAAAAAATAAGATAAAGAACCCATTTATAATCTTCAATATATATATATATATATATATATAAGAAATTTAAATTATTTTCTTTGGACGATAACATTCATGTGTTTTCATCTATATCATCAAAAACATGAATCTTCCTCTTTTTTTATTAATCAAGGGTTTCAGATTTTTTTTTTTTTTGATATAATTATCGTATATTCAATATAATTAGTTTAAATTTAAACATTGTCAAATTAGACTTAAAATTTCCTATTTAAGCAATTATATCTCATCCTATTAAGGTCAACGCTGGTGGGTGATGACTTATAATGCTATCAATAATACTCCCTCCGGTCCTAATTATAAGATAAAGTTGACTTTTTTAGAGAAATTAAGGAAGCCAATTAAATTACTCTAGAGTGTTTATATTTTTAGTATCCTTAAATTATATATTAGTTTATTAGTCAGATTAATTAGTTTGGAGAAAAAAGTAAAAATATAGATACTCTAAATTAATTTAATTAGCTTCCTTAATTTCTCCAAAAAAGTCAACTTTATCTTATAATTAGGACCGGAAGGAGTAATAAGTATAATAATCAATAAATTAGTGGAAGCATTTCACTAATAAACCAAATTGCAAATGGAATGGATAAAAAAAATTATTTTTAATTAACAAAAATAATAAAGTACACAGTAAGCTATCGTTTTGTAAGCCAATCACACTATTAATATTAACAATCATTTTAGATTTTGTACAATATAAGGGGGGAAAGTTTGTCCCCATGAAAGCAAATTTCTTTTATCCTTTTAAAGGTTTAGGGCCCGTTTGGTTCGATTCCATTACACCCTACGATGCAGTGCAATGCGATGCAATGGTAATGCAATGTAATATTAATTACAAGGGTAGTGTTTGGTTTGATTTTTAAGTAACATGCAATGAGTTAATATTTTAACAATTATTTAAAATTAATATATTACACAAAGTCCATTTTACCCCTTAATATAATATTTGTAGAAAAAATAGTTACAAGCCGATGATGGAGGGGATGGAGGAGGAGGAGGTAGTGGTGGTGGCAATGATGGGGGTGGCAGGGGAGGAGGAGGTGGTGGTGGTGGCAGTGGGCGGCGGGGGTGGAGGAGGAGGTAGTGGTGGTGGCGGCGGCAATGGGTGGTGGGCCGCCGCCGACGGCGGCTGAAGAGGTGGTGGTGGTGGTAGCAGCGAGGGTAGTGGAGGAGGTGGTGGCGGTGGTGGGGGTGGGCGGTGGGCCGGTGGCGGCGGAGGAGGTGGCGGTAGGTGACGGTAGGCGACAGGGGTGGAGGAGGTGGTGGTGGTGGTGGTGGTGGTGGCAGCGGGGGTGAGGGTGGCAACGGAGGAAGAGGTGGTGGGTTGCGGTGGGCGGCGGGGGTGGAAGAGGTGGTGGTAGGCGGTGGGCCGATGGCCGTGGAGGAGGAGGAGGTGGTGGTGGCGGCGGCGGGCGGCGGCGGAGGGGAAGGTGGCCACGGTGGCGGTGGGCCGGTGGCTGGGCCGGGGGTGGCGGCGGGTGGAGGTGACGGCGGTGGAAGAGATAGTGGTGGCAGCAGAAGATGGAGGTGACGGCGGTGGAAAAGGAAGAGGTTGTGGCGGTGGCAGTTGTGACATGATACGGCAAGTGAAATAAGATAAGTGAAATAAAGATAAGGAAAACTAAAGGGTAAATTAGACTTTTTAGACCATGCAATAGGATGGTAATGAGGATTCATAGGGGGGAGGTATGAATGTGGATTACCAATTTTTTGGTAATCATCATTACCATGGTAAACCCTATTACCATGCTAAAGAGCAACCAAATACTCTTATCTAGGTAATGCAATCATGATTGCCATTGCAGGCATGCAATGCGGTCGAACCAAACGGGCTCTTAGTATTTATGAATTTATATTCTTTTTTTCAATTTAAAATTAACCAACGTATCTTTGTAAACTAAGAATCCCAGCTGAAAGTCCAGAGAACAAAACCCATAAATTTTCACGATACTAAAAGATATAAAAATAAAACTCAACTTTTCCGATTGGTTTGTTCCTCTTTGACAATGAAACGATAATTCCAATCAAGCATGTTTAAGAAAAATTCTCTCGAAATTTTCTTTCATTTCCCTTGTAGATTCAGAGAATCTTTTAACACATCATGTTTTTTTAAATGATTTTTCAAATAAAATTAAAAAATTAAGATAAAGCAGTATATTTATAAATTTTGAAAAAAAAAAAAAGGAGAAATAGGTTCTCCTGTGAAATAACATAAGTGCCATCATGTAAAGAAAAATACAATTCCCTATAGATTTTCTAAAACTACGTTCTCTTGTGAAATACACAAGTGCCATCATGAAAAAAATACTACTCCCTCCTGTCTTAATTATAAGATAAAGTTGACTTTTTTGAAGAAATTAAGGAAGCTAATTAAATTATTTTAGAGTATTTATATTTTTATTTTTTTCCTCCAAACTAATTAGTTTAACTAATAAATTAATATATAATCTAATGATACATAACTTATAATATGATTAAGTAACTTATTTAGCTTTATTAATCTCTCCAAAAAAAAATCAACTTTATTTTATATTTGTGACCAGAGGTAATATTCATTGCTGGGTGCCAACACCGGAATGGAGAATTTTTGGAGTTAGCATAGACAAGGTGAGATTTTATCCCCCACCTTTTGATTTCCAAAAAGTTTTATCACTTTTGGGTTTAGTATCTAATAGTATTATAAAGATTATGAAAAGTATTCAACTGTTTAATAATATTTAATTATCTTTTATACATGTTTTTAACTATTTTATATTTACCCCCCGTTTCTTAATCTATTTACCTAATTTGATTTGATTAATTTAATTATTTAAGTTAGTTGCTATGATATGCTTTTTTATTAAAAAAAAAATATCCTAACCATCTTTAATTCTCTCAATCTTTCTCTTACTTGATTATTGTTGAGGGGTATTAATAAGGGTAAATTAAGAAAGAATTTACAAATATAGAAAATAGGACTTATTTTTAAAACCAAAATCAGCACCCCAATTATGTCCTTCAAGGACCAAAGTATTTTAAAATATTTGAAATATTATTTTTAACTGTCATTATTCACAACTATAAGCATGCCCACAGAGGAGTTACAAAATTTTAGACTCTTCTTATATTTTTTTTGGGTTTTTCTTTGTCAGACAAAACTTAGTCATTAAGTTTCTGGCTTTTTGGGCCCCATTGTATAATCAATGTCAATGACCAATTCCAAGATAGATTAATTTGCAAAACATTACATCAACACCACCCCAACTAAACTCCTTAACAGCATTAGTGTTTGGATATGGATATCTTTTAATTGCTGATTTGACACGATTTTGTTGCAAAAAATACCAAATTCTAACAAGGTTACATTTTAAAATTGATGCAGTAGACCTTACAGACTCATGAGATCACAGAGTAGAGTCATTGTGCAATTTTGCTCGGAATTACTGTGTTGGACCCCCACTTCGATCTTTAATTCATAATACCCCAAAATTCTTTGCACAAGCCACCAACTCAGGTCCCCAAAAAAAAACAACTACAATCCTGGACCAACCAAAACAGCCTTGTGATGCAAAACCTGTGGATATGGCTAAGACCTCTGCTTCTTGGATTTCTTCCTTGACACTTGTTCTTCAGCAGATCCTGCAATATATGCTTCTGCATTTATATTTTCTTCGGATTTTCGCTTCCTGAGCTCTTTCGCTTTTTTCTGTAGACAAACCATTTTGAATTATTGTCCATGAGAGGAAAATTCACTGGCTGAAGCACTAACTTCATTATGCCCAAAAAAAAAAAAAAATTGTTAGCATATTGTTTATACCTTCAATGACATCACCATAGCAGAGACATCCTTGTTGGCATCCTCAGACTTATCCTCCTGGTTTGTGGGTTCCTGAAATAATGCAAATTAAACAAATGACAAATATCATCAAAATCTTTTTGAAGTACTGTCATGAAAAGAAGAGATTGCTCAAGCAAAAGATTAAAATTAAACCTTGGGTGGTATGAAAGCCTCCTCTCTTTTACGTTTGTTTTCAGCAACTTTTTGTGCCTGCTTCTCCTGCTTCTCTTGCCATATCTTTGCTGACTTCCTTTTCTCACTTAAAAAGTATTCTCCAGTTTCCAATTCTATATCCTCCTGCAATATGCAAAACACACCAATGGCAACTTTAAGGACACTTCCATTGATATGTACAACATTGACTACTAGAAAGAGATGTATATATGAAAACAAAACTCAGTTTCAAACCATAAAAGACCACAAAGCGTATATGAAATCGGTGATGCAATCAATGACTAGAGAACCAAGAACAAATCTGTGGATGCAAGAACATGGTCCTAACCATAGCAGAACTAAAGAGAATATCTAAGAGGTAGATAATCAAAATAAATCAAAGGGGGGAACCATTTACTATGTTGAGTGATGAGCCTCGTACCATTTATGACAGAATTAAAATGACCACACTAGCAAACAAAATCAAAGCGGATACTTTATATTAAAATTGAAAATCCATCTTTTTGGCAGAAGAAACTAGTAGTCTACTGACCTTAGTAGGTGGTTGAGGAGGGGGGAAAGGAGTATATGGCTTCTTCTTCTTAGCCTTAACCTTCTTTTGCTTAACATTTTTCCTGGAAAGGGAAATGAATAGTAACATAAACAAAAAATAAACTGGAAGTATTTCTGAACACCAAAACAAGAAATGGCATACTTTTTGAATTTTGGAAGAAACCTATCCCAATTCTCATTCGCCAATTCTGGATTCTTTTCAAGCTCCTTCTTCATCATCAGAATCTAATAATTTACAAATAAAGAGGTAATATTAATCCAATGCCCTCAATTTTTAAAAGCATGCTAGATAAAAAGCAAGATTATTCACCTTAATGTTGTACACAGGGTGCATTACATTCAACATGCACTCTTCAACAATTCTTCTAACTTGTTTCAAGCCCTTAAAAGATCCCGTAGCAGCAACAGTGCCCCCCTATTGAATTGCAACCACATTTGGAAGAAGTCAACCCATTCACTGGTCTAACCAAAAATTGCCTCAAAGTAAGCTTCTACAAGAGGAAGAAATAATTGAAATTACCTGAATGAGAATGTAGCAGCCAGTGAGTATTTCAAGGGCCTGCCAATTAAAAAAAAAACAAGCATTAACCCCATAGAATTCGGTAAGAAATTTAACAGAGACAAGGACCATCCCCAGTGCTAAAAATATCAAAGCTTGAAGCACACCTTCAAAGTAGCAGAATTAGGACCCATAAGATGCTGTCTTCTTTTCACAAATCGCTCCTGCAGTCAAACATTTACTTCAAGTTCAAACCACCAAAACAATTTCTTTTAAAAAGCCTTAACTTCATGAAAATCCTGGACAAGCTCAAAGGAGCCACTCAGATCTCATTCTTAATTAAAACTACTCTAAAATAGTCAAGCAGCTAATGCTTGCAATTCTAATATATCCCAATTTAAATTATGTAAATCAACGTGGAATTCTAATCTAACAACTGGAAAGTTATGTTGTAAACCATTTGCACAATCTATTAAAAACTTGGGGTAGGAAATAATCTATGATAAAAAAGGTACTCAAATATAAATGTCATGAAGGGCATAATCAGGCCATAAAGTAGCTACCCCTGTGAAACATCACAGGCCAAGAAAAAAAACTAAAGTAACAGCAGATACCATGCCATACGTAACCAACAAGTTCAAAATTAACCTCAATCAGTACCTTATTGCGGACCAAGCCACTAATTTTGATGATGTCGCATTGAATTTCATCATCGAGCACTTTTATTGCCTGAGGAGCAGGCACACTTCGTGATAGAAGTTTTATAAGATCCCTGGCTTTCATAACGATATATGGATCCCTAGTCTTTCGGGTAGTTGAAACTGTCATTGATCCCTCCACCTGTCCATAAATAAACACGAAATAAATAAGAGAGCACAAATCCAACATAATCATAATAATAATACTAATGGCCTTAGGATAATATTGCTTGGAAAGTGGGGCAAACCAAGGACACACTAGGCTTTTAGCCTTAACCAGTCGCAGAATGTTGCACATTTAAAGAAATTTATTAATTATCAATAAAAATTGAAGCACAGAGTTGTAGATAGAATATATGAAATTCTCCTTGAACAAACATGCATAAACATACGATAAACTATGAACCAGGAATGGGGGGATTAGCCCATAAGAGCCCACATTTTATTACAGCCATCTATATGTTATCATCTGAAAAATAAGAGCACAATTAATCTCATCTATTTCCTAATAGCAATACTCAGCAATCCAAATACTTGAATAGACGATCTCACAAGGTAACTGCAAACACTTACCAGATTTAGTTCACATGAAATTCCATGCTCTTTCAGAGCAGATTTTACCATGGGCCAAACTTCTTGCAGGTATTTTTCTGAGAAAAGAATTAGAAAAGCACAAGAATAAGACACCATTGTATGCACAATTTTATTTTGTATATGCATGCAAGAAGATCAGAGGAACTAATATGTTCCAAGCAAGGATAGTCAAATGATTGTTGAATCAATGTGAAGTTCTGATGTTAATAAGAAAGTCGTTTATAATTGTATCAAGATGGCGTGAAAGTTGTAATTCATAGATATAGAATCCAAGCACACAGAACTGCATGTTAACAATCTTGTGTAGGCCTATTTCAGATGTCACTTTTCCTGAAATCTGCATGAACTACGATCTTCTATACTTCCCAATATCATTCCAAACTCTGAAGTCTATGCTATCAAGTATCAACTAGTCATTAGATGTGTAGAACCCACCAAAAAAAATTGAATTTAGAAACATGTGTGGGATATCAACTCTGGAAGTTGAGAAGAAAACCTCCTAGAAATATTTTCAACATGCTGTTTCATTCATCTTAATACATGTAAGGTTGAAAAGAAAGCGTAAGCCATAATTAAATGGGAGTCAGATCAAGGACAAAAACACATAGATAAGAAAATTAATCATTTATCAAAATTAATAATAATTCTTAATGCAATCACTCTTCACCAAATGATCCTCAGTGCACAAATTTTCACTCTCTAATACAATTTTCAGACAAACTAAAAAAAAATAAGATTCCACAATCCATATTTTTTCCAATCACCCTTACGCCAATGGTATTATTTCATGTCACTAATTATACCTGTAAAATCATTCACATTGATACATAATTGATAAAAATCCAAAAAAGGAAGTTCCCTAACATCTTATCGATAATAAAGTTTCCAAGCACTTGACACAAATGGCCATTTGTCACCCAATATGTTCTCTTGAAACCAATTGCCTACCTCATTTGTATAGTTCATATGTCAAACCAAGTTCACAACCCAATTGCACTGATTAAAATAAAAAGAGGATTCTAAATCCAGAAGGCAAACACACAAATTCTGAAAATTGGAGTCACTATATCACTATTGGAAATTTCAGCTAAGTAAAGTTCTGAAGTCCCAGAAATATGATACCCCGGGGGGGGGGGGGGGGGGGGGGGGGCCTAAGTCAGGTATAGTTCTTATCTCCTGGAAATGATATAACAAATAAATCAATGTCTAACGCGGCAATTTCCAAACAAAATTACAACATAAATTTAAAATTTTCGACTTATTAAAAATCCCTAAAACCCAAAGTGACATAGATGCACTGCGAGGTCTGTTCATTGATGATAAGAAATCGAGATGATCGCAAGACAACAATAAAAATTGATCCTTTGCTTATCTGAGAGACCTAACATACCTTTATATTGGGGGAAAAGTGTGGAAAACGAACTAACTTCAAGCATGCCACCTTCGTTCCAAGAAGGGTCAAACTTCTCAATCTTCCAGCGATCGATGTTTGGGTCTTCATCCCATGGCTTGGGCTTGTCCTGCTTGCCCTTCCGCTTTTCCTTCGGTTTGGTACTAGGGTTTTCCCCATTTGCTTGGTCTATCGCTACATCAGATGTTCCCATCTACAGCCAATGCAATAACCAAAATCAAACACATGAACAAATAAGAATAGAGAAAAGCAGCTATTTAAAAAATTATTGTCGATAGAAAACAATAGAAATACAGAAAGTTATAAAACAGTGACAAGGCATGTTCTACCACATTCTACTCAGTCATTCAGAAGATGTCTATAAGTTTCTTCCCAATCAGACTTACAAGCAGTTATTTTGATGTATATAATCAGACTTACAATTACAAATAAGGTTTGTTAGACTGTCTCTCAAACATAAGACACTTAATCAAGCTAAACAACGGCTCAATAAGCAAACTTTCTGACCCAACGAAAAGAACAAACTACAATACGTTAAAAGGGTAATTTACATCCTTCCAACCAAAGCATTAACCCATATGTAGGTAATAGAAGAGAGAGCACAAACCTGAAAATGAACTTGCCCAAGAACAAGAAGACGAGGAGAGTTACGCAAGATGAATTCAACAGAGTGAAGATAGGGGCGGCCTTCGAGAAGGAGAAAACGATGAGAGGTGACGGCGTCGTGCAGAGGTATGGAGACTTAGTGAGCGGCGGCGGCGGCGATTTGGAGGCGACCTGATGGTTAGGGTTCAGCGGCTGGGCATAATGGAAGGGAGGGGCTGAGGGAGAAAACTCAGGAGGAGTAATGGCGTTTGTAGAAGACGGACAAGGGAGAGGGATAACTTGATATTTCTTTCACACACACAAACACACACAAGTTGAAAAAACTGATGCATTGACACCAAGTTTTCTTTCTCACCGGCGTTAACTCGATCATGGTAAAATTGGATAAATATTTTGTAGCCCTCCCCAAAAAAAAAATTATATTTTGAATTTTAAAATCCTAAATTGATTTTATTAATTATAAGAATGATAGGATTGTCAAAATGAGTATAACAATTAATAACCCAATTTTTTGAGAAATTAAGAAAGCTAATTAAATTACTTTAGAGTATTTTTATTTTTATTTTTTTCTTCGAACGAATTAGTTTAATTAATAAATTAATATATATCTAAGGATATATAACATATGATATGATTAAATAACTTATTTAACTTCTTTAATCTTTCTAAAAAAAGTCAACTTTATTTTATATTTAAGACTGAAAGTAGTATCTTTTTTTCTAAAAAAAATCTCATAAAGAAAGTAATGCAATCAAAGTTAGAAATAAAATACATCTTTTAAAATTGAGAAAGAAATATGATTACCTAATCAATGAATTATAATTACTCAATCAGTAAATTATGAAAAAATATATAAAAACAATAATGAAATAATTAATCATAAATTGTATTTATTGATTAATCCCAACCGAGATTAAAGTTTTCCTCTAGATAAGCATGCTTCCATTTATGAGTTATGACGGCTTATTACATTCACTCCCAAGTCTCTCACCCATTTCTCCTACGTGGACTGAGGTTCTTTTTTTTTTTTTTTTGGACTGATACGTTGACTGAGGTTCAAGAAAGAAGAGTTTGGGGGATTCAAATTAGCTTAGACATCAAAATAAACTAAAATAAAATATAAATCCAAATATATGTTTTTTCACGTCTTCACTGAAATAAAATTTCAATGTTTGTGACCTTCATAGTCACTCTAAGTTTCTAACCTTTACCGTCAGCCAGCATCTACCAACGCAAATAAATTTTGATGATTATGATATTTAGAGTCATTCTAACTTTTGTCGTTGGTGCAACATAAATTTTTATTATGAATCACACAATCAGGCAAATATTGCACCATAGCATGAATAAGCACGTGAGATTCACATATTTTAACAAAAAGTTAAGGAGTAAATTTATCAACGAAGTTTTATCCTAGGAGTGTCTGGTATGAATATGTTTTAGAAAGAGCAAAAATACCAAGAAACAATTAAAAAGGAGCATCTAGCACAAAAACCGTTAAATCCATACTAACAGCATTAAATTATAAGAAAAGAAAACCCTAACGACGTTAATAGGGATTTAACGATTTTTGTGCTGGATACCCTTTTTTAATTGTTCATTAGTATTTTTACCCCTTTTAAAATATATTTATACTAGACACTCATAAGACAAACCTTCATTAATAAATTTACTCCTTTTCCTTTTAACAAATGTCTACCCTCCGTTAAGAATTGCATTGCTTTTAGAAGTTGACAAGCAAAATTGTATCACACCAAAATTCTTAATGCCCCTATCCTTGTTTTGATTAAAACATATCAATATTTACATGTTGATGAATTATATGCATTATAAACATTTCCATTGGTAATTTATAATAACAAAACATTGATTTTAATGACCATAAAATTAATTATTCAAAAGAGGTACCATTTGTTGCCATGATTCAAAAAAGATACTTGATGAACTCATGAACAAAATTTAATGCTCTATATCCTTCTCATTTTAAATCTAAACATAACTTTCGACATTCCTCCAGATATTGTCTAAAAAATACACTGAAAATTTCCTCTTAGGGCAAAAATGTTAACATCCTTGATGAATTAAGGGTCAGCAACTCTCGACTCAACCTACCACAACCTGCAATAGTAGATACCAAAATATAAGTTTATTCAAAGAAAATTTGGGAAGAAACTAAAATTGTTATAATTTGCAATTTTAAAGACACTTGGGATTGAGGAATGAGTCAATCCTAATCGCCAAAGTAAAGGGTTTAATTCAAACACAAAGCCCAATCGAAAATATGAAGCAAGAATCCATATGAACCTCATTCAGGGACCTTTTCTTTTCCCATCTGCTTCCATACTTTACCCCCTACATAACCATTCGATCAAGATCTAATGTTTCATATTTAATATTTTACAAAAATATTATTACAATGGAGAGAAGGATGGGAAGAAAATATTAAATGTAGACATCTTGATTCAAGGGTCATGAAGGGGGTAAAAGATAGGAGCGGACAAGAAAAGGAAAGAAGAGAAGCCAAGTCCCTCATTGATACCAATTTTTTGAAAACAACTACTAGTACAGAACTGGCCAACCTGCTGATAAACTAGTCCAGTCCAGGATTTTTTTATTTTTATAAAAAAAAAAAAATCAATTTTTTTATATTTTTCTTTAGAATTTCATATTAATAAGCCTGAAATATTCAATTTCTCACCGGTTTGGCCCCGGGTTAGCTCCGATTTGACTCCGGTCTGACCCACTGGCCCTTGACCCAATACCCCGACCGGTCCAGTAACCAGTCCGGGTTTTAGAACCTTGTTATAAAGCAATTAGGACTTAAACAGGCTAGCTTGATTGGTAAATAACAGACAACAAAAGGCAAAAGCACTGCTATATAGAAAACAGTACAAGTTCTGAAAACTTGCATTCACAATTTAGTTCAGCTATTGAATTACATGCCATGCATTGCCATAGGCTTTAAGGGTGTGTTTGTTTTGGGGGGGGTAAATTACCTTTTTGAGTTGAAGGTATTTAAATTTTAGACAGGAACCCAACATTTAAAAAGAATGAGAGGGTAAATTTTGAGTTTCTCCTATCCAAAATTGTAATTTACCCCCCTTTCCCTCCCCCCCCCCCCCCCCCAAACCAAACACACCCTAAGTAACCAGTTCTATTCAAATAAATAGAAGCAGTCTGTTACTTTCAACCACCAATGTAGCAGACATTTAATACACTGTTATTTCAATTTCAGAACATTATGACGCAACCAGGCTATTGGTCTTTTGAGAAGAAAGCTGACGTTATGAAACGGGAAGTCCAATGTGTAGGAAATTGAGAAGACAATAACTTGCAGGAATATATGAGCATTAACATATAGGGTAGTCTTTTCTCACAGAACTGACTGCTAAAAAAAGTACTATAACTGCCCAATAACCAAATTCTCAAAATACAGAGCTGACGTAATACAAAGGCAAATGATCATTACCATTATCAATTGGAGTTATATGTGCTTCTTCCTAAGCTTGCCTTTGCCTTTACCACCACGCTTGCCTCTGCCAACCTTGAATTTCCTCTTAGATTTCTTCCCAATTCCACCAACAGGCTTAAGAGAAGCCATGCTTTGGCTGCCATCAGCCATCTCCACATCTGGAGAATTTATAAGAAAATCCAGACATCAGATTGTGCCACAGGGAAGATAAAAGGCAACACACATTAAACCACCAGCTTGAGCTTAAAAGATGAAACAGTAAAAACAAAAAAGCCTTTCCTTTTGCCTTCACCAAATAATTTAACAGCTCTAATAAAATAGTGTTACACAACCAGTGATTCTAGCCAAACCTGGATGGCAGGCAAGGTTATCGAACATCTTATCAGTGTATTAGAGCAGTTGACCAATTAACTGTTAAGGAGTTTGTGAGTAAGGTTTATTAAGAGCCTAATCTCCAGGCATTTTTATGGACATAACCACTACAACAGTCATATACAGTATTAAAATTAGTACAAATATATTCTACTTCTTTTTTTAGCCATTGTTGATTGATTCAACTTCATTCGATACTTTTTAACGCCCAGAAATAAAAGAACAACTAGACAAAGCCCACCCCCAAAAAATTAGAGCAGTTGATCAAGTATACTTCAAAGTTTGCAAGTAAACAGTGGCTCACACATAAAGAGTCTCATAGTGCTGTAATTACATCCAATAACTTAAAAGGTAAAATTTTACTTTAATATATGCTATTTGTTTTTAAACAAATCAACATCTTTCACAAAAACCAACAAGAAAATTACAGGGCTACATCGAACTTCAAGCAATTAGAATCGCAAACTTTGATCATCAAAACGCAAATAGTTAACAGAGTGGGTCATACCCGTATTGGTACCAAGCGCTGGGGTGGAGGTGGTGGCATCCATGGCGGTGTTAGGTGGTTGTCGAACAGGAAGCTTAGGAGCGGCGAGGGCAGCCTCTTGGGCGGCGAGCTTAGCGGCTTCTTTCTTCTCGTACAAAGGCTCGACGATCTCCCTACGAATAGCCCTCAGCCGCTTCTCCCTCTTCGATCTCAACGACTTCGCCATTTTCTTCTTCGTTCGATCCTCTCCGCAGTTTTGGGGTTTTAGGGTTTTTACTTCCAGACACTCGTTGCTTTGTATTTGTATGGATCTCATTTTAATTTATATAGTATTTTTAAAAAACCAAGGGAAAAATAATTTTTTGGATTTTATGATTTTTTAAATACAAAGGCAAGTAAAGCTTGTATTTATAAGTCTAAATTAATTAACTCTTAGTCTTACATATTAAAAAGAATTAGTTACCTTATTAATTATGGATTAAATTTCTAATTTCTCCTTTATCTATCATTATTTCTAAAAGTCAACTTAAATAAATTCTGTTTGTTTATTACCATTAATAGAAGCGAAAATATAATAAATGTATTTATTACTCTAAAACTAAACTTATAATAAGGACCAGAATTTTTTGTCAAAATAGACTTATAAATAAGATAACACTCCCTCCGGTCCTAAATATAAGACAGGGTTGACTTTTTTTTGGAAAGATTAAGGAAACTAGATAAGTTATTTAATCATATCATAGGTTGTGTATCCTTAAATTATATATTAATTTATTAGTTAAACTAATTAATTTGGAGAAAAAAAATAAAAATATAAATACTCTAAAATAATTAAATTAGCTTCCTTAATCTCTCCAAAAAATTTAATTTCATCTTATATTTAAGACCGGAGGAAGTAGTAATTACAAGTAGAGGTGGTAATATGGTCCGGCCCGGTGGGTTTAGGCTAATCTGTCACAGGTTGGGATCATATGGGTTCGGGTCCAAAATGACCGCATCAATATGGGTTGGCATTTAGCCAACCCAACCCATAACCACTAGGTTAGCGGGTTGAGCGGGCCAACCCATTTTTTTTTTTTCAATTTTACTTTTAATAATAGACTAAGATTGTTTTTTCTACATGCCTAAACCATAACAAAATTAAAAATACATAACAAATTAAACATTCATCACAAGTCCACAGATAACAAAATAAATATAAATCCACAAGTCATCAATATAACTTAACAATAATCAATAATTGGTTTACTGAGACTGAGAGCGTGAGAGACTGAAATCGACTTTTGAGCAAAAAGAGAGGCTAAAATCGACTAATCGAGAGGTCAGGTGAGGACTGAGGAGTGGATGCCTAGACTGTGGACTAGACTGAATGGTGGAGTACTGGACTAGGCCTTGGTTCTTAGTCTCTTACCTCTTTGTTTATATATAAAATAAAAATATGGGCCGGCCGGCCAACCCGGTGGTCCAACCCGTCACGGGTTGGGATCATATGGATTCTGGTCTAAAAGAACCGCTCCCAAATGGTCCCATATTTTCAGAACCCAACCCGTCACAAGTTGAAACCATATGGATTCGGCCCACGATCTCAACCTATATTACCAGCTCTAATTACAAGGAGTCTGCTGGCGAAACTACACTGCTCCGGGCGTGTGGGATGTGAAGTAAAAAGACCAAAACACACATCAGGTTACGTACCTAGTTGAACATATAATGTGAAATTTTTAGGTCCCAATTTAAAAAGATGAGAGACATTGGGTTCAAAATCTCCTCATATAAAGGATGATACGAACTAATGACCACAATCAATAACAAGCAGATGTATAGCTTAATTCCAATCGTTTGCAAGGTTGAAGGCCACCATGGATGGCATGGATCTTCACAATAATGGAATTTATAAATTTTAAATGTGTTGAAATCAATCTTAAATTTTGACTTCACGAAACTCAATCTCTAAAGTATCAAATTAAAGTTCAAGTATTAAGTAATAACTTATTCACAATTACAATATGAGTTGCATCAAATTAAAATTTAGAAATTAAATTATAAAGTATGGCTAAATTAAAACTATATGGATAAAAAGATTAACCTTTTAAAAAAGTCGAGGAAAAATTGGGAAAAGGTTATTTTATTAGTAACGTGATATTTTTTTTTTTTCAATTTTTTTTTTTAATTTAAGTCATTGAAAAACATAAAATTTGTTTGCCTTACAAGAGAGACCAAAACGCAAACTGGGAGTGCCGTTCTGTCCCAAGCATTAGCAAGGGGTTAACCTCCCTCCGGCTCGGAGCGTCAAGAACAGTGTGCAGAGTTCTCAGTTTCCAGCCACGTGAGATTGTGCCTCCCTAGCTGCGTTTTTCTTCCACCCAGGTATTCCCTTCTTTTCTCTTTTCGTTTTGATTCAACTCGATTTCGATTCCTGTAGTCTTTGTTTTTGTCTCCTGATTCAGTCCGTGCTTTTTCAGATGCTTCATTAATCTCAATTGTGGCACGCCAATGCTTTTTTTTCTTTAATTTCACTTGCCATATATACTAGTCATATTCGATTTATGAGCTGTTTCTCTATGATTAGTCGATTTTAGTTTTGTCCTGAGTCTTCATCGATTTCAAAGTAATTTAATTTTCATAACGTTGTATAAACAATCGAAATGCGTTCATGTGTATTGTCATTTGCCCATAGAATTAATGTTTCTTACCCTTCCAGGTTTCTTATAATAATATTCATTTGATTTTATGACTCTAATCCTTGTTTCTTTAGCTGTTAAAGCTACTGCTTCAAACTTTTATCGCCTAGGCTCTATCTTGACATACTGTGTATTTTTCTCTTCATTTGGTATGTTACAAATTCCATTTGAGTTCATACAATTGAAGGAGTTGTTGTGGCTGCCCTAAATCTTCACATTCCAAAGAAGTTTCCGCTTTCCTAACCTCATTTAGGGATTCGAGATGCTGCTGCTAATGGACTATGTTTTGTCATTTGTTTGTAGAGTTGGTTTTAGTGTTCTTTGACTCTGCAAGGAGGAGGGTGTTCATTTAGGTTTCAGAACAAGAAAACAGTATGTTTGGGACAGCAATTAGGTACTTTGCCAAAAAAGCAAAGCCAAAGATGAGACCAGTCTCCCTCAAAACGCCACCGGAGCAGAGGCAGACCATCACTAGGGTTCTCTTTGATATCGTGAATGAGCATGGACCCCTCACCATTGGAGAGACATGGCAACGTGTCCAGGTACAACTGAATATGCTGTCTCCTTGATTGATTTATGCAGTTTGAATTCCCTTTCCCCCACTTGAAAGTTTTGAAGTTTATGTGTTATCTTTGAGTTCAGACACATTTCAACAATAACTTTTTGTCGCCAACTGATTGAAATTTATCATCTTGGCTTGCTCTTGGGTCTCTTGGGTGATGACGCATTGTCATATTATAGGCCATGACAAGCAGGATATTTTGTATACATTTCATTGAATCAAGTCAGGTTTATGAAAAGTCGCAGTTTGTTCAAAATTTGAAGTGACTCCGAACAATGTGCGTTTTAGGCCAAGCAAAAGATGAATAAAACCAAAGAAACTCATTCACCCATCCCATAAATTAACAGATTATTTTTCGTTACATGATCATGCAAATGATGCAAAATAAGTGAAAGAGAAGGGGGGAAGGGGGAAAACACACACACACAGAGATAGAGATGAACAGATTCCATTGACAGCCATAACTGCTTCTCCTGCCTGTCATACAATACAAGCCCCTTCAATTCATTAGTTGACTGTAACTAACGCCAAGTTTCTAACTACGTCCCTCTCTTATCCTTTATTCATATCAACGTATGCACTCTTAGTCATTTTATCTTGGATATTTTTTGTTTTCAATAAATGTTTGATGGATACCAAGGTGGTGTAGAATGTCTAAATCTCACATTGTGTGGTATGAGGTACTCTGATATTTCTACCCACTCTCTTTTTCGTGAATCTTTCACTTCAGAGTCAGTTTACAAACTTCTAGCTTCTAACTTCTGAAGACGCAAATTTATTAACTGAAACGTTAGGTATCTTGCACATGCAGTGACGTGATTTTCTATTTAAGATTTGACAGATCAACTCTCTTATGACTTGCGTGAACATTGATCAATAACTGATCATTTTGACTGTTTTGAAGGCTGTTGGATTGCAAGATTTGCAAAGCAAGACTCAAATGAAATTAGTGCTGAGATGGATGAAAGAGAAGCAGAAGCTACGTCTTATATGCAACCATGTAGGGGCTCACAAGCAGTTTCTGTATACCACTTGGTTCTCAAAGGACAACCTCAATCTAGCAACTGCAAAAAAATCTTCCTCCAAAGCATAAGTCTTCTTGAAAGTTGAAAGCCTTTGATGAGTATTAACCAAAGAGGATATGATGGGATAGCTACCTCCAGTTATGGCAATAATGTGGTAGACCATATATCGCTTTAGCTCCATAACTAGAGGTTCTGATTATTGCTCCTGCTTTCCATTGTTGACTTCAATGGTTTGTTGAGTTAGACTTTTTGTTATTATTGTCTTGCTTCTGTTGTCATGTTGGCTTTAGAAATCAAAATCTTTTCATATTTCAAAACTATTTTTTTAATTTCAAAAAACTATAAGAGATTTATGTAAGTTTAAGAAGGCAATGAGTTTTATACAACTTGAGTGTTTTAAAGATTAAACCGACCTTTTCTTTTTTAGCCACAATGATTAAAACAACTTAAGTTAAATGTCTGCAGATAACACATTATTTGTTGGGGAAAACCAAAAAAAAAACTGTCATTTGATATTTTTTTGTACCAACATTATTTGATAAGGAAAATTACAGCAAAATACCTTCCAAATATCAAAATCCCAAATCAGTTTTGTTTTCTACAATGGATTAGGTATTGACTACACCTAATTAGCAATTCACAACTCATTTTATTAGAAAATTATTGATTTAGAATTTTCAAATTTTAAAAGTGTTTTTTTGAAAGTCCTTATTTAATACCTATCAAACAAAAGTAACATTTTTCACGCAGAATTACATGGATTTGGGTTCCAAAAATTAAAAACGCTAAATAAGTATAAATAGAAGACACTGCAACCTAAGCTTAATCAAATACTACTGTGGATCATAAATATAAGATCCAATTGACTTTATTTAAAATATTAAAAAAGTTAAATAATTTTTTTTTTGGAGTATAAAACTGAAATCTCGTGCCTTCAAAAAACAAAGGATACACAAAACAAAAAACAACCACCTACATTCTTTCATCATTTTCCACCTCACGGTCAGGAGGTGGAAGATGATCAAAGATACAAAAATTCCCTAATATAGAGTGAGCAAGTTTTGCCAATCGATTAACAAGGATAAGGTCCTCTCTTGGAACATTAACAAATCTCACCTGCCGATCTCTACAAATAAGAAACCTAATCTCATCCACAAGATCTTTGAAAGGATAATCAAAATCACATCCTCTAACTACTAGGTTAATGGTCTCTATACAGTCAAAAAAAAAAAAGACATGTCCTATGGAACCCCTTGGTCCAACATAAATAAAGTCCATGAATCATCCCTATAGTTTTGCTATCGCAGGTGGGACAACAATGAGTTTACAGGTAAATCCACAGAGCCATTGGTTGCTAGTGTCTTTAATAACCGCACCACATCCGCTTTTGCCATCCCTCAAGACTGATCCATCAACCTACAGTTAAATAAGTTGTTTAATCATATCATATGTTGTGTATTACTAAATTATATACCATTTTATAAGTTAAACAAATTGATTTGAAGAAAAACGAGTGTAAATATTTTAAAGAAACTTATTTAATTTTCTTAATCTTTTCAAAAAAAAGTCAACTAAGTTTGTATTTAGGACCTGAGGAAGTATCTCAAATCATGATATTGTTTACAAATTAAATTAGTCAAATTGACTTTCTAATGTTAGATTCTCAAATACCATATGCAAAGTTTTTGTTAGCACAGCATCTTCAATATATTTATATGAATTAAAGAAAGCCACGTAGCTTAAAAATTATAAATATTACATATTAAAAAGTCAATATGGGTATGTCCCATAAACCGTCCTAGGAATGTTTTGAAAAGCTAGAAAAATATACTTAGTTCCAGATTAAAAAAAAACCAACAAAACAAAGCTTAAGAACAAAGATATTAAGATTAGGAATGAGTAGTGACAGTGAAGCACAGACAAGAAGAATATAAAGCACATTGGGTACAAATCAAATCAGACCCAAACTTCAAAAGGATTTGCACAGTAAGAGATTCTTGTCCCAACATGAAAGCTAGGAATTTCTTAGCACAAACACAATTACAAAAAATGCTAATGCAGGTTCAACCGCCCTAACTTTTCTTCTTCTCTTTTTTCTTTTTCATTACATTACATTCTCACTGGTTTTTTTTTTTTTTTCCTTCCTTTTTTGGAAATGAAGTTTCCAGATACCAATATTTCATCACCACCATCACCTCCCATAGTAAAAAAGCAGTATCAGAACAGCAAGTTTCCACCACTTGAAACTTGGATTATGCTTCCCCATTGGAGCTGCATCTGAAGAACCTACAGATCTGTCACAAGAAAAATTATGCCCTAGTTTCAATATATACATACATATATAAGCTGCTTCTTTTAATGCAGAAAAGTAGTGCTTAAAATGCCATTCATACCCAGATGTAGCATAGTTACATTTTCCATAACCTGCACAGAAAGGAAGCATTTAAGCTCTTCCAAATTTATTAGCAAGACATGAACATGATGATGAAAACAATGTTTCTTTCACACTTTTGATGGATAAAACATATAAATAGTAAAAGCTGATGAGTCATGCAAATCAAACATAGAAAGTACAGGGGGAAAAAATGAAACTTCAAATTCAAGGGATTGGTTGAAATTGCTAGTGCCCCTGGCGCTTAAACACCTTTAATAAGCCTTCCCTCTCAAAAAAATAAATACACACAGAGAATCAATCACATGCAGAAAGTTAAGGAAAGTTAAGGAGAACTTTTGCACAATTCTTTGTATTCATCGGCCAGAAAGAAATTGAGGACCACAGATTTTACATCACTAAGCAGTAAACACTGCACAGACACACCCCTGTTACCAAAAAGGGAAAGGTTGTCACGTAAATGGCTATAAAGAAACCAATATTAATGGCAAGCAGGTAAAGTTGCCAAGATCTTCTTAACAAAAAGCATCCAAGGACAAAAACAAAAACAAAAACAAAACATGATTGAGATAAAAGATAACACAAACACTCATTGAAACATAAGTGTTTATGTATGAATTCAAGAATCCTGTCCTGTCTTGTACAAGTAGTGCGTATGATCTGCAGAACATGACAGATTTGAAAGGCATTCATATTGAGCTTACTAGGGTTTTTCTTAGTGAGAGTGGCGGTCCCACCGAAATTGCAAGCAACATCAGAATTCCCATTTCGTTGATAGTAGCTGTTGAATGCATAGGATGCATGAGACACAAGAGTGTCTGGATCATAGCATGATCCTCCTCCTTGGATGGCAGTACAATCAGCCGTGCCAAGGCCACAAGCCCAATCTAGAGCATTCTGCAAATCGGCTTGGGAGACTCCGGGAAGAGCCACACACCACGTTGTGCCACCAAGGAAAGTTGTGTTGCCTTCTGGGGGTGACATAGTTGTGACTGGAATAGCTGCATCTGCCTTCTCTTGTACAGCTATCCCCCGTCCTATGACTAAATCAGCATTTGCCACAGAAATAGAAGCACATCTTGAGTTATGATTCGATCCAGTAACAAGTTGATGAACAAAAATTTGAATTTGAAATTAAAAAAAAAAAAAAAAGACTTCCAACTCCCCTCTTGATCATTTTGAAACCTATACTATTTCTCTGATCTTTAACGTAAGACATATTTACCTAATTTGATTAGATTTTGATTAGATTATAGAAGTTGGTTAAGTTAGTTAACATGACATATATTTTCTAAAACACACTAGTCACCTTCCTTCATTCCCTCATTCCCTCTCCTCTTTGATTATTGTTGAGAGAACATTAATGGGGATAAATTAGGAAAAGATTCACAAATATGAAAACTATATCTTATATTTAGGATTAAGATCAACTCCTCAAATACACAATATGTCTTGTATTAAGGACCGGAGGGAGCACTATTTTTCCTTAGTTCAAGTTTTTATAAGGATGAGCTAATCTTCTAGTGATTCCAGGATAAAAATTGCATGAGGCTTCTTGGGTAACAGTTTCATATTTATATAAATAAAAGGCCTCAGGAGAAATTGAAATTCAAGATGGTTCAAGAATCTCAAATCCAATTTAATCTAAAATCAAGTTTAGAACAGAATAAAAAAAAGGCAGGAAGTTTTGCTTCTAATCTTAACACCAATTAGATTGTCTAGTAAGCCTAGAACCTACTCTTTTTTTATTATTTGCTATGCCTGAAAAGCGGAAAATGGAAAAAAGTCCTGAGGTGATTATTTTTGTTATGCTTAAGATATGAGTACAGTTTAGAAGATCTGGAAATTCTGATAGCATCAAATAAGATGCATAATGAAAATAAAGCGTGTGAAGTGTGAACCCCACCATGCTTTTCCTCTTTTTTTTAATTTCTTTCTTTTCAAAATCTGAAGCTTCATCTTTCATTGCCAAGCCAAAAATTGTCATTTGCTGGGGTTTAGGGTTTAAAGTCCACCATGGGCACACAAATGATGCCTCCATTGAGAAGCAGAGAAAGAGATTCACCGTAATATACAGAAACTAGACTTCATAGTCCGACATTAAAGTCAAGGACTTCAAAACAGAATCATGGTTATTTATTTTTCTTCATGTTCACAAGACTATAAGGTAAAAGGAAGTTAAGGAAGATTGTGCATTGGATTTTCTTTCATGCTTTGGTTAATAAGAAGAATGGAGCGAGCTTTTCACCATGCTTTGCTTCCTACAAATAAAAGAGAGCCAAAGACTACATTTTTATGGTTTCACATTACAGATATTACTGGGGACACCATTTTTGCTTCAACGGGAAAGAAAACTAAGAAAATCTAGACTGTCAAGCTGCAACACAGAATAGAGGAAAGAGAAGACCAACCAGAAGCAAGAAGCTAAAATGGGAAAAACAAACGGAAACAGAAGCATACCCAGATGAATTTTCTCAGACAAACATCATAAAAACATGAACTTTAAACCAAATAATGAGAGACAGAACATACCCAGATGGGTTTCCAAGAAAACCAGGCAAAGAAAAACCCAAATGTTGTTGTTGCTCATGGTTGAGTGTAATTGGACCAGTTTGTAATGGTGTCTTGTTGCTCCACAGAATGTGACCTATTAGTATTCCAACTTTAAGCATGATAGCTTCCCATCAGCATCATGAGTCTGAATCAGTAACTTTCTCGTAGTTCAAAGAAGAGAAGGAAGAAAAGGCAAAGAGTGGAGTGATATAATGGGAGGAGCAGGAGGTGTTTGGTGATAGAGGAATCAGGAATCAGAAGTTGCTTGAAGGGGAAATTTTGTTTTCTTTTTTTATTTTTAGCTTTATTATTATTTTGGTGTAAAATGAAGTAATTAATGGGACAGTGATGCTGATGCATCCTTCGGAAGCTAGTACCATCTTTAGCAGACTACGGCCAGCGCCCCAGGATTGAATTCATTCATTTTATACTTTATTTAGTATTTACCCGCCTTTATAAAGGTGGTGGTACACTATTTGAGTGCCATCAGAAATCAGAAGTACAGTAAAATTTAATGAAAAACATTATAGTAAGAGTTTTTTTTTTTTCATTTTAAAAAAACACTATAAGGTACAAGGGAATAAGCTATGCCGATAGATTCAGACCGGACCAATCAGGTCAACACGGACCGATCAGGTCAACTCAAGACCCGGCAACCCGACTATGTAACTAGTTTAGGCAAGTCCTCAATTAGAGTTGGGCAAATCAATGAGTTGTTGGGTTAACCTAGATTGCCTCTACAAAAAATTACTTTGATTTTTATGAGCATAAATTGTATGTCGCAATATTGGTTGAAACAAATGATAACTTTAATATTAATAACTATAAGTTTGATTATTAAAGAGTTGTAGATAAGAATATTTTGTTATCAATTATTTGTTTTGATATTTTACTGAAGAGAATATTTAATGATTATTTATTCTGGTGTCATTGGATGGTGGATTGATAGTTTGATACTATGTCAATATGTTAAAGAAATTGTAAAAAAATGTTATATAAGTATATGATTATTTTGTTAGTGATTCAAGGTATTGAATTGATATTTAATGTTTGGATGATATGATAAGAATTTAAATCATTTTTTATTTTATTTTATATCCCACCGATCTAACCCTTGGGTTGAGTCCGAACTCATCCATTGACCTTTGATCAACTACCTCAACCGGTTTAGAGGCCAATTCAAATTTAATAACCTTGAAAGTAAATGAACAAAATATAAGATATATATAATGACAAGTTTTAGTATATAAAATCATAACAACAAATTTATACCAATCACTTGTTATGAGAATTTTTCAAGTAATATTTTTTCACGTAGCATCAGTCCTATATTTAATTGACATTTTGTGTTGGTTTGAACATTTATGTACTTTTTCATTTTTTATTCTCAATTAATCAATTAATTACATTTCTCATTCATATTTTTTCCTCACTCATTTTCTTTCCTTTCTTTTTTAGCTTATTCTTTCTCCTACTCATCATCTTCATGAATTAGTATTACATTTTTTTTTTCCTTTTATGACCTCATGGTAATTTTCTCTTGATGAAAGTGAAATGAGATATAATTAATGTTTAGAGTTTTTTGTCCAAAAAAAAAAAATGTTTAGAGTTTGACCAGTCTTGAAAGGAATTTTTGTTTCAGCTTTCAAGGTTTTTATGTATTTTGGACAGTGGGAATAGCAACAGACCATTGTCTCCTCGTTAGCGGCTACGTAGTCATTCACCTAATTCTATTTACAGCAATTTCTTGGGCATATTGCATTTAGGTCCCGGAGAAAAGAAAATATATCAAAACGATCCCTTAAAATTTTAAAATTACATTTAAATCCTACAGGGCTTTTTTATAATAAATTTCAATTGTCAAATGCTCGTGAACTTATCAATTGACGTCCATGGATTTGTCAGTTAACTCCCATAGATTTGTCAGTGTAAGCACCTATAGACTTGTCAATTGATGCCCATGGACTTGTCAGTAAAATTGGAATTTATTGTAAAAAAGTTTCATAATATTTAAATACAATTTTGAGATTTTAAGGGGTAATTTTTAGTTTTTTTTTTGTCCGGGACCTAAATGCAAATTTCCCCAATTTCTTCTGCTTGCAGATTTTTTTTTTTGTTACTAGACTATTTGCAGATTATTGAATTTTCACTTTTTTAGATGATTGATGCTCGTTTGGAATAATTTATTTTTTGACAATAAGTACTTATAAATCGTGATTCATGGTATACGAGGTAAGTATGTGAGAGGAGTTTTATCTCGGCTTGCGTGATAAGGACTTATTGTCAAAAAATAAGTCCAACCAAACACACACTGATTGACCTTAGTAGTGGGCGAGCTAATTTCTTCTGTAGCTAGACCCCAATTTGTTTTTCTAACCCTTTCATTAATCACCGCCCCTCTCAGGAAAGGTTGTGTTATTCAAAAATACAAGAGCTATAATCAAATATTTTGAGCATATTCATCTAAAGTATCAGCATTTTAATTACATTATTCCTTATCCATAAATCTAAATAAAATATTTGTTTGACCTTTCCTGGCTTCTTCAATACTAGCTAATATCTTATTGGCAAAAAAAAAAATACTAGCAAATATCTTAGAATGACCAATCCATTATTGTTTTCTTAGCAACCACAACAACAATCTCATTTTCCTCCAAATTTGATGTCTTCCATAGTAAGCCCTCTTCAGCTTCTCTTTCAAATATCAAGTGCAATTCAAGTATGAATTTTACTTTTCAATTTAATTTACACCAATATCTCAATAACCAATAATGTAGATAAATTCCTCCTGCTGCTCTTTTTCCTTCTTTAAACACTTTTATAAACATAAAATTATTAGATCTTTTGGAGTAATTTTTTTTTTCCATTTAAAGCAACGCAGGGCCCACGTCAAAACCCTTCTCTTTTGTCTGAGAGTTAATATGTAATTTTACCAATAAAGTTTTTCTTGGGAAGCATCTATTACAAATAAACCTTAGAAAGGTAAAAAATACTAATAAATAATTTAAAAGGATGTAAATTCATCAAAACCGTTAAATTTGACTAAACTGCCGTTAAATTATAAGAAAAAAATTCCCAACGGTATTTGATGAAATTTTACGGTTTTAAAAAAAAAAAATCATGACATTATGGAACCAAAATTTAATTCACTACTCCCTCGGATCATTTTTATAAGCAACTTTTTTTTACTGCATAAAATGAAATGACGGTTAAGATTAGTTAAATATAATAAATATATAAAAAATGTCATGTTTCTCCCAAATCAATAAAAGTACTCCCTTCGTCCCTATATATAAGAGCCTTTTTTTTAATAGAATTAAATGTAAGATCCCTTTTAAGTTTATTTCAATAAGAAATGCACTTTTCATCATTTTGCCCTCAATTAATTATTATACTCTATACATTCTCTTTTATCATTTTCTCATTATTACTTTCTCTCATCCATTCATAAATAGGGGCATTTTTGGAAAAAAAAGTTAAATTTCCTACATAATTATTACATTTAACTATTTTTAATTGTTTTTTAGAATATCACGATTCAATTGAAAGTCTCTTGTATATAGGGACGGAGGGAGTATGAGAGAGAATGAGTAATAAATGATTAAATGAAAGAAAAATAGTAGTGAGTGGGGGATAATTAACATAAAGAGATATATTTAATAAGGGTAGAAAAGAAAAATATAGTTTAAATTTGAGATATAAAAAAAAAGTTACTTATATTAAAGACCAGCCCCAAAATAGAGAAAGGCTTTTATAAAAGGATAAAAGAAGTATATTTCAAAATGGCCATGGTTAGATCAATACTTTTTTTTTTTCTTGCTTCGAAGGGTATCCACTGAAATGAGCCCGATGACTACGGGCCCAATATGGGGGTGACTCTCCCAAACAAATTTTCTTCATATACGTCACTCCAAGGAAACCCGTGACTAAAATATTTAAGAAAACACAAACCCCTTACCATTTACGCCAACGCCAACGTGGATTGATGGTTAGATCAATAATTAGATTCACTAATATTTAAGCAGTAGACCCAGTCACTCTTTTTTTTTTTCCCCTTTTTGGTGTAAGACCCGATCACTTTTAGCCTGAAGGTCGCTGTAGACTACACTATTGTCTATTGGGCTAAGTTATAGGCCGAAAGATCGCTGTTCAATATAGGTACTTGGGATCCGGCCCAGACAATGAAAAATAGTTGAGCTCCCAAGTCCATTCTTCAAGAAATGAGAGTTCGAGAATCGAGAGTCCATTTTATTTATTTATTTATTTTTGTTAGGTATAAGTATCCTCTTATTTGAGACAATCTAGATCGAGGTACTGTCGAACAATTAATGTGGGCACTTCTCCCAATAAAAAATCAAACCTTTTAATGTCTTGAATTGATTTTCGACTGAATTTGTTTAATGTTATTAATTATAATTACCGCTATCAATCGATGTTGGATAAACGTTATACTAGTATCATTTATATGTCATCATAAGGTGTTATGATGAAGTATTATCTAGTTGCTATTTTGGTTCAAATCATATGGTGTTATAAGGTGCGAAAAGAGACCTTTTCATTTACACTTTTCATCCCTAGGTGTTTTTTATAAATTTAATTATGTAATACCTTTTCTTAAGATGTATGCAAAACGTTGGAAACATTTTATAATATAGTCAACGGTTAAGGTATCCAACACCTCAAAGTATTTAACGGTGTAATTTTAACCGTATTAGAAATGGAGCAATTTGCCATTCCTTTAGCTAGTATATCGGGGTAGAACAAACGTATTTCACGCTCAGTTAAACAAGCTGAAGAAATAATCCTTAATTCTTGGACCCATTTAACCTACAAGCTCATATACACATTCTCAAGACTATAACTAAATATATATAATACTACGATTTACGGAGGTTGTTAGTTTTCTACAAAAGGGGGAAATTTTGCTTGCTTGACGAGAAATTCTGGGGAAATAAAGTTAGCAAAATAAATACTCTAATTTACTAATTTAGTGGTTAAAGAATCAAACTAACGACTTTTCTTCGTCTGTCGGATCAGAATTTTCTTAGTACGCAAACAAGTTGTAAGGAGAGAGAAGAGACACCCAAGCCTCAGCATGCAATGTCAAGTTGCCGATCTTTGCTACGTTTGTGCACCAAAGCTCTAGACACTCTTCATCTTCTTCCTGGGAATACCAGAGGTTTTGTTGTGAACTTAACTATAGGAGGAGCTTGGGTTGGAGGCTGCGCAAGCTGAGAGAAGAGACCAGAGGAACGATGCCAATTTGATGAAGACATGAAGAGTAGTAACACCGTGAAAGATATATAACAGTTCCATTTAATAAGGCTTAGAATTGCTCCATTTTTACCACTTTAATTAATGTCAAAATCACATCATTAAATACTTTAGGGTGCTCGATGCCCTTTCAAAAATAGTTCGGGATGATGGCTGCATCTTAACCATATAATTAAAGATTGGAGGTACGTAAGGTATTTTTTTGATAAAGGGATATAAGGATAAATAAGTTTCTTGCAAAGGACTTAACTGTAATTGTTCCATTTTTTTAATACTGGTAAAGCATATTGAGTTCAATATTTCTTTTAAGGTTAAGGAGCATATTTACCAACAAAGTTTTAAAGAATGAGCGTATGACACAATCATGTTTTAAATAGGGCAAAAATACACATAAAGAATTAAAGGTGGAGCATCCAGCACAAAACCATTACATTTGACTTAACGCCGTTAGGAGTTTTGCTTCTCTTATAATTTAACGTCGTTAGGTCAAATTTAAAAATTTTGTGCTGGATGCTCCACTTGTAATTCCTTATGTGTATTTTTACCCCCTTTAAACATAATTCTGCCAGGCACTCCTTTCTTAAAACTTTGTTGATAAATTTGCTCCTTAACCCTTTCTTTTATATAAAAACGTTTAGGCGAGTTAGGTTCTGAGAGCTCATCAGGACTAGAGCATACCTCCGGAATCAAATAACACTTATGGAGGTACTTACAGAATGCTCACCAACAATGTGTTCACAATAATTGGATTTGAGCCCACAACCTTATAATTATAAATCAACCACTTTACCAACTGGATCAACCTTTATTGACAGAGTTCAATATATTTAATAGTAGAGAAATCAAAAATGTATAATAATATTATGTTGTCCGGCCTATCCCATTATTTGTAATGATATGGTGTGTGTGTGTGGATGAGAAGTTTGTGAATTTTCTTTTGAAAAAACTATGCACTCCTTCCGGTCCTAATTATAGAACATAATTACCTAATTTTGAAGAAATTAAGGATAATAGTTAAATTAGTTAATCATATTTAATTTCCTAAAATGCCCTTATCTAATATTATTCATATTTTTATTTTTTTCTCCAAACTAATTAATTTAACTAATAAACTGATATATAATCTAAGGATACTAAAAATATAAATACTCTAAAGTAATTTAATTGGCTTCCTTAATTTCTCTAAAAAAATTAATTTTGTCTTATAATTAAGACCGTAGGGAGTATTGATAAAGTATCAATAGAAGGTAGTTTGGGTATAAATTGACAAAAATTAGAATTTTGTCCTATAATTAAGACCAAAATCAACTCTTAAATGTTGTCCTATAATTAAGATCGGAGAGAGTAACATTTTTTTGAAAGTAATTGAGAAGTAATCTTCGGTATGCATATTATTGTTGTATATAATTGGTGCTTGTTGATATAAAAAATTAAAAATACTTATGCAGTCACAAATTATAGACAAATACTTTTGCACCAACTTTTTCTTGTAATGATTATAGATGAATTATTTTATAGCAAATCCCATAAAATGTAAACGCAATCTAAAGCAAAACCTAGGTAGATTAACTTTAGATACGTCGACGTCCTAATTATCACTCAATCAACGAAGGCTAAAATTATATAATACTTTCTTCAAAATCTATGTTAGAAAAAGAGATTAACGTAAAGCCACAAAAACCGGACGTCTATAATACGATGTGTGATTTGAACTTAATTATTAAAATCTTGTTAGGAAAAATCACTACATATCACCTCTCATAATCACATGATTAAATAGGAATGTTTAGGGTTTAATATTATACATGCCAAGTGGGGTGACAAAGTCTGAAGTGTTGAACCAACATTTGTACCCCTCAACTCATAGCTCCTTCCTTCTCATTCTTGTTATAAAACATCTGCGTCACCAAAAGTAATGAAAGGTGGTTAAATAATTAATTAAATTTCTTTGAAAAATAAAAAAATATTAAATTCAAAACATTTATTTAAAATCATGAATTTTTTTTATACAATATTTAAAATCTTGAATTACGTCTTCAAAAATTTAAAAAAATTATACATCAAACTTCAAATAGGGACAATCTAGAAAAAAAAGTATAATCAATCTCCCATTTTTCATTAACTTATCATAATCATTCATTTCTTTTAGAAGGAGCATAACACCAGGGAGCAGATGGAGTGAGTTCTTTTTTCTGTACTTAGCTTGTGGTTTAAAATATAAGTTTAGATTGATAATATTTAGATAATTTACTATTTATTTTTCTTTTTTTCTTTACATCTTTAATATTTATAATTTGGAGAATAATTAAAATTTATTTTTTAATTTTGACCTGGTAATTATTTCTTCAATGTGATTCCATATTTTTTTTCCTCCTTTAAAACCTCATTTAATATAAATAAAATTGGAAAAAAATTCATTTTAAGACATTTGAAAAGTTAACTTTTATTCATTTAGTTGTATTGTATTGATAAAAAAAATTAACTTTAATTATTGTAATAGTATTACTAATAAGGAAGCAGACATAAGGGAACAATGTGAAGGAAATTGGGGAACATAGGGTGTGGACTTATGATGTGTGAAAGTTCCGAGGGGGATGAGAAAACTAAGATTCGATACCAGATTTTCTACATCTCAGATGTTGTCGATTCATTACATGCATTCTCTTTCTATTTTTATGTGAATTTTATTATTAATTAATTGTTTTCTTACATTGGTACTACGTGTTTGTGTATGAAATATAATAAAAAAATGTAGATAGCCAACTATTAATGGCATAATCAGTGGTTATGTCTCGTGTTTGGTAATCATTACAAGTTAAAATAATATGCAAATCTCAAGATAGGGAGACTAATTATGAGGCAAAAGTCAAACAGTGAGATGGTACATTATTTTTTTTAGTAAGAAAAATTTACGAAGGAAGTTAGGCTTACTCAAGATTAAGGAGCTTGACAAATAAACCCTTGACCCTCTCACGAGGCTCACTACACTAGTGGCCAACTAATTATGATTAGTGAGATATTTTTTTTGAGAGAATTGTTAAAAAAGACCTCACCAACAATTTATTTGTTAAATGGGACCTGGGAAGATTATCTGCACACGGAGGGAAGATATCTGCACATAGAGGGAAGATATCTGCACACGCAGGGAAGATTTCTGCACACGTATAGGGAAGAAGTTTGCACACAGGGAAGATATTCTGCACATGTGGAAGATGATTTGCACGGGAAGGTCCCATTTGACAAATAAGTTGCTAGTGAGGTCTTTTTTCACAATTTTTCCTATTTTTTTTGTCTTTATTATAAGATATTAATTATCAATTCTCACAAATCAATAAAAATAGTTAAAAGCATTAAAGTTATTATAAAATTCAAGTGATTTCCAATATTGCCCTTACTAACAATATTAAGTTCAAATATTATATTAATTATTACTCTCTCCCACTACCTTTATTAAATATTGGCAGATATGAAAAGATAAATTAAATGTTCATTGAAAACTTACAAATACCTTATAAAATGGATCAATAATACTTATTAGTTGATATCTTATAATAAAAATAAGAGGGAGCAGTAATGATTTTGTTGGTGAGAATGTCCAACCATTTGATCATTGAACCTTTTGTACAATGGGTAGTGAGGCAGTACATTATGGTTACGAGTACTAATGATTTTGTTGGATGAATCGGATGGTTTAGGGTCACCGAAAAGGAGAAATAATTACTCTCCTTTGGTATAAAAGAAATATAATTAAAAATATAGTTTCATCAGGGTGAAATGATTTTAATATCCCTAAATAAAAGGATAATTAAAAAAAATAACTACTAATGTTCAAAGATTTTAAATTATGTTATGAGGAATTCACATTTTAAAATGTTATCAATGTGAATTTTTATTTTAAAAATAGGCTCATATGTCTTGATTGAATTAAGGAATTTGACTTAATGGATATAAACAAAATAGATGTAAGTTTCATCTATTTCTTTTTCATTGATTATATCAAATAGGTTCATGAAAATTTAATCAAAGTATTATTAGTAACCCCTGAATTAGGTGAAAGGGATTCAATTTAGCTAAAACTCTGAGTTTTATGAATAATATATTCCCTTTTCAATGGAGGGAAGTAATCTGAATTTGAATTATGTGATTATAACAAATAGCACCAAATTTTCAAAGAAGGAAAAGAATGAAAAAAAGAGAGAGAGATGGACTAAAAATGGTATGATATGGATTTATGGAATGAAGAATAGTACCCAAAAAAGGAGAAACGTACAACAAAAGGAAGGGTTATGCCTGAGAATGGTAACTTAATTAATAAAGTGAGAGGTAATCAAGTATTATCAACTTTTTTTTTATTTTTTTTGTGGGAGAGATAAATATATAAACGCTGAGATGGGGAATTTGATGTGAAATTATAAGGGAAGGAGGGAAGGAGTGGGTGACATGATGTAACGGGAATCAAACTACAAACAGCATCTGTTTTTATTGTTTTCAAATTTATATAATACCTTAAATAATACATACTTGAAGTATATTATTAATTATTGATATAGAAATATAAATAGATAGCACAAAGGATGAGTTGTTGTCTATGTGACACTTTTTGTCCCTTTGTCGGCCTATCAATACACCGCGAATATTGCTGCCTCTTTCTCTCTCTCTCTCTCTCCCTCTTTATTCTTATTATTAATTAATTTACTCGCTTTTTAAAGAAAGAATTACAGTTAGGTCTCGTTCAAGAGAAAAAATGAAAAATTGGTCCCATTAACAATCTCATAAACCTGAATTAACAACCCCAAGAATAAGTCTAACAACTCCAGAGGACCAATTTTTAATTTTTTTCCCATGGACGGGACCTAAATATAATTCTTCCTTTTTTAAATCTAAATTTTTTTATTATATATGACACATATTTGATATATATACACCTCAGAGTAAAAGACTTTGCTTCCAATTGCAGCATCCTGTATTTTATATACATATTGTTCCCTTCTCTCACTCTCTCTATATTCTTTCAGAGCCAACCACATATGCTTATTATTGAGATTCTAACTTCTCCATATTTTTAGTTAGATTACATATAGATTTTTTTAATTTTCAAGTCATAATTTTATCAAAGATACTATGCTTCTGACAACGAATAACATAAATAAATTCAATGGTTTATTTGGTAACATAAAGATAGAGGCTGCAGGTGAATGAACAGCATCCGATCCTACATTTATACCAGTCTATATATATGTTCCCTATATATATATATATAATACACACCATTTTAAGCTGACTATAACCATATTATATTATTATTTTTAATTAATAATGTCAAGTACCATCGCAAGAGTTACAAAACAATAGATGCATGGATGATTCACATACTAAGTATTAAATCCAACAATTCAATATGTGGGACTTCTTACTTCTTTGTCGGCTCATATTTGATACTCCCTCTGGTCCTAATTATAGGACATATTTACCTAATTTTGGAGAAATTAAGGATAATGGTTAAACTAGTTAATCATATTTATTTTTCTAAAATACCCTTATTTAAAATTTAAAATGGCATCTAATTATGTTAATTCTCTATTTTTTCTTATACCTCTCCTGCCTCACACACGACTTCTCCAAGCTCTCA
This sequence comes from Inga oerstediana, assembly GCA_963210345.1. Classification (NCBI taxonomy): domain Eukaryota; kingdom Viridiplantae; phylum Streptophyta; class Magnoliopsida; order Fabales; family Fabaceae; genus Inga; species Inga oerstediana. Next base: position 87,674,914 of record OY723400.1, on the reverse strand, counting down.
CACAATCCGGCGTCGTCAATCTCCCTCAACAACTTCTGATATACTCTTATTAAATTATTATTGAGAAAGTATCAATAGAGGGTATTTTGGGAAGAAATTGACAAAAATTATAACTTTGTCCTATAATTAGGACCAAGTTCAAACCGGAGGGAGTATCTTTTAAAAGGGGAATAAATAGGAAGAAATATGGATTAATAAGTAGGAAAATTTGCTAAAGAAATCCTCAATTACAAAATCGAGTATATGCAACTCATTTTCAGTATGTGTAATTTTTCTCCAACTTTGTGTAAATGTTTTTTATTTACAACTGGAAAAAAAGTTGTATACGCGGTGCCTAGGTCACTGATTAAACAAAATTTGGAAACATTTGAGTAAAAAATTTTGCAGTGAGAAATTGTTGGATAATTCTTTCAAATAAGTAAGAGACGAAATGACTTTTTTTCTTCTATATATGGGTTTGACTTATATAGATGAGATGAAATTAGGTAAAAAGAAAAAAGAAAGGAATAATTGAAGAAGCAGACGCACATGTTATAAACATTTGAAGCCACATATATATACCTTTGTACTTGCAAATATTCTCTCACTATCGATCATTCATATGCATATTATTATGAGGTTCACATATATATTTGAGCATATTCTTCAATAATACTCCCTCCGGTCCTAAGTATAAGATAAAGTTGACTTTTTTGAAGAAATTAAGGAAGCCAATTAAATCACTTTAGAGTATTTATATTTTTAGTATCTTTAGATTATATATCAGTTTATTAGTCAAATTAATTAGTTTGAAGAAAAAAATTAAAATATAAATATTCTAAAGTGATTTAATTGACTTCCTTAATTTCTCCAAAAAAATCAACTTTATCTTATAATTAAGACCGGAGGGAGTAGTTATTGCGATTAACTGCTCATCACATATACTTAAATACACGTATCATTATTTATATGGTCAGGTTGGTGATTGAAAAGACGACAAAAACATTGAAGCAACACCAAGACAAGGGCGTGACCTAAATTTTGGCACACATGCAAATCTGTTTTTTCTTCTCTATAGTGGGATTACAATATGGAGGCACTCAATATTATTATACCTGTGATTAGCTCTCACTATATGCGTGCGCGCGTGTGTGTATAAAATGTGCGGTTTATATATGATTTAATTTGTTGTTATATGTTTTGTTAAGTTTTGCTAAATTAATTTTGACGTGTAGATATGATGTTATGTATCATTTGATGTGAGATTTTCCACGCTGTGTACCCCACAGAATATGCAATGGATTTGCATGGTGGCGATATGGTGATCGTGTTTTGATATTCAATTATTGATTCTTCTGTGTGTGTGTGTGTGTGTGTGTGTGTGTTCCTTGTTAGGCACTGCTTTAATTTCACCATGTGATCTTGTTTGTTTTTTCAACTCTTTAAATTTTGTGGTGAAATTGTTTGCTCATCTTGAAAATTAAGATATAAACAGTATTGCATGTTTAATTTTCGAGAGGAACCGAACATGATATGTTTTGTGCAAATATCTTATCTGAGTTAGTTTTTTAATAGGGAACCAAAAACTGTTATTTTGTTTAAATAGCCTCCTTAGTTTAGTGCGAGGGAAATAGAGGGGGGAGAAAATTTTAATTAATTAGTTCAGTTTAAAAGAAATATTCAGAATATTCATAAGGAGATATGATTGATAAAAGTATATGTATAAGAATATTGTATCTATTCCTCTGATCTTTAATATAGATATGATTAAAAAGTTGATATTAGTCTTAAATATAATACATATTTTTCATACTTGTCAAACTTTTTTCATTTTGCCCCTGTCAAATGTTCATTCAAGGATAATCAATCATGAGAGAGATATTGGAGGAATTAAGGAAAATGATTAAACTACTTTAAAAAATATATATAATACCAGATTAACTAAATTAACTAACATTCTTAATTTACTTAAATTAGTTAATTAGGTTTTATATTAAAGACCGAAGGAACTAATTTATACTACATCTAGTCCCTAAAAGCTTATATGTAAAGCACCACAGAAAAGTAGTGTTATTAGGTTATTTTTACATATTTACCTAAATTTTATATGACGATTAAAATAGAAGGTGAAAGAGATAATAAATGCAGAACAAATAGTAATAATAGAGTCACACGTGAGTAAATAGGATAAAGTTTAATTGGTAACTTTGAGGGCGGCTAAAGTTGAAAATCTTGGCATAGAATTCACAAACTAACAAGCTAAAGCTAATGAATATGAGTGTCTTTGGTTGGCCTTTGATAAGAATAAAAAGGAAGCAGAAGGGATAGTTTTTTTTTCCTTTTCTTTTTCCCTAGCTTTTGAGTTTTTTCAAAATAAAAATTAAAGGAATATATATATAATGGCCCCATTGACACTAACAATTCCACCAATGCTACACTTTTTGTTGGTCTTTCCCTTAACATAAAATTCCCATCCAAAACGTCATGGGTCCCTCTCCTTTTACACCTATCAACATGCAATATTTAATGATCCTCCCACCTTTTTTTTGGTTTAGGTGCAAAAATACCCATGAATTTTTTTCAAAAGTGCATCTAACACCATAAACTTTTTTTAGGTGCAAAAATACCCATGAACTTCTCAAAATGGGGCAAAAATGTTAAACCGTTAATTGGTACAAATGTCTATTTTGTGGGACCCACAATTTTATTTTTTGAGGTGCAAAAATACCCATGAGTTTTCTAAAAAGTGCACCCAATACCATAAACTTTTTAAAAGTTCATGGGCATTTTTGCACCCAGAAAAAAATTTTATGGTGTTGGGTGCACTTTTTAGAAAAGTTCACGGGTATTTTTACATCTCAAAAAATAAAATTGTGGGTCCCACAAAACGGACGTTTGTACCAATTAACAGTTTGACATTTTTGCCCCATTTTGAGAAGTTCATGGATATTTTTGCACCTAAAAAAAGTTTATGGTGTTGGATGCACTTTTGAGAAAAGTTCATGGGTATTTTTGGACTTTAACCCTAAATTCACAACGTACTACTACTACTTTCTGTTTATACATCTGCATGTGTATATCGAAATCATCTAAACTATAAATTATCAATTTTGAATTATTTCACACTTGTTATTGATGTAACTATGATTGTGTCATCAACATCATTGAATCTGTTCATTTTCATGTTTTTTTTATTTTGAAGTTGAATTCTCATGGTGTACAATGTTAAGAGAGAAAACCTCTCTCATATCTTATAAAGATGTAAATTTTAAATCTAATGTCAATATATAGACCCCTCATAATGCCAATATAGAGGGTTTGAGCAAATAATAAGAGCTAGTAAAAAAGTTTGCTTTGGTCTAAATATAACACCCCAATTCGTGACTTTATCTTCCTAATTTATAATTTCCCCCTAAATTCTCCCTATTGATTGTAAATAAGAGGTTGCAGCTTTGATTCCACCGATCGATAACCTCAGGCCAGTACTTCTTGCCCCTCTTGATAAAAAAAAAAAAGCTTCCAATGCAAGTGATTAAAAGGGATTTATTAGAGAAACTTACCAATACACGTTTTTACAAATAATTAACCTAAGCTAATTTTATGTAATGGACCATGATGGATAATTATAAGTTCTTCCTAAAGATTTATTGGGTAATTTATTTATGATTTATAATCGTAACTCATACTACTTACAAAGTATAAACAATGCCATTTAATTTATTTTTTGAATACTACTACCAAAGTATCTAAGTGAGGACCTTATTAATTGATAAGTAGTAAGTCATAACTGTAAGTATTTCTGTAAGTATTTTTTTTATTCCGAGTTACAAGCCTGGATCACATTTAAACCTAACTCACATAAATTTGTTTTAACCATAGAACAAAATGAAGAAACATGTTATGATTAAGAGTTAATAATGGGAGAAATGATGGGAGGGACATAATGACAATACGGAAATAAATCAATTAATAAAAATAAAAGAAGAGAATTGATTAAGGAAGTAGCTTTCATGAGAGGGACCATGAAGAGGGCAAATCCCACAAATTTGTTTGCAAGATGCAAAACATGGCATGCAATGTGTGTTTGTTATTATTAAGAATAGGGCCAAACGCAGGGTCCTAAGTATCTGTCTAATCTGTCTCCTTTTTGTTGCCTACTAACGTTGCTTTCCCCTTTGACAAGATATTTAACGATCCACCCATGTTCCCCCTCTTCTTTTGTCCCTTCATTATCTCTATATTTTGTCTCCATATATCTGCAATGCACATACTCCCCTTTCTTTCTTTATTGTTAATCATTCATTAATTATTCTTAATCACTTATTATTAACATGACATATATATATATATATATATATAAATATATATATATATATATATTCACATCAAGTTTCATTTCATTGCATGTATCACACGTACGTGAGACAAACTCATTTCCCTCCTTCCTCTCGTGGGACACGCTGTTTTAACTTTTAAGCTTCAAATTAAACATCTTAACTAACACGACAATTCAACTAACATTCATACAGATCACTCTACCATAAACATCTTACCTAATTACTTTTATTTTTTTATTTAACTATATATGTACGTGTGAGTTAATTATGATATGTCAAGTAGTGTTTGACTTGATGATGTAGAAAGTCCAATATTGGATAAAATTAAAATGAGATTAACAAATAGTAATATATTCCTTGCCGTCCAAAATATAGTGCGCCTTCCAAAAAAAAAAAAAAACCTTGACTCAAATGATATGAGTACTCTAGATCGAGACTTGTTAATTACTCCATGAGTTTATAATATACTCCTTCCGGTCCTAATTATAAGACAGAGTTGATTTTTTTAGAGAAATTAAGGAAGTCAATTAAATTACTTTAGAGTGTTTATATTTTTAGTATCTTTAGATTATTTATTAGTTTATTAGTCAAATTAATTAGTTTGGAGAAAAAAATAAAAATAAAAATAAAAATACTCTAAAGTAATTTAATTGGCTTCCTTAATTTATCTAAAAAATTCAACTTTATCTTATAATTAGAACCAGAGGGAGTAAGAGTTACCTGATTTGAGTAAATTAAGCAAATGAAAATAATTGATTAATTTGAATAAAAAACATGATCTCCCTAAAATATCTATGTGTAACATTATATTACATATTACTTTATAATAAGTTATGTAAATTAGTTTTGAGAAAAATGATAGAAATTTGGGTTGCTAACACAATTTTTCAATTTTATCCATATTTATTTGTAGTACATATTGAATATTAAGAAAGAAGATAGATGTGATACAAATTTTGAATAAGAGTAAAGTTGAAAAAAAAAATTAATTAAAGACAAATTTAGTTAATCAAATTTTTTTTTTTTTTTCAATTTCAGTGAATTGGTTGAGCGCCATTTATATTTTGGAGCCAGATGAGTATATATAAAAGTTAAAAACCCATTAATTCTAACCTAATTAAGATTTGAGTTAAGATGTGGCCCACTCACGTGTATATTCTCTTCTCATTGCCCCTAGCCTCTTTGTACTTTTCCCGTTGTCATGCATGCATATGGTGAATCCACTTTTATATATATATATATAAGAATCTTTCATTTTTTTGGAAGAATATTTAAGAATCTTTCTGATAGTGAACTTCTTTGATTCTAGGTTAATTAATTTTGGAGAGTTAATTAAATTGAAGTCTTTGTCCATTGTAATGAATCTTATATCTATTAATGATTTTAATGGATCATTATCCCTAGCTGACTCCCTTCAACTCCCTCATTTAGTAGATTAGTTCAGATAATAATAATTGTTTCCCTTAAAGTTTTACTCCCTCCGGTCCTAATTATAAGATAAAGTTAACTTTTTTGGAGAAATTAAGGAAGTCAATTAAATCACTTTAGAATATTTATTTTTATATTTTTTCTTCAAATTAATTAATTTGACTAATAAACTGATATATAATTTAAGGATACTAAAAATATAAATACTCTAAAGTAATTAAATTGGCTTCCTTAATTTTTCCCAAAAAAATCAACTTTGTCTTATAATTAGAACCGGAGAAAGTAATTTTTTTTATGAATTTCATTTTCAGCACTACAATTTATACTGCCTCTTGTCCTTATTAAAGGATATTTCTGACTAAATATCACATACCGATGAATAATAGTTAAGTTATTAAATTTGTTTAAAATTTAAAAAAATTCCAACTTTAAACCTAAATTAATAGCAAGAATAAAATGGGGAAAAATAATTAATGGGGCAGTTGGTAGCTTACATTAGAGACAAAAAAATAGGTTCTAGAAGATGCCCTATATAATAAGGACTAAAGGAGTATAAAACATAATTTATTTGGATAAGTGAAGAATTAGTATGTGACGTGTGTGTGTGTGTATAGCGTAAAGGTGAGGGAGAGAGATGGACCCATATTTTATTGCAGAATTATTTGATAGTCATGAGAGATGAGAGTCATGATGCAAAAGTAAGAAAAAAAGAGAAAATAGGACCACAAAAATAATTGTCCAGCCTTTTTCGGTAAATTATTCCTATACTCTTTCTAATGATAACGTCTTCACCTTCGTCCTCATCACACATTTACTCATTTTTTTGAATTTCTTCCTCCGATATCCCACACCCGAAGGTGCAGACTAATCCGGAGTCGCCCCTTGGGAGGGACTTCCCAGGGATCGAGCCCAAGTGGCGGGAGGAAATCTTTACCTCCCTTGTCTCAACCACCGGACCAAGCCCCCTGGGCACGTACATTTACTCATTTTAATATAATGTTTCGTTTTTAAAAAAAAAAATTAAATCAGAAACTAAACATTAATTTCACAATGTTATCATGATATAGGGCTTGTTTGTGATAGCGTTTTGTACAGGAAAAACGCACTTATTACGCAAGCCGAGAAAAAACTCCTCTCACATACTTACCTTGTATACCGTGAATCACGAATTATAAGCACGTTTTGGACAAAAATAAGCCATTCCAAACGCACACATAATAACACAGCTCGCTCATATGATAACATGAGATAAATAAATAAATGAATTGAGAATTGAGGGATATATAGTTGAATAAACTATTATTGCATTAATTAGTCATTTAAGTGTTATTTTATTTGTACAGAAACTTTTTTATTTTCTCACAATTGGAATAATGCAGAGTCGAATATGTTTTGTCTGTTTGAGAATTTAGATATCGAATTTGAAAAAGAAAGGTGAGAGACAAAAAGGGATGAAACTATGGTGTATGTTTTTGGGGATAATATATAAACAAATAAAAAGAAGAAAAGGGAGAGAATTAAAATGGATGGCCATGTGGAGAAGGAATATATATTAGTTGGCTAAAAACGTTTGAACTAACTATGAAGAATTTGATTTTGCATTGTCCAAATTAAAATAAAAAGAGGAGTTTTTTTTGTGATAAAGGACACAAAACGCTTTAATATTAAGAGTGTGTTTGGTATCACTTAATTTTAGACAATAAATCACGTATTACGCAAGTCGAGATAAAACTCCTCTCACATATTTACCTCGTATACCGTGAATCACGATTTATAAACACTTATTACCGAAAATTAAGCTATCTCAAACGAACACTAAGCTGGTTCAAATAGCTTTTGAGTGTGTATGTGAAAATTCATTGACTTTAGTTGAAAGATGATTTTGACCAAGACAATATGAAAGTAATTTTATCTTGCAAAATGTAAAATTACATCAATAATGTGTTTTCAAACAAGTTCTAAGTGAATTGAAAGAGATTGAAAATCAAAGATGCTTCTCTCATACATCATCAATTTGAATCTCTAAATTGACATTTGACATACTATATTGCGGGAAATAATAGTGGCCCTCACTTTTGTGAGGGGTATACATAGAGATGTGATATATTTCCATATATTTATATTTCTCTCTACTTCAAAAAAAAAAAAAAATTTGAGCTACAATAACCTTGATTCTTCTCAATTAATAAGGCTGCATTTGTTTTTACATTTAGATGCTTCCAAACATATGTTGATCAAGAAGCATTAATTTTTTAAATAAAAAAAATCAAAATTTGTGTTAACATATACTCAAGAATGTACTTAATATTGAATACGAAATAGTAATATAAAAAAAATCTCATTTTATGACTTAATGGTATGAAAACTCTCTTATAAGTGGATGATTGTGAGTTTGATCCCACTTTATTTAACGTCAAACTATTAGTATCTCATTTAACTAAAAAAACTATTATTTTCGTTCCTTAATATGAGACCCAACTGACTGATTTTAAGAGACTAAAGAAACTAAATAAATTACTTTAAAATATTTATATTTATCAATTTTCTCCAAACTAATTTACCTAACTTATAAACTGATATATAATATAATGATACACATAAGTATTTTCGTAGAAATAATGTAATACATGCTAAAATTAAGTAATTTATATCTAACTTCTTTCATATCTCCAAATCAGTCAATTAAATCTTATATTGTAGATCAGAGTTAGTATATATTTGCCACTCATAAGATCACGTAATTTTCCATTCTTAAATCCACTTGACACTGACTTATTTTTCTTGTCTAGCATATCACATCATTCAAAACTCAAAATGTTGTAAACATAAGCATTAATTGGGATTAAAACTTTGAAGAGTGGATCGATCAAGTGGTAGTTTTCAAATAAGATAATAACTATACAGGTTAAATGGGGGAACAGAGGGAGAGTTATTAGTTATTGCATGTATGTGGGGTGTTATAATTAAATTGAGAGGAATATATGTGTGAGAGATATAGATCGGCATATTTGGATGAACATTCTCACCGTCCTGTCTCTGCAAATACAGGCATTATGTAGTGTCATTCATTTGATAAGACTGTATTGTGAAGGCCCCTATTAGCTTTGATTCCAAACACACCAAAATTTGTGGCTCTTGTTCTTTCAATCATTATCCCTTTTAACTACTGTTCCTGTTTCCCTTCTTCCCTCCTCCTGTTTTCTTATTGTTAAACTTTGTCTATACCTGATGCTGATGTTCACATGTTATGATCCACTTCCAGCTTCACCTAAGTTAGGTATAAACACTATCTACTTATTTTAGTTGGTGTTTGAGAAGCACGTTCATGTAAGTAGAGACAAAACTCTTCTCAAATACTTATCTCGTACACTGTAAATCATGTTGTAAAAACAGCTTCTACAGCTAACCTAAATGGACACTACAATGACACTACATAGCAACAAAGGTAGGACTTTAAAGGGATAACAAGAATATATTTTGAATAGCAGAGATAAAGATGTTAAGATGGATGTATGATTATATGAAAAAATATCATATTCATAAGCAACATATATAAGGAAGAGTTGGTTTGGTGTTTATTGAAGATAAAATGGCAAAAAAAAAAAAAAAACTATTTGAGGTAGTTGGAAAATGTATAAGGAAGACTGTTGGATATGCACGATAAGGAGGATGGATAAGAAGCCTATAATACTTTAAAAAGGAGTAGGAAAAAGACTAAACATAATATTTAATAAAGTTATTAAATGAGACCCCTTAATTAATCATTTATCTAAGAATTTATTGTTAGTAGAATATAATTTTATTATATAATCCATATAGTTAATCCCGCTTAATGTGATAATAATGTTTGTTGTTGTTATATATAAGATGGATCTCATAAGTACGGATTATTTTAAATTAAGTGTCACTACAAATTAATATGACTTTGTTCAAGATTAAAGCTGCGTTTGGGACATTAATTACTGAGTGGGCGTTATCATTTACAAATATAAATTAGGGGTAATGAAGTTTTTTATCCTCCATTTTCTTCTCGCAGTTATCAATTTGATCCTTGAAATTTAATTTTTATCAATTAAATCTCTGAAGTTTCATAATTATGGGCGATTAGTCCTTATGGGTTAAAGACATATAATCCTAAACACGTATGTAGTCTAAACCATTGATTGAAGGATAACAATTGTTTCATGTAATGCAAAAAAAAAAAAAAAAATTGATTACTTCAATCAGATCAAATAAAAATACAAGTTTATGTTAAAAAATTTAAGGGTTTTGTTGATAACAACTAAACTTTAAGGGCTAAATTGATAATTGAGGCAGATTAAAATGATCAAAAGTGTCATTATCTCTATAAATTACATGGTTTACTTTTCACTCCATACCAGTTTTGTCCATCATACAAATTACTCCTATACAATTTTGTTGAATATCCGTGTACACTTCTTTTTTAGGCCATTAGTTCCTTGTACACCTAATCACTTTGGTTATGATATGGTCAAGGGAACCCCAACCCACTCTCCCTAGTCATGAATCAAGGATCAAATATTTTATCTTTTTTTTTTTTTTGCCAGTAAACATTTTATCTTTTACATTTTAAGATGCAACATTTGTATTAGGGTTAAAGGTCACTTTTGCTCTGGAAATATTCGCTTGGGGTCAATTTTGACCCGAAAGTTTTAAATTTGGAGCAATTTTGCCATTGCGTTAATTGACCGTTAGCCAGGACAAATTTGCTCCAAATTTGAAACTTTCAGAACAAAATTACACCTTAACCCAATGATTGTTAGTCGGGCACATTGAACACCACTCGATGTGCTGTGCTCTTCCAATCGCTGGACCCTACCTTCGGCTGAGCCAGGGTGGGCAGGCTGTTAAACAGAAAAGAGAACTCTTCCTGAGGCCCCTGCCGACATCTCCGGACTCACTAACATTACTATCAACAGCCACATCCCGGTTTAGGAATTTTAATCCGATTCCCTTTCGAAGTACACGTGCTGCACACTATCAGACGGCCTTTCCCCATCTCTTAGGATCGACTAACTCATGTGCAAGTACTGTTCACATGAAACATTTCCCCTCTTCGGCCTTCAAAGTTCTCACTTGAATATTTGCTACTACCACCAAGATCTACATTGACAGCTGCTCCACCTAGGCTTGCTCCCCAAGTTTTAAAGTGACCGCTGCGCCTTCCTACTCATCAGGGCTTGACACTTGGCTCGACAGCCGGGTATAGGTCGCGTACTTCAAATCTCGAGTGGAGCGATCGTCAATGCAGATCTTGGTGGTAGTAGTAAATATTCAAATGAGAACTTTGAAGGTTGAATGGGGGAAAGGTTCTATGTGAACGGTACTTGCACATGAGTTAGTCGATCCTAAGAGACGGGGAAAGGCCGTCTGATAGCGTGCAGCACGTGTACTTCGAAAGGGAATTGGGTTAAAATTCTTAAACTGGGATGTGGCATCTGACAGTAACGTTAGTGAATCCGGAGATGTCAGCAGGGGCCTCGGAAAGAGTTCTCTTTTTTGTTTAACAGCTTGCCTACCCTGGCTTCTCTGAAGGAAGGGTCCAACGGTTGGAAGAGCATAACAGGTCACGTGGTATTCGATGCACCCAACTAACGATCATTGGGTTAAAGTGCAATTTTGCCCCATAAGTGTTAAATTTGGAGCAAATTTTCCCCGACTAACAGTTAACTAACGTAAGGGAAAAATTACTCCAAATTTGAAACTTTTGGATCAAAATTGGCCCTAGAAAAACTTCCGAGCAAAAATTGGCTCTAAGTGGATACTTCCGGGGCAAAAATAACCTTTAACCCTTTGTATTACAACTATGCATGATATTTTATAAAATTTATCACATATATACTTGTTAATAATAAATTGCTGGTGGCTTACAATTTTTGTAGGGCAAATAGTTATAAGGAAGGAATGTAACATTAAGTAAGCCTTTATAACAAGAAAGCAAATATCAACTTATCATTACATTCTACTCTAAAATATAAGATCAAGCCTTTATAACAAGAAAGCAATATCAACTTATCATTACATTCTATTCTAAAATATAAGATGGAATCGAATTTTTTTTAGAGAAATTAAGGAAGCTAAATAAGTTCCTTAATCATATCATATTTTATAAATCATTAAATTATATATTAATTTATAAGTTATGAAAAATGACTTGAAAAAAATTATAAATATAATTATTTTAAAATAATTTAAATAAATTTTTTAATATTCCTAAAAAAATCAACTCTATTTTATATAATAAAGAGTACTTATTTTTAATGAATTTTTTTTGACTATTACATTCATGGCCTTCAGTGGTTCTCCCTTATTGTAAGTTTTTATATACTTAAAAATACAAATATTGGAGTCACAGGTCTTTCTTTTTGATCAGTTTTAAACTTTTAATTGCCTGGTCAGACGTGTTGACCATGGCTGGCAGGGCCGTACTGAAACGTTACAGCATACAGGGCCCTTTCTGTCATTTCGCAACCTGTAAAATGTGCAGAAAAAGCTTTCTCCTCTTTCAACCCTGCAACCACACGCCCAGTAACTCCACCATTAGTCTCACAAAGCTTGAGGCTATGCTCTGTAAGCAATCTCCGCCACGTGACTCCCCTCCCCCGCACGTGCCTCCCCCACGTCATCACCTCCGTCAAATTTTTCAAACCCCAATACACTCCCCTCCGCACGTGCCACCCACTTCTCACGTGCCTCCTCCTGTAACTTCACGTTTTTACCCTCGTTCGTACACCCTCGAACATAAATACCCCACAACCACCCTTTCTTCATCTCCCAAACCCAATTTTCTTCTTTCTCTCTCTCCTCCGCTCTCTCTCTCTCTGAAGTCTTCGTACGAACGGAGATTTATGATTCTTTTAAAGCTTTGTGCTCAGAAATCCCTTTAAAGTAAAGCTGCAACTACTCTTATAAACGTTGTTTCAAAGTTTCAGCCTACGCATTCAAAGCTCTTGTTTGTTTTGATTCTCTCTCTGATTTTCATATCCGATTCCTGCTCCAATTTCAGCATCCTTTTTATCGTTTCCTGTTTTTCTTATGAGAGCTTGTTGGCTTCTCAAGCTTTCTCTCCTACCATGTTAGACGTTCCCGGTTCTGGTCGTGAGTCCGAGCTCAGTCTTGAGGCTCTCAGTTCAACCCAGCGTAGTTCCATGAGCAGCGAAAGCATTTGCAGCACCAGTTTCAGCCGTCTCTCCTTCGAGCTCCTTCCTACTTCGCCTGAAAGTCTCTCTCTCAAGCCTCATCGTTCGTCGGACTTCGAATACTCCGCCATACGCTCCGCCACGTTCCGCCGCAAGACCGGTCTCACTTTCCGCGACTTCCATCTCCTGCGCCGAATCGGCGCCGGTGACATCGGAACTGTCATCCTCTGCCAGCTTCGCAACAGTGCCGCCGCCGATGACGATCGGGTCGCCGGCGGCGGGGCGGAGGACGACGTCGTTGTCAGCCGTGAGGATGACGGTTGCTGCCTCTACGCCATGAAGGTTGTGGATAAAGACGCGGTGGCATTGAAGAACAAATCTGAGAGGGCGGAGATGGAGAGGAAGATTTTGAAGATGCTGGATCATCCTTTTCTTCCCACGCTTTACGCTGAGTTCGAGGCCTCACACTTTTCTTGCATTGTCATGGAGTTCTGTTCTGGTGGGGACTTGCACTCCCTACGCCATAGACAGCCACAGAAACGATTCCCTCTCTCGTCTGCAAGGTTAGACACTGCTACCCTAAACGATGACGCTTCGTTATGTACAATTTTGTTTTCTTTCGTATCCAGAACCATCCTGTTTCTGTCTCTATTTTGGCATTTTCTGCTTCATCATCATCATCATCTATAGCCTTGTTATTTTCTCGCCTGCTTCATCCTTTGAAATATCATAGCCATTTTTTAAATTTCTCAGCATCTGAGATAATCTCATATTATAAATCTGATTTAGGCGCAGGTTTTCATTAATGATGGTTTTTTATTTTTGCCAATATTGGAAACTTGAATAAACTTAATCGCTCTGATCAATATTACCAGATCAGGCGCTACATTTTGCCTTCTGATTCAATCCATCAGAAGGAGATGTTAACCAATTTCCTTTTCTTTTTTTAATTTTCGCTTCATTGATATAGCTGTTTTGCTTCCGTGAACTTTCTTCGGTTTTAATAAATTTTCTGGGAATTATTCCTTTCCAGGTTTTATGCTGCTGAAGTTCTGGTGGCATTGGAGTACCTTCACATGCTGGGAATCATATACAGAGATCTGAAACCTGAGAACGTGTTGGTTAGATCCGACGGCCATATCATGCTCTCCGATTTTGATCTCTCAATGTGCTCCGACGCAATCCCGGCCGTTGAATCCTTCGACTTTTCTCCAGACCCTGCATTCCCAGATAATTTACCATATACTCGCTCGTACTCTAATCCCTTCATGTGCCTCCCGAACCGTATTTTCCGTTCCCGTTCCCGTTCCCGGAAGGTCCAAACCCTTCAACCGAACCGACTTTTCGTGGCTGAGCCGGTATCCGCTCGCTCATGCTCCTTTGTAGGCACTCACGAGTACGTCTCGCCGGAAGTTGCCTCCGGCCACTCTCACGGCAACGCCGTCGACTGGTGGTCTTTTGGAATATTCATCTACGAGCTCATCTACGGTAGAACACCGTTTGCAGCCACATCAAATGAGGCTACACTCCGAGGCATCATAAAGAAGCCCCTGACCTTCCCTACAGCCACACCATCTAGCACGCTTGAGCTCCACGCGCGTGACCTGATAGCCTCTTTGCTTCACAAAGACCCGACCCGGAGACTCGGGTCAAAGCGGGGCGCGGCGGACGTGAAGAAACACGCGTTCTTCAAAGGACTGAACTTTGCTTTGATACGGATGATGACGCCACCAGAGGTACCAGGTTCGAGGAAGCAGAAAACGATGCCGTTAGGGCAGGTGAAGGGAAACGGAAATAAGACTGGTGGCAGGAGACAGCAGCAACTGCGGCCAACGGCGTCGTTTGACTACTTCTGACCACCAACCAACCCAGACGACGACCGGCGAACTTTCCGCCACGGGTTCGTCGGTGGCCCCACCTCCAGATTTTGTACCTGGCGGGTGCCGTATTTGTATATTCGAGCTGTAATCAATCTCTTTTTTCTTTTTTGGAAGGAAAGAAAGTGAAATATTTTACTATTCAAGCGAAGTTAGCGAACTCCTTAAAAAAATTTAAATTGCAATTTATGAAAATTAAAAAAAGCTTACTCAACCGGTCTGTCCTTTGAAAACAAAGCTGAAACCAGGTCTGTCTCATTCCCTTATAAAGGAAGGTCTAAGGCAAGATCAACATGGTAAAAGCAAGGATTAAACTTCTTATTATGGAAAAAGATTCCATGCTTTGATTTCACGCTTGTCCCTTTTCAACGTTAAAAAATTAAATGAGACGTGTAAAATAAAAAAGGCCTGCATGTGATTAATTAGGGCGTAAAAGTGATGGTTAAACTTGACACGTAAAAAATGTAATAACCTGAAGTAGAAATAAACCCATGACAAGTCCCGTCCTGTTGTAAAATGCAATGTCTGCTACCACTTTCAACGTTGTTTGTTGTTTGTCTTGTAATTTGCTTCTTCAATCAAACGTACGAGTCACACTCGTGAGTGTATAGGGTACATATATGGGAATCTAATCCATACCTTTAACCAAAGCTTTACACTTAATCCCATCTTCCTCTACCGTCTTATCATAACCCTTTTTTGGACCCTTTTTACTCAAACTTTTACCCTTCTTTTTATCTTGTCTCCTCCTTTTTAAGAATCCTCAACAAACAAACACCATTCATACACTTAACCAATGTTTTAATACCTTAATCGTCAACAAAGTTTCATTCTTCCAAGCAAAGATTCAGTCAGTGTTCAAAGGTGTTTTTTTTTTTTAAATATTCCTCTTCGCCTCCTCATTCATGAATCATGACCCTATAGTCCCCTGTTCACAATAATATGAGGCCTTTTAGGGTTTTAGGTAGGAATAGTGAAGCAGCCTGCAGCTATATATATATATATATATATATAGATGTAGGTCTGAAGTTAAAGCAAGTAGTAAAAGCGGTTAGACTTGAGACTTGTTGTGTACCAGAGGGTATGTGAGAAAAGAACGACAGTTAAAGAGTTAAGGATAGAGAAGCAGTTGGTTTGGTAAATATGGTCAGAAATTAACTAGAGTTCGGCGTTTTCATGGTTGTTTGTTTGTTTCGTGAGGGAAATCAAATAAGAGACTAGGAATCATGATTCGTGAAACACGTATAATAAATATACGGCTCAATAATTGTTCAACTTATTGGGAACTGGACTAGAAAGCTCAACTACTGGATGTTCTACTTTTTTAGTTTCTACTACTACTACAACAACATGTGGGCATTAGAATAATTTAGTTTCTTGTAGGTTTTGACCCTTCCAACTTCATAAATTCTTCATCTTTTTTTTTTCTTTTCTATCTTTTGGTGTGAAAACTGAAAATCTTCCCTCAAATTCCGTTTCGCTTTTGACTAAATAAACCCCCGAGTTCTAGTTTAGTTTAGTTTACACAAACCTCGACGTTTTCATTATATTATTAGTGTCATTTTATAAGATAAGAATTCCCAAAGGTACAATCTTCCCTGTTACAGCTTAGAAATTGTTCCCCTCGTGGGCTCCATCAAACAGATATACTTAAAAAATATATATATTCTTCTTCTGGAGCATGCACCGACAGTACATGTTATGATAAATTTTTAATAAGTACCACCCGTCCGCTAATAACACAAGACGTTTCTTTTTTTTTTTTGATAGTAACACACAATACGTTTCTACGAGGATAACTTGATGCATAATATAAGTTATTTAAAAAATAATTAGTATTTTTTTTATTAATTTTATCTCTAAAATGAATGTTTGAATATATTTTATTGTATTTCTCGTTCGCATTCAAAACCTTATTTAATATAGGTAATATTATAAATTTTCTTCAATTTATAAGAAATTTAATGAGTTAACAACTACCACTCTGATCCTATTTATAAATCCATTTTCACTAAAATTTTGTCTTTTTTATAAGTCCAATTTCAGAATAATAAATACGTTTTTTACTTTTTTGCCCTTATTAAATGCAATGAACAATAAAAATTCATTCATGTTTATTATAAATCCATTTTCACTAAAATTTTGTCTTTATTATAAGTCCAATTTCAGAATAATAAATACGTTTTTTACTTTTTTGCCCTTATTAAATGCAATGAACAATAAAAATTCATTCATGTTTATTTTTGGAACCAATCATAAATAAGGGTAAAATTAGAAATTTAGCTTATAATTAATGAGTTAACTGCCTTTCTTTGATACTCTCTCCGGTCGTTTTTATAAGAGCTCAATAACCGTATCACACGGTTTAAGAAAACGGTTAACATTGATTAAAAGCAATAAGTATGTCTGAAATAAACATTATTTTCTTATTTATGAGGACACAAATAAGAGAGAGAAAATGGATAATAAATAAGGGCATTTTTAGAAAATAAATAAAATTAACTAATTTAACTACTATCCTTAATTTTTCCAAAGTTAGGTAAATATGTCTTATAATTAGGACCGGAGGGAGTATATATTATAGACTAGAGGGGATATTTTCATTTAAGCAAAATATCAACATGGCTGGCATCCTATATAAGACCTATAGTGTGTATATATAGTAGCTAGATCCCCACAAAAATTTTGTGGTATTCTTCCATATTAGCAATGCTGGATCACAGTGAATGTGGTTTTAAAAGGTCAAAATAGTGTATAAAGTGATGACATTTGAGATGAATATATCGTCTTACAATAAAGTAATGAAAATGGCTTGTGTCTGACTTTTTTAAAACTAGAATAAATATCATTTACGCATGTTTAAATAGAAAATTTTCAGATTTGTGTTATGTCCTCTTTTATAGTTAATGAATTTCAATAACGGTGATGGTGACGAATTATAAGTATTACCCAATCAAAATGATTATTTTATTATCATTCTTGTTGTATAAAAGGTGGCTTGTGAAAGGGGTTGAAGGAGTATGTATATTAGTGGGAGTTTGATTAACTTTTGAAAAATAATTTTTATGATTTACGATATAAATATGTGAGAGAAGTTTTATTTCTTTACGAAAAAAAATTTTTGAAACCGTTGTTTTGAGGTTCTCCAAACACATTAGCTAGATACAAAATTTGTATGGAATTCTATTAAAAAATATTAATAGGAATTAGTTTTTATTCTAAAAAGTAAAACTCTCCAGCATCTTGGTTGTCTCATTAATTGGATAGGCTTTACGTAACGTACTCTGATACCGAAATGTCAAACAAAACAAGTGTACGTCTTGTTGAAAAGGATGGATAAATAGTAGAAAAAATAATTGTGCATATCATTGTCATATCGAAAGGTAATATAATGAATATATGTAGAACAAACAAATATATATATATATATATATATATATTTTTTGGCCATCGAGAACAAACAAATATTTGCTTGCTATGATTTTACATGTATAATAAATCGAGTTTTAGTCATGTATTCCACCATTAATATCACTTTAATGTAACAAATGTTAAAAATGGGAGAAAGGCCATGATGTTTTTAGAAAATAGGAGTATAAGATTATAGCTTGGCTCACATGTCACATAAATACATGGTGCTATTTTCAGCTATTTAAAAAATTATGAATAAATGAAATTTTTTTACGCTCTAAATCTTAAATGAAAAAACCTTCAACCAAACTAAAAAAAAATTATTTGGCCAAAAAAAATTAAAAGAAATTATGAATAATAAAAATTATGCATTTATTTAAAAATAATCTTCCTACTCTATAAATAGGATTATATATAGATAGGAGTATAATGATCCAGTTGAGAGAGGTATACCTTTATTCTTAATTAGCACTCCAAATAAGATTAGCCTTTTTTTTAATGTGATGAGCACCCAATATTCGGGCTAACCCCTCAAGGAATCTTAAACCAGACTAATCCAAATTAGATCACTGTAGGACCCATATGGGTGGTGACCCTATCACTCATACAGCCAATCCTTTAGAGGATTACAAACTAAACTAATCTGGATTGAGCCATGTTGAACCCATACGGGTGGCGAATGTACCACCTAAGTTGTTACATTTTCAAATGATCGAATCCGTGACTATTAGTTAAGCGCATCTTGTATCTTAACCAATCTCTTAGGGAATTACAAACTAATATGCTCGGATCTATATAAGCGGCAACCTTACCACTTATTATACTACTGTATTCCTAAAGGATTGAGCTTGTGACCTTTGGTTAAGCTTGAAAAACTCCTACTAGTTGATATAAGCCGTTAGGGATAATAAAATTAATCTTTTGTTATATAAAGAGTATTCTCCTTACATTTTATTTTAAAAAATAATTTTATAATAAAAGTGTGTGAGAATATTAAATAAATGAAAAATGAAAAAGAAGGAAGAAGATGAGGGAGGGGGGGTGGCCATGTGAACTCCTGCCAACCAGGCAAAGCCTTTAAACCATTGTCTCCCCCTTCTCTTGTCCCACAACCTTTCCCGTTCAATCTATCCAATCATGTCTTGCCACCTCTCCATCGTTTTCATATACATATATATATATATATATATAATCATTTTTTATTATAAATCCCCAATAAATTTATTAATTAGTTTTTTTTTAAATGTTATTCCCTTTTCGTACAGCAAATTATTAGTACATTACTAAGATATTCCCAAAATATAATATACCGTGTGGAAGCAGATAAATTGAAGCGGTTCCAATACAGTTATTGGATATGACATGGGCCACATTGGTCAAGTAGTGTTGTAAATTCAAGCTAGTCCAAGCACCATTTTGCTGCATAACATAAGCATATATATACTCCATGTGATTGATAAAGTTGATGATATGGAAGTTAGATAACTAATTTATAGATATTAAAAAATTATTAAGTAACTTATTTATAAAAAATGTATTGATTGTTTTAAAATAACTTCTTGTTTTTTTATTCTGTTTTTTTCCTCAAGTATCCTTGTCAATCATCATTTGCATTAGAATTACATGTTGATAGAACTCTCTTTGCTATTGGCACTCAAATGGGGTAATTTGAGAAATAAAGTTATAAATTTGAGAGAGAAAGTGAATTAATGTCTTATATTTAAGGTCAAAATAAATTCTCTAATTAACTGCTATTCCCTCTGGGTTCTTTTTATAAACAACTTCAATCTTTATTTCGCAAAACGAACTAACGGTTTATGTTAGTTAAAAAACAATAAATGTGTAAAACAATATCATGTTTCTTCCATATATACCCTTA
The DNA here is from genome assembly GCA_963210345.1 of Inga oerstediana. NCBI lineage: Eukaryota > Viridiplantae > Streptophyta > Magnoliopsida > Fabales > Fabaceae > Inga > Inga oerstediana. Next base: position 87,654,843 of record OY723400.1, on the reverse strand, counting down.
TTTATGAAAAGAACATAGGAGAGAAAATGAATAACAAATACCACTATGGTCCTATTTATAAGTCCATTTTAACTAAATCTCACAAACCAAGGAAAGGTAGTTAATTCAATGTTTATGGGGTAAATTTTCAACTATGTCCTCCTTTATGAATGAGTACTTTTTAACTTTTTGTTCTCTATCTATCTTTAAATTATTTCTTTATTGGTACAATAAATATCTATAGGAGCAAATTTGTCACAATCTCATTTACTACACTTAAATTAAGCTTATAAATAGGACCAAATTTTTTAGTCAAAAAGGACTTATAAATAGGACTAAAGTGGTATAAGAGAGTAAGAGTATAAAATATAAGAGAGAATGTATAATAAATGAGTAAATGAAATAGAATTAGTGGTGAGAGGTGGATAATTAATATAAAGATGTGTATTTAATAGAGGTAGAAAAGAAAAAAATAGTTTAAATTTTGAGACACAAGAAGAAAGTTGCTTATAAAAAGGATCAACCTTAAGAGAGAGAAAGTTGCTTATAAAAAGGACCGGATGGAGTATAAAGTAGGGATAATTAAGATCAGGTTGTTAAGATGGTTGTGTGATGATAAGAAAAATATAAGATTTGCAATGAATTTATATGCGGAAGAGTTGAAGTGACATCTATTAAAGAGAAAATAATAGAAAATCGTTTGAGATGCTTCGAACACATTAAAAAATGATCATTAAATGAGCTAATAAGATGGTAGATCAAGCAATATGAAATTCTCTAAAAAGTGGTAGAGAAAAGCTGAGAAAAATACTCAAGGAGGTTGTTAAGCAAATTTTTTAAATAAACAATCTATTTAAAGATTTGGTCGTTGATAAAATATAATAATATCGTGGAATTCATCTCGCTGATTTCACCTAGTGAAATAATACTTCTAGTTATTGTTACCTCCACTAATGCTCTAATTGCTATATATTTAGAACCGAATGAATGCAGTATATACCCAGACACACAAAGGGCAAAACACTTGTTAGTGGGATCAACTGTTAATGTTAATATTCGGAGACAAAAACAATAAGGACAGAGCTTATCATATCATTCCTTTCCATGACATGTCAAGTGAAAAGCATATGCGTGAAGGTTTTTAACTCATGCTCCAGACAAATTAAAACAACACAAACACACACACACACACACACACACACACACACACACAAACGTAAGAAAATGTACCCATATGTGTGTGTGAGATCATCAACGACATTGTCTTCACAAAACTCATCAGATGCAACATCGTCTGATCATGTTGTGTGTGTATTACTTGTAACCCGATAAACATATATTGAAAATCGTTGTATTTGGTTAAAAGTTGATTAGTTTATGTTGTGACTAAACATTGGCAAAAAAAAAGACTAAACATTGGTTTGGACGGCGAAAAAAAAAAAGACCAAACATGGGTTTGAGAAAATTATGATAAATGGTTCATTGTACGATCCAACTTTCATAAGTCTCTGTCTTTTATTTCAACATTGTTATTGACGAATGACGACTATATATTTCTAGTAGTTTGCTTAATTAAAGTATTTGTGAGCTACTTTAATAAAAAAGAAAGCGTTTGTGAGCTACTATATATTTCTATGGGAGTGAGCATTGGTTTTAAAGGGACTACATGAGTATAAAATGGGGGTGGCTGCGATGAGGATGTTGAGATGGATGTGTGGTCATATAAGAAAATATAAGATTCGTAATGAGTGAAAGAGTTGGAGTGGCCTCTATTGAATAAAAAATGGTAGAAAGTAGTTTGAGGTGGTTTGGACATATTCAACGAAGGCCGTTGAATGCACTGGTGAGGAGGGTTGATCAAGCAGTTTGGAGTCTTGTAAAACGATGTCACGGAAGGCCGAAGCGAATGCTTAATGAGGTCATAGAGAGAGACCTTTTGATTAATAATATGTCTAAAGATATGGTTTTCGACAGAGCACAATGGCGTCGTGTAATCCATGTAACCGACCCCACCTAATAAGATAAAGACTTTGTTGATGTTGTTGTTTGTGAGCTACCACAGGTTTTGGACTCAGAATATTAAAATGATAGATAATTTAATGTCGTATTTTGTTTTTTAAAAAAGTAAAATTTACTTAAAAAATGACAGGATGTTGACTTAAATGGTTAAACTTTTATCGGTCCAAGAGCTCTGAAATTAAATGGCAAAAAAAAAAAAAAAAAGAGCTCTGAAATTAGTTCGGTCAGAAAACGACAAAATATGGGACTATTTTCAAAAACATATTGATGACTATTATGATTATTATATCATTAATGTTGTTAGTCGAATTTATTTTTAATATAATTTCAATATGCATGGAATGGAGACAGCCACGTTGATTCCTATTACGTACCGGCACCAATTATTTAAATTAGTTGACATCATTATCAACCGACATAATGAAATTTGTCTACTAAATCCTCACGCTCTTTGCCTACCCCAAAATTGGTTAGCTCTATGTGACCATATTTAATTATATATAAATAATTATTTTATGCAGACTTTGATCTGTAATGACGTCCCCTTTTTTATTTATTTAATAAATAATTTCAAAATGCATGCAGTACAGCTTCATATTTTAATTCATAGCCACACTGTACAGCTCGCAAAACAGATTGTGAGCATTATTGTGTCAAACTTGTGAGTTAATACTCGATTTACCGAGTTCCATATTTTTTATTGAAGAAAATTAAGTCCACTTCCTTATAAATTCATTTATGTGTAGATTAGATTAAACTCGTTTCTAAGTCATCAAACTTGCCATTTTTAGTCAGTATCGCTTATAAACTAATCATATATCTTTTTTTTTTTTGCCCAATAAACTCGTCATATATCATTGACTAAGCATTTATGTTATCCCAACATATTATAAGTATGAGGACTAATTCTTATAATTGAGGAAATTATAAGAACCGGATCAATTAGGTAAAAATATAAGAATCGAAACACTAATTTTCTTATTATTGTCAAAAAATAACTATCTAATTTTGAAATATTTAAAATGGCAAGTTTACTTTAATTAAAAGGGCAGCCGGTTACTAGAATACATCAAGAAAAATCTCATATTGATTACATAAACGTTGAAGTGAATGTATATAACCCAATGATAAGTCTTATCAAATTTACTTGAGTCATTTTGATAGAAAGAGTAATTTAATATACATACCTAAATCACTAAAATCTAATATGGTATTACAGCCATCCGGTTAATAGGACAAAATAAAAAAGAGGAAGGAGAAAAAAATAAATATAAAAAAAATTGTGGACCTAAAGCCTAGACTTAAAAAAAATGTATAAGCCTAGGCCAAAAAAATGAGAAAAAAAGAAGTTGGGAGAATAATAGAATACATAAAAAAAAAGTCTTACATTAATTATATAAATATTAAAATAAAGGTATATAATCTATTGGTATATCTTATCAAATTGATTTGAATCATTTTGATAAAAGGATCAACCTAATATAGATACCTAACTCACTAAAATCTAATAGCAACTTGAATTTATAAACCAAATCACACCCTCAAACATGAGATCCATGTCATTAAACTATAAAATCACTAACAACAATTCCACAAAACTTTCATGTGTGACAGTTACTATCTTAAAATGTCAGCCGTGATCATTGATGTTGTGGAAGAAACCTAAAACTTTTTAAGATGGAAGTTAATTCAGTTTTTTTTTTTTTGCAATCAAAATAATGTAGAAGTTGTTTGGCCAGTGATGCATGGAGTGGTAAAGTAGAAAAAGTCAGGGCACGAGTATGACTATTATAGATTTATAGGACTGGGTAAAGTTATCATAAATAAATAAATAGAGGGAAAACAGAAAGAAAAGTAATCAGTAAAAAAGTAGAGAGGGTGATGCATGGTGTACGTCACTCACTGTAATTAGTGACTGTGAAAAAGGCAAGCTGTTAGGCTACTGGGCTGGCATCATCAAAATCAAATCATGCCTCCTTACCTTTTTCTCTTCCAAAAATGACACTTTCAATTCAAAGATGGAGCTTGGTGTGGGGCTGATTTAAATACTTAAAAATGTGGGGCACAAGTGTAATTTTTGGGTGTGGGAGGGGCTACGTAGTCTGGGGAAGTGAGGACCATGACGGCGTCGCAGAGGGATCACGTGAGAGGGGCATGCACTGGAACTTGGAGCTATGCCCCGAATAGGGCAGCTAGACTTTCGTGTCCTACACCTCTAGGGCTATGCCCTATTCTCTGCGACTAATGCTCTCCTAATTATCTGCTTCTTTTCTCCTTATTACAAGACATCAACTACCAATTCTTACAAATTAATAAAAATAATTAAAAACATTACAATTATCCTAAAATTTGTGTGATTTTCAATATTACTCTTACTAACTACACTAAATTCAAATATTATATTCCCTCTAATCTACAATATAAAACACTTGTATAAAAAATGCATGGTCCATGATATATTTTTTTAAACAAATTTCTCAATAAGGGTAAAAATGAAAAAAATTTATATTTTAGGATATACTATCTCCGGTCCTAAATATATGACATAATTTATAGTACAAATTGCACTACAAACTATATCCTATATTTAGGACCGGAGGGAGTATTAAATGATTTAACTATCATTTTTTATTTTCCATGAATTAGTTACGATGCCCTATAATATGAATCGAAAGGAGTATTAATTATTACTCTCTTCCACTACCCTTATTAAATGTGAACAAATTTGCAAAAGATAAACTAAATTCTCCTTAAAAACTTATAAATGCCTTATAAAAAAACCAAAATTACTTATTAATTGATGTGTGTGTTTGGTTGGGCTTATTTTTTATTAATAAATCCTTATTATGCAAGCTGAGATAAAACTCCTCTCACATATTTATCTCGTATACTGTGAATTACGATTTATAAGCACTTATTATATAAAAATAAGCTATTTCCAACAAACACGATACCTTATGATTAAAAACAAGAGGGAGTACAACGGGACTATCATTTTTCTCATCATCACTCATAATCCTAAGATCCTATCCGTTCAAAAGATCCAAAAGCTAGATATGCGCCACGTGTTAAAGCAATTAAAAATAATATTCACTTAATGCGTCCCCAAAATTCCTCACAGTCTGTCTTCCCGGGAGCGGGAAGAGGGGAGCGAAGCCGGGAGGTTGAAGATGGACTGTGAGATTTTCGGGCGATGCACCAGGGAACATTATTTTTAATAGCTTCGCTTCAACACGTGTCGCACTTTTATCTTTTGGATATTTTGGATGGATAGGATCTTAGGATTACGAGGGATGATTAGAAAAATGGTAATAAGAGGATCTGGATCCCCCTTCTTCCTTCTCAGATTGAGATACCGCAAGAGAGAGAGGGGGAGAGAGCTGGAACGAGCCAAGTGCTCTTCGTTCTCATGATCGCCACCATTAATTGAGTTTGTTTTTTTTTTTTTTGGAGAGGAAGAGAGAATGTTTGCGTTCCCTCCAATTTGTTAATTTCATTTTTTGATCTTTTTCAGTTTTCACTTTGCAGCTTTGAAAGCGTTTTGAAGTTAATCCATATATATTCTTTCTCAAATGTTTTTCTAATAAAAATTGCTGAAAAATTCATCATTACAAAATTTATTATCTAAGCATCTATGATGACTTAAAAGAATACAACTTTTCTTTATGTGTGTAATATATTTCTGTTCATAAGTGAAAAAATTATTTTTAAGATCGGTTAAAAATGACATTTTAGATTGGTTCTAGATGAGGTCTTGATACAGTCAATCTAAAAAGTCTATTACTTTTTAGATCGGTTAAGGAACCGGTATTCAAAAAAAGTTTTAAGACCGGTTATTTATACAACCGGCCTAAAAATAATTACTTTTAGACTGATTATCGAAGAAATTAGTGTGTGTTTGGATTAGCTTTTTTTAATAGCTTTTACGACTTACGAGGTAAGTGTATGAGAGGAGTTTTGTCTCGGGTTGCGCAAACCATGGTTTGAAAGTTTACCAAACACACACAAGTCTAACAAGCTGCATTTTCAGATTCGTTTTATAAAAAATCAGTCTAAAAAATTTGAATTTTTAGACCGTTTGTCTAAAAAACTAGTCTAAAAGTAATACTTTTTAGACAACAGGTCTAAAATGTACTTTTTAGATCAATTGTAGAAATAACTGGTCTAAAAAGTTACATTTTTTATTAAAATTGTTCTATTTAAAACATTTATCCATCAAGTCATTTCTCCTGTTAAAACATGTCACTCAGCAAACAGCCATTTCAACGACATCCAAATAAATTCTTCTCTTACACATTATAACAAATATCTTATACAGAAGTATTTTCATTAAGCATTTCAATTGCATGGTGTAATACTTACATCGTTTTTTCTATATCCCACATTCCACAGAAGTAACAACAATAAATCATTCATTCTACACCCCAAATAAATTATTCTCTTTTACACATTCCCATTTTGTCAAGCATTTTAAAACATAATTTTAAATCATTTAACTTACATTATCATTATTCCTACATCCCATATTCCACAAAACAACAACAATAAATCATTAAAAATCAACACATGATTACAAATAATATGAAAATTAAGGTACGTTGCTAAACATTTTTATTCCCCTGTTTTAATATTACAGTTTGACAAAAGAAATCAAAACTTTAGCTAAGATCAAAATATAATCAAAACACTTTAATTGATGATAGATGAATCTATTGAGAAAGAACACATCACACAGTAATCTATCGTTGATGATCACTAGCTAGCTTTGGTGCATCTATACTAAGACACCTCATATTCTTCATTTTCCTGTAACGACAATAAAAAAAAGTAGTTTTATATATGTCAATAACAATATACATAATTTAAATAGAGTTCATGATAATTATTTTAACTAACTAATATTTAAAGTAGTTTTATAAAGGGATATCCTCCCATATCCCTTCATGATGTTCGTTTCTGTATAACTCTTACAAAATTCTTCAAAAATTAAATGTGTAATATATCTACAGTATTTAGTCACTTTTCATTCAAACATACTACATAAGGGCAATAAAACCTCTCACTATCATTATCGGCATTCCTTCTAGCGAAGTCTAAAAAACCCCTCACCCCATTATCATATTCAACACTCGTTCATTTAACTTTTATCCAACTATGATCCATATATATCTCAACACTTGTAGCACCCTATATCCAATAACAAAAGGATAGACAAAAAAACAACAACCATAGAGTTTTAGAGATTTCAACGAAATTAAGAATCATGCATATCAGGAGACAATAACTACTCTTGTACCAATATACCAATAAATTATAGCACGATAAGAACCAATCAACATTTCATATATAATAAAGGTATATAGATACATACAAGTTTTAAAACTAGTATTGTTTTAATAAAGCAATAACACTGACAATTAAACAATCACACTAAATTAAAACAGAACTTAGAATTATATTACTCAAAGTCAAATATCACAGGGATGTACATGTCAGAGCATCTAACCTAGTTGTGTAGAGTTTTTTTTCCAGATTATGTTATCACAAAACAGTTGGATTTCCAACAAATTATAACAGCAACTTGTGGGAATTAAGTGCTCAAAACAACAACAAGAGCCATTTTCATAGGATATTATTAATTATCAAACAACAACTAAATAACAGAACCCTAACATGATTGAAGACCAAGGAGTGAGCTTCTACCCAAAGTCACGGTGGTATTGACTGAGGTTAAAATGAAGTCCTCAAATTCACGGCACTGACAAAGGGAAGTCACGGTAGAGGAGAATGATCACTGTGGAGAATAGAGGTAGTGGCAGAGGAGAGTGACGGTGATCAAAGAACAGCGACGACAAACACAACAACGACAGCGGTAATGATGGAGGAGAGTTGAACAAATGAGGAACAGGGCACGATGGAGGAGTTCAGAACAAGCAGGGACAGAGTTCACAGAGAAATGGCGACAAGAGTGGAAAGGGTTCATAGAGCGCAGGAGTAAAAATACAGGCAATAACGCTCACCTTTTTGATGTTTTTGATAAAAACCGGTTTTAAAATGACGAAAAAAATAATTTTTAAATTTTTCATATTTAAGATTGGTTTTTATTAAAATCGGTTTTAAATGTTTGATATTTAAGACAGGTTATTATTAATAATCGGTCTTAAAAGTTTCAAATTTTTAATTTTTTAAATATTTTGATATTTTTAGATCGGTTTTAAATAAAACTGGTCAAACTAATTTTTTTAAGACCACTTTTTTGGAGAACCGGCCTTAAAAGTTCTATATAATTATAAAACTACCATCGGTCAAATTTTTTTAGACCTTATCTACTATGATCCATCTAAATATGACAACCTAAAAAAAAGAAATTTTATACTAATGATTGCATATAAATATCATCCGTCTTGCACGTGGATGACAATCCGTTGCACGCCACTTGTTTTTAAACAAAATTTAAGCACATTGGGCGATAAACTTTGTAATTCGGATTTTCCATGATTTTTTTATCTTTTTAAATTTAAAACAAAAATTAAATAAATTCCAATTATTTACAAATAACTCGTTTTTATTTTAAATAAAATAATTTCAGAATTATTCATATTTTTATTTTTTTTTTTAAAGTGAGATTGTAAGGTTGATCATTTCAATTTTCTTATCGAATGGTATTTTTGTTTGGAAAAGTCATGGTCAACATGCTAATTGGGCGGGAATGTAAGATTTTTTTGTTGATAATTAATGAAGCTTAATTTAGTCCTTAATTGGCAAGTAAGATTCGTTCAAAGGATACTCTTGAATGAAGTAGGGTCATTAAAGGTTAGCAAAAAAATATGAACTACACTCGATAATTATAGGGCAGGTTTTTATTTTTATAAATTTTACCATCATATCTACGTGTATCTTTATTTTTTGGCCAACCCATGTGTGGAGTTTTGATCTGCAGCATTATTATTCCGGTCCTAAATATAAGAAATAGTTCATTTTTTTTATAAAGATTAAGAAAGTTAAATAAATTGCTTTAGAATATTTATATTTATCATTTTTTCTTCAAACTAATTTGTGTGACTTATAAACTAATGGGTTAAAGGGCAAAAATACCCATAAACTTTTCTCAAAAATACATCCACCACCATAAACTTTTTTTTTTTTTTTTTGTAAAAATAACCATGAACTTTCAAAAGGGGACAAAAGTGACATTTATGTTAAAACTAACTAACAACCGTTAACTCCAGTGTAAAAGTACCAAAACACCCCTATCTAAAAATAAGTTAAAGGGCAAAAATACTCATAAACTTTTTTAAAAATGTAAAAATACCCATAAAATTTTTTCAAAAGTGTGTCCACCACCATAACCTTTTTTTAAGATAGGAGTATTTTGGTACTTTTACACTGGAGTTAACGGCCATTAGTTAGTTTTAACAGAAATGTCACTTTTGCCCTCCTTTTTAAAAGTTCATGGTTACTTTTAAACCAAAAAAAAGTTTATGGTGGTGAATGCACTTTTGAGAAAAGTTTATGAGTATTTTTGCCCCATAACCCTAAACTAATATATAATTCAATGATACATAGCATATATTATGACTAAATTATTTATTTAGCTTCCTTAATCTCACAAAAAAAAAGTCAACTATTTCTTATTTTAAAAACCGGAGGGAGTAATACGGATGTTTTCTCATATGCACATCTTGAAATATTTTTTGGTTATATCCTTCATATATTTTTTCAGTTCTAAAAATCACTTTAAAATATTTTTTTGGTGTTTTTAACCCTTTAAAATACTTTTTTTAGTTGTACCCAATATCTTGGAAGATTGACCATAATTTTACCATTAATGTATTTTTCTTAGTAGTAACGAGCACCCAAAACGTATGATACTAATTTATTGATTTCTACCTATTCTAAAATATTTTTCCAGTAGCACATAATATTTTAAAGTAATTTTTGCAATAAGTTTGGTAAGACACTGGGTGCAACCGAAAAAATATTTTAATGGGTTAAAAGCACAAAAAATTATTTTGGGATACTGCATGCTAGTGTCGAGTCCGGATCCTCTCAGCGTCCCACCCTCAGCGTCCCTCAGCGTCCAGATCTGGACCATTAAATTATTTTAATCGTGGCCGTCCATTGATTTAACGGTCACGATTAAAATAATTAACGGTCCAGATCTGGACGCTGAGGGACGCTGAGGGTGGGACGCTGAGAGGATCCGCTTGCGCTAGTGTCTTGACTCGAGTCAAGCTTTGATACCTTTCAAGTCTAGCTTTGATAACATTTACTGTTAGTGTCTTGGCCCGAGCCAAGCTTTGATACCTTTTACCTTTAACGTCTAGGATCAACCCGGACTCTGATACCATTTTTTATCCATAGTAGTATCTTGATTTTTATATTTAGAACTAGAATATATGTACACAAAATACTAATTATTATTTTATGGTTCAATTCACTCAAAGTTAATTGTCAAATGATTTAATTCATTCAACAAATATAGGATTTCTAAAAAGACTATATATATATATATGCGCACTTTTTCATCCAAGTCCCAACCTATCAAATGTCAAAGTTAATGCCCTTAAAATATTTAAATATTTTTTAATATACCCATTTTTTAATATATTTTAATGATCTTTTAGACAAATATAGTAATTACTTTTAACACAACGCAAAATTGTTTATAAATTAAAACATAAAACCTTTTAAAAATTATACCTTAAAACAGCGGATAGAAGTAGTAATATATGAATTACTAACAATAATATTTATAAATTATAATTAATTAATAAGAAAGATACATTGTGTAATAATTGAGTCGATACAAACAAGTTTGGATGGAGTAAGAATTTAGAGTATTTTTACCTGTATACTTCAAACACTAAAAAATAATACCAAAATGATATAAGATGAAAAATATTTACGCAAACACTATACTCCACTAGATAAAGTTTGAAGTAATAAACAAGTTTTTCATGCTTATGTTAGAATTTGAAGGATTAAAGTAGAGAGAAAACAAGAACCTTTGAATATTATTGAATCCTTAATACTTAATCCTTGAGAATACAATCAACTGAACAAGAGCTTTTATATGGCCAAACCTAGACTAATTCTAGAATCTAATCTAGTCTAGCCTAAATAAATCTAATCAAATATTAAATCTAATTATATCAAATATCAACATAAGATATATAATAACTCAACATAAGATTATACTAAATATTAATATGAGATATAATGATATCTTAACACCCCTTTCAAACTCAAGATGTTGTCTTGAGTTTGAAACAAAAAATTAGAAGCAACAACCAAAAGGAGTAGCTATGGCAACAGGTGGACTAACATTAACATCTTGGAGAAAGCGTCTATTTGGACAAAACATAAATGACATCAAGCAAATCTAAACAAGCCATGCAACAAAAACAACTTGGAGCAAGCAATGATATGGATAGAATGAAAACGACGTCAAGCTAATCTGGATAGAATCAGATGATCTTTGGGTCTGGGTGGAACAAGACGATCTAAAGATCTGGGCGAAAAACGATAGTCAATAGATCTCAACAGAGCTCTGGGATGAAATCATACACTCCCTAGGGAATGGATCTACCGATCTGAATAGAGCTTTGGGATGGAACTAGACAATGTCCAGGAAACAGATGGTTAAAAACAATAAGCTATTGCTGTAGTTGAGACGTTAAATGGAACCACTACCAATGGTAACAAAGTATTATATGTAGGGAGAGCTCAAAAGAAAGCAGAAAGAGAGGCAGGGTTAAATGCCAAATTTGAGCAAGAAAGAATTAGTCGATATGAGAAATTACAAGGTGCTAACATGTACATGAAAAATCTTGATGATAGCATCGATGATGAAAAACTGAAGTTTCATTAAGATATGGAGGTATCGAGACCTTTGTAAGGTATTATTTTTTCCCCTTCCTAACTATGATACCACTTAGTCACATCGATGCAAGTCTGACTCTGATACCAATTGTAAGTGTCAGACATCTTATAAGGATTTAGACACCTCCATCATGAAGGGAATGGGCCCCAAAGCAAATAATTTAAAAAGTAAGGCAGCATCGAAGATTAACCTATCGTGGTTATGGACGACGAGTTCCATTGAACACCTTCTTCCTTTCTTCCCGTAACAAGATTAACCCTATAAAATAAGCAATTTTTTCTTTCTTTCTGTCATTTAAACAATCATTGTGTTTATTCCCAAGGCTTATGTTGCGAAATAATGAAATCCATTGAATTATGTTGTTTGGTTCATTTGGCTATTTACAAATAGAATAAATATCCAAGTATGTGATACTGAATGGTCCTTACTTTATTAATGTTTGATAATGAATGTTGCATACTCTAATATGTAACGCCTGGTACGTGAAAAAGTGTTTTCTAGAAAAGAAATAGGAAGGTCCATTGCCTTGTGATTGATTGCCTTTATATTTCAAGGCTAATATACTTTCTCATTTTCTTTCCAAAAAACACTTCTTCGTATGCGAAACACTGTCTAAATGACTAAATGTGGATATGGAAAGATTCAAACTATGTTCAGAGGCTTCTACACGCGGTTCAAAAAAAACAAAAATCCTTTTGTCCTATATACATAGACTGTAGTATTTTCTATCACTCTTCACAAGAGGTTCATTAGTATAATTTTAGTTTATTTTCAATTGTGCTAAAGTAAATCAAATTGGAGATTTCCTATCATCCGTCATTAATATTTTTAAAAATTTAACAAAATTTTAAATTCTTCCTTTGTCTACCTACATTAAAGGCTTTATTTCTCAAGTTGCAGATGTCATAATTGATACTTTATTCTTCCCCTGCTGACCTGGCAATATTGGTCAATTTAACCAAATAGGGGTTTTAATGTTTGTAATGGGTGTCCACCGGCCAGCCAATTACTCACTCTGGTTTTAAATATAAGATGAAATTAATTTTTTTAAAAAAATTAAGAAAGGTAATAAAATTATTTTAGAATATTTTTATTTTTATTTTTTCCTTAAAACTAATTAATTTGACTAATAAATTAATATATACTCTAAGGATACATAACATATGATATAATTAAGTAACTCATTTAACTTCCTTAATATAAAAATACCAATTTTATGTTATATTTTTGATCGAAAATAGTAATATTGTTGTGTTTACTCTCTTCTCCCCTTCTACTGTTAAGACAGCTCTAAGTTTTAGGGTAGGGTTCCCGTACCACTTAAGTACCCATAAGAAAGATACGCTTCACATTAAAAGAGAGACTCAAGAGCCGCTGCCTCCCAACGTACCTCAGAACAGATCTTTTCTTTCCTTTTTATTTTCTACTGTTTTTTGTCTTAAATATAAGATAAAATTAATTTTTTTAGAAAAATTAAGGAAATTAATTAAATTACTTTAAAATATTTATATTTATCATTTTTTCTCCAAATTATTTTTTCTAACTTATAAAATGATATATAATCTAAAGATACACAATATTTGATATGATTAAGTAACTAATTTAGCTTCCTTAATCTCTCCAAAAAAAAGTCAACTGTGCCTTATATTTAGGACGAAGGGAGTATTAAAAAACAAGCCTTCAAGTTCAAGCAAATGAGAAGTCCAGCCAGCCCACAGATTATATAGCGAAATTTCGGAGGAGGATCCTCTCAGAATCTTTTTTCTTATTTTCTCCTCAAAAAAATACTATAATCATAGTTTTAGAAAATATTAAATCTGAACCATCCAATTTTTAATCTAAAGGTGGAGATGAAATTTTAAGAAGAAAAGGAGAAAAATAATTCTAAAAGGATCCTCTTCCCCAAAATTTCAAATAGTTAGTGCCAAGAAGAGAAAATTGCAGCAACTAGATAGAAAAATAATCTCCAATTAGTAAGTAATCGCAAGTCCACTAGAAATGAGTTTTATTTGGAGGAGATTTGGGCTCTCAAGTGTATATGGGCCCAAAAGCCTTCAGATCGATATGGTGCGAACAGTTATTGAAGTTTCAGTATTGTGTGTCACCTGGGCCTCATTGGAATGTGATCATAGGCCTCTGGATTGGACGAATCCCGCAGCAAATTGGGGCTTTTGATGTTCATTAATTTTAAAAAATTTTATCACATTTTATTTTTTTAGCTATGTAAATTCATTTTAGTAATTTTAAAATATTCAAACACATAATTTGGATAAAATAATATTTAAAAAATGGACATAAAAAAATCAACGAAATAATATTTTTAATTTATGTTTAGTTTCTTTGAATTTTTTAGTTTCAATATAATATCGTTTTAATCATTTATTTAAATGTTATCAATGTTTTAAAACAAAATTTAGATTGGAGAAAGCGGGTGTATATAAAATTAAATTATAAGGGAAAATGAATTATTTTAAATATTTTATCATGTTTTTAATTAATATTTAATAATAGTTAATGGAATATTCTTAATTGTGTTAAAAATTGGACTAAAGTGTAGGTTTTAAAAACTAAGAGGCGGTTTTTGTAATTTTGGAAAATTGGAAGGTAGGTCATTCTATTTTTTTTTTTTTTTTGATAAAGGAAAGTTTAGGTAGGTTCGGCACTAGTCCCCTACCAAGGCCAGGGCACGGCCCCAGGGCTCTTCAAGCGCTTACAAGGGACTTACGAGATCGCCTACCAATGAGGTCTCCCCATCGGTCAGAGGGTTCGAAGACACTCCCTTGTGATCGGGGTGGCAAGACCTTAACCAACTGTGCCAAATCTCATTGGTAGGTCATTCTATTTTACTTTTATGCTTTTGCATCGTGGGGTAGAGCTGGGAAAACGGGCTGGCCCGGCCCTACAGGGCTGACCCTTCACGGGCTCGGGCCTAAACGGGCCGGCCCGTTTAGCCCCGTTTCCTAAAAAGTACCATATTTTTTAAGCTCGCGGCCCTACAAGGCTGGCCCTTCACGGGCTCAGGTCTAAACGGGTTTAAACTCATTTTAATTCAAAATTTTTTTTTTAAAGTTTTACAATTTATTTATTATTTTGCTTTAAATTGGTATACATTATTTTTAAAACTCATAAATTTTTAGTTAAAATAATCATCTAATGTCCAAATTAACCTTTTTTTTTAAGTTTAAATGAATAAAACATTGTAGAAAATAAAATAAATCAAACCAATTAATAAGTGTTTGCCTGTTATTAATACTCTATTACGAACTTAGGTGTTTCTCATATTGATAATTTGATATAATGATATTATATTTATTAATTTATTTTAAAAAAATATTAAACGGGCCTAAAAGGGCCGGCCCGCAGGGCTTCAGGGCGGGCCCTACAGGGCCGGCCCTTTTAGGCCCGCTTCTATTTTCAGCCTCTAAATCATAGGCCTGGCCCTTGACGGGCTCGGGCCTAAACAGGCCGAACCGACGGGCTCGGCTCGAATTCCCGGCTCTATCGTGGGGTGAATGAAATTGCTTGAAATTGAAACCTTTATGTATATTTTTGCATATTTAAAAATTTTATGGTATCAAATACCTTTTATGTATAAGTTTGTTGTTAAATTTACTTTCATCCGTCGTTACTATTTTTTATTAAAAAAAGAATTTAATTTCTCCCTAAATAAATTAATGTATCTTAACTGTAACCCCAAATTTTTGCGGGCTCCAGGGGTTGAATATGAAAATATTAAATATCTTAAAAAGGGGCAATTCCTTGGCCATCTATCCATTTACTTGGTTAAATATATTTAAGGGATAATTTTAGAATATACTTCCTCTACTGATCTACTTTTACCATCAACTTCTCCTCATCTTTTTCCCAAGTACTCATCCCAATATTTATATTGAAATTTGAAAGGTTCAGATTTAATGTTTTTTTAAAAATGCTTTTTAAAATATTTTTTAGGGAAAATCCAAAAAACTCTTTTACAATATAGAAAAGACAAATCAAGAATTCCAATATCATAAATCTCAAGTCAGATATGTGGGGGGAATCTGGGATCAGTAAATGTTTCAAAGTACCGTTCTACCCCTGAGTTATGTAGTAAATAAAGAATAAAATAAAAGGCGCAAGTAGTTAATATGAGTATTAAAGTTATTAATTGCGATTCTTACATAGTCATTCCCTATACGTAAGTCGTCAATGATGCATTATAGGTGTCAACACCCGTTTCCATTTCGATATACACAAAGTAATAGAGATCAAGTTTCACAGACATACAGAAGAGTACATATATACTGATAAAATTATATGTTTACAATCCAAATTCAACCGTACAGAATACGACAATATATATCATTATTACAAAATATCCAAAAGTATTTTAGACATAGACTATCTATAACCACGAACTTTGTATTTGCCTCGAGACACATGCCAGTCACTTCCCTTAGTTTACATCCTTGTCTTTTGCTCCACTGACACTCACTGAGATGTTTTATTTAGAAAAAGGGGTGAAATTCCGAAGAATTCTAGTAGAAACATGCTATCATTCATAAAAAATGTGAAAAATAAATATGATATATGCCATGTATGCCCAATTAATGAACAATGTAAACATATCATCTGCATGTATACATGAGTAGGATCCAGTCCCACTAATCTGCATCGGTTGGATTCTCACCAACTCCAATGTAAGTGCTTCTAGCACTACTGGCCCCTCTTTGGGCAAAACATGTTGATTAATAAAGCGCATTTACAAAAAATGACATCTACACAATCATAAAACTATGGCATGATGTATGAAGGATAATATCCATACCTCAAAGTTCTATCGACCTCTTTTTATGTGCCTCATGAAACGTGTCAACTTTCGGCTCCCAATTCGGTCCTAAAATATTAAATATACAAGAAATAGGTCATAACTTACCCAAGTATCATTTTAGACACTTCCATAGTGTTTCTTGTGGTTATATTAACCTATGATGAAAATTTACCAAAATGCCCCCGGGACCCCGGCCCGGCCGTACCCATCTCGATGGCACGTTTTCCCAAATTTTTGACCAGGGCTATCCTGACGTATTTCCACCCAAGGAATCCATTTCCGGATTTGAAATTACCAAATTTAACATCAAATTACAAAATTGCCCTTGGATGTCCCATTTTAAGAGTTTCATGGGCATTTCCGTAATTATGATTTCTCGGCCTTTTCCAAAAAAGTGCCCAACTGTAACCCCACCTAATTTTCCCTCCTGAACCCAATGGAACCATCAAATCATTGAAAATCCAACTATAAGGCCCTCTAACAGCCCTGGCCGAAATTATAGTATCCTCCAGGAAAAATCGGGGTTTTGCGGTTTCGGCTCAGTAAACGCGTTCCTTTATACTCCTAACCACTTTATTAACCATCTAATTGAGTTATAAAAAATATTTGAACTAAAATTGGACAACATAACCCTTAGACACACACTTTTCCAAAATTTAAAATCAATGGCAATCCAGCGAAATTTCATTGATTAAATTGCCCACAACGGCTAGAATAGTTAATATACGAAGGTTTGGAAGTTACCTCAAGCTCCCACTAGCTTTTCCTCTTCTTGGCTGAAACCCTAGGTCCTTGAACACCCAAAGATGAGCTTCCCAAACCTTAATCACATAGAAGAGTAGCTTAGAAACGGAATTATACGTGTTAGGAACCAATTTACCGAAGAAATAACTTATCTTTGCAAGTTTTTCTTCTCTTTCTCTTTTTAAAATTTCACACTCTCTCTCACTAGTTCAGATCTATAAGGGCACGAAAATGAGCTGAGGAAGATGATGGAAAAATGTTTTTATTATATTATATGATTTTTTTAATGATTTATGAAATTTCCAAAAATTTCAAAATCAATTTTATGTACATAAATCCTATGTATATGTAACCAAGCTCATTAAGCCCAACCAATATTTCCTTCCTTTTGCAACATGTAAGAGACACCTAGGGGTCCCTCCCTATGGTCTCAATTGGCTTCACAACTTGTTCCAGTTACGTATACACATAAAATCTCAATTTTGGTCAAAATTACACTTTTTGTTCAAATTTTCCATAAATTCATATTAAATTGACCAAAATATTCTAAATATATTTCCCCCCTTTATTTCCATTAATTAATTGAAATTAACTTCAATTAATTGGAAAATAAGTAATTTTGTATTAATTTGACAAAATTACGATTTTGTCATTACCTCTTTATTCCAATTTCTTTTCTTATTTTTCCTTGGCCAATTTCCATCTATTTTTGGACCAAATATTTTCTCTAATATTCCTTCATTTTTTGACCTTAATATTAGGCTTTTTAAATTGCCTAAATTAATTCCATAATTATTTTTGCCCAATTTCTCATGAAATTGAACATTTATAAAATTCATAAATTCCAAATTCATGAATATTCACCATTTTATTGAATTTCTCAAATATTTACAATATTTTTTGTGAATATAAAATTTTAGGTGTTGCAATAGGAGCGGCTTAAAAAATTCCTATAAGGTTCTTGACATTTGGAGTACCCAAGTTGTCAATTGCAATTCTTAAGTAGTCATTTTCTATACATAAGTTGTCAATGGTGCGTTACAGGGGTGGATTTAAAAATTTCTACAAAGTTATTGAAATTTAGAGCACTCAAGTTGTTAATATGGATACTTAAGCTGTCCATTGTGATTCTTAATGAGTCATTCCTATATGTTAGTTGTCAATGATAATGCACAGGTGAAAACTCAAGGGCAATGGCGTGTTTCGGTCATAATCCCATATTCCTTTCACAAATATGACTTAAGATTTGTAATATTAGAATCACTGATTTCTCTTTTTTATATTTTAAATGAACAAGCATTAACTCCTCTGCACGATACACGGATGCATGTACTCAATGTATGCATTATTATACCAGCCACTAATACGTTGATTTGCTACTATCATAATTTCTGAAAGGAGAAAATCTTCTTTGGTTTGAATATAATATCAAGAGAGATATCCTTATTTCGATATCTTCCAACATATATCTTTGAACTAAAAAATGTGGGTGGTATATTTTCCGATAAACAATCACAACTTTACCTTACATATATGTAATGCATTCTATATAACAACTTTAGTATGGGTTGCCAACAACAAATACAGATTCTACTTTCGTGCATTACGTGAGATGAATATAATTTAATGATTTTAAAATTATAATAAATTAAATTAATCATGCATAAAAAAACTTACAACATTACTTATCATCAATCAAGATAGTAATGCAATTTAAATCACATTAACGATTAAAACTCTTAACAATAATCAAAATATAAATTAAATTAAATCAAATTTACAGGGTTCAAAATTACACATTTTTTATCTCAACATTTTCACATTGTTCTTCTTTCACTTAGGAATTTCTATTAAAAGCATTTACACTTTTGATTTGGACTGGTTGAAGAAAAGTCCAATCACAAATGGCCAAGCCACACATGAAAGTTTATATCAAGTTAATTAGCACCACAATAATCAAATGAATGGTATGAAAAATTTATACTAATACATGTAGGGGAAGAATTGACTTCATTGGAACCAACAGCCCTAATTGACTGTAATCTCCAACACTCCAAAACACCAACACAATGTCATTACATTCAAAAATAAACAAAATAACGTGATGGTGATGACTTATTCAAAAGTTCCTTCGCTACAACTTCGTTCATGGAATTAACCATGTCATGTTGCATTTGAAGAACTTTGATGCAAGAAGCATTTAGCTACCCACAATACTCACTGCAATAAAAATCACTTTTCTGCAAGGTATTAAAACTCAGACCGGGTATTGAACCGGTCGGGGTATTGGGTTAAGGGTCAGTGGGTCAGACCGGGGTCAAACCGGTGAGAAATTGAAGATTTTAGATTTATTAGTATGAAATTCTAAAGGAAAAATTTAAAAAATTGATTTTTTTTAAAAATAAAAAACCCAGACCGGACCGGGTCACCAGACCAAACCGGTTCGATGGTTCTCGTGCTGGACCGGCCGGTCCGGTCCGAGTCTGGGAACCTTGCTTTTCTGAATCCAAATTCCCATGCTAAGTAGGCGCCTTTGAACGTCCAATAGTGTGTGAGAAGCCAACTATCCAGCATCCTCGTTGATCTCTAATGACTCCTCCCCGCCCTTAGCAGGAGGTTGCAATTGAACTAACGGTGTGACTATTAGACCTTTAATGTGTTTAATTAGTTAGTTTTAATGAGATTTAAATGGTTTTATTACATTAGTTAATTAAATCATCACTAAACCTTGTTTTATAATTGTCATTTTAATTGTTATTAAGTTACCTTTAATGATCATTATTATGTTCAACGGTCACATTTTTAAACTATAAAAGGCAATGTACGATATAAAATCAGTAGCATTGAAGGTGACACTGAGCTATATCAACAAACTCTCTCCGTCCGAAGGTGACACTGAGCTTTGTCCTCGAACCCAATTTCGCCCAATGGGGCAAAAGCATAAGAGTAAAATACAAGAAATTACTTGAAATTGTAATCTTTATGTATACTTTTGCACATTTAAAAACTTTAGGATGTTAGGTGCTCCTTATATATAGGTTTGTTGTTAATTTTGCAACTTTCCCAAATTTCCTATCATCCAACTCTTGGAACTGTTGGATAATATTTTAGAGATATTTTATATTATTTAGATTGATTATTATTTTATAATTAGGTTTGATTTTATTATTTAATATTTATTATATTTTAGGATTAGATATGGATATTATATAGGGCAAAAGAGCAAAAATGCCCATGATCTTTTCTCAAAGGAGTATCATGCACCTTAAACAAATTTTAGATTAAAAAATACCCATGTTGATTGAAAAACAAAGCTAAATTGTTACCACCGTTTATTATACAAATGTTGACCGTGTGCTTTAAAAAATTGACCAAATAAGTTGATGTGGATGGTGACTTGGCAAATTGTGTGTGCATGACACGGACGCTGAGTTGGAGAACATACAATCTGTTAAAAAAATGTTAAAAAGAACGACAGCCTTCGACAGACTTCTTGGATGTGTTTGGATAAATAAATAAAAAAAGCACTTTTGTGCTTAAAACCATGGTTTGCTAAAAAATTATTCAAATACTTGAAAAAATTGAAGAAGCAGTATTTGAACCAAAATCATGATCTTGGACTCAAAACCATTGTTTTAAAAAAAATCTACTTTTTTCCAGGGTTATCTAATCCGGACCGGAAATCGGCGACCCGGCCTCTAAACCGGTCCGGGTCAAATTTTTTTTTAAAAATCTTTTTTTTAACAAAAAAAATTTCTTTAAAATTTCATATTATAAGCCTAAAATATTCCATTTCTCATCGGTTTGATCCCAGTTTGACTCCGGTCTGAACCACTGACCCTTAATCAAGTACCCCAACCGGTTCATTGACCGGTCCAGATTTAATTACCTTGCTTTTTTCTCTTTCCTATCTCATCTCTTCCGTTCTATTTTTTCTCTTTCCTCTGTTTTCTTTTTCCCATTTCGCCTTTCCTCTCTTCCTCTCTCTCTCTATATATAATTTGCTAGCTTCTGTGCTAATATGAAGATGAAGGGTAATGCGCTTTTTTTTTTTTTTTGCCAGTGAAGGGTAATGCTCATATAGAAAAAGGAATCTAGGAACTTTTTCTATACAATTTATTAATTATTATTTAGAATGCACAATTTATTATTTACTATTTAAAAATGATTTGTCTATACAATTTATTAATACATATATGTTTGAGCTATATTATCATATTATCAAATTAATTATTGCTTTCCTATTTCAATGTATTCTATTATTGATAATCAGTGAAATGTAATTGTATCCTTATTTTGACGTACTCTATTATGCTATCGACGATCAGTGAAATGTAATTGTACTTCTACTATAAACTTGTGGTTGGTATTTTATAGTAGATTATTTCCAATCGAATACGGATACAAATTCGTATTAGTGCAAAAAAATCTATATGAGTATAAAGATTTTAGTTAAATTTTTTCACTTTTATTACAAAAGCATCACTCTTATCTATTTAAAATTCCATTTTTTAACCATCAAACATTTAACTATAGCATCAATTATGTATTTCAATATAAAAGATATTATTTTAGATACTTACTATTTATAAATTATTTTTGATTATACATGTATATATATATATTTGTTTGATCTATTTTTTATATTATATAATTGACTAATGTTATAATTTTAAATTTTTTAGACAAATTTATTTCATTTTTGGTATTTATTATAAAATTAAATGTTAAATAATACATAAAGTATAATCTTATTCTGTATATATAATTATTACAAAAGCTAATGTCATTTTTAGTAATTTGATCATGAAAAAAGTGATTCTGATCACAATCCAAACACTACCATTTTATCAAAATCATTTTTTCACTAGAATCTATTCTGCTCAAACTTTATTCTTTAAAATCGCTTTTATCACTTTTTCTTTAAAAGTTATTTTTAAAAAACTAATCCAAACACACTATAAATCGAAAGAAAGAATTGTGATTGGTTGAGCTAGAGCCAATTGTGACAGGGATGTAGGGAAAAAGGAGCAAGTTCCGAAATTGAGGGAATCCAAGGTTATAGGGATTTGGCTTCGGTTTACTGCCCATCCTTTTCTCCCAAAATTACATCGTTTCGGTGTAGTTTGGTGGGTAAAATGATGGAGCTGATTTTTTTTTTAAATGATATCTAGTATTTGGAAGTATTTTTCTGGATGTATTTAGTATCTTAAAATATTTTTTAAGTAACATGCAATATCCTAAAATAATTTTTAGTGCTTTTAACCTCTTAAAATATTTTTTCAGTTGTACATAATGTGTTAGCAGACTGATTGCAATTTAACCCTTAATGTATTTTTTCAGCTCCAAAAATCACTTTAAAAATTTTTGTTTGTGCGTTTAACCCTTTAAAGTAATTTTTGAAGCTGAAAAAAAATACATTAAAGGTAAAATTGTAATCAATCTGCTAACACACTGGATACAATTTAAAAAATATTTTAAGGGATTAAAATCACTAAAAATTATTTTAGGATACTGCATGTTACTTAAAAATATTTTAAGATACTAGATATCTCAAAAAAAAAAAAATACTTCAAAATATTTGACACCATTTAAAAAAAAATTCAGCCCCATCATTTTACACCCAAAACTAAGATCGAAGTTTTGATAGAAAAGGATAGGCAGCGGACAAAAGCCAGGTCCAGGTTATAGAGTAAGAAATTGAGAAAGTGAGAGTGAGCGAAGCGGTTGAAAGGTTGGAATCTCTAAAACTACAACCCATGTGAAGATAATCTTGTATAGAAAAGGAAAGAAGCGACAATTTTGGTTTACTAGTGAATGGAACATTCTGGCATTACGTTCAGCAGCTGCAAAATGACAATACCCATTCTTCCACTACCTTCTTTGTTCTTCTCCTTGATGATGTCAAATATAGATGTCAAGTATTAAGAGCAAAAAGTTTGTATAATATACTTATTCTCTATATTGACTAACTACTATATTTAATGTTGTATATCTTATAGATTAATCATAAAACCGATGGTGAGTTGATGTTATAATGCCTCATATGTGAAGAATGATCATCAAGAATAAAATCAAGAGGCAAGGGATTGAAGAAAGAAGGCATTGCAAGAACTAATGGGGATATCAAGCAAAGATTGAAGAAGATTGAGGATATTCAAGAAGACATCTAATTGAGCTATGAAGAATGATCATCAATTCAAGAAGATATCTAGTTGGATGATGAAGAATGATCATCAAAAGGAAAAACAAGAAGAAAAAGATTGAAGAAGGAAGAACTTGTAAGATCACACGAGAATAACAAGATTCAAGCTCTTAGAAGTGATATCGAAAGTTGGAATGGATCAATATGAAGTTAAAATGACATATACGGAAGTTATGACAACTCCATAGATGATTACTCGAGTAATATGGCACTACCTCATTTTAGAGGTGATTACTCGAGGCCTTACTCGAGTAATCTGCAGAGTTACTTGAAGATTACTCAAGGGAGCCCTCGAGTAATGATACTTTGTTTTCACGTGGCAGGATAGAGGTTTGGTATTTTGGGTATATCTCTCTAACAGCACTTCGGATTGAGCTGAAACCGGTGGCATATGAAACTAGACTCCCAACACGAACTATGGACACCAAGATCACATTAAAAGGAGTTCAGATGAGAGAGATATGATCTGTTGAAATTGACACATGAATCAGCGTCTTTTACCAGAACAAGGTTCGGTATTTTGGACATAACTCTCAAAATACATATCGGATTGAGACGAAACCAGTGCCATATGAAACTAGACTTAAATAAATTTCCATGGATTTATAATTTACCATATTTTAAGTTATATACTAAGAGCTATGTCTTCTAGAAGTTGATGCTCATGATTTTAGACTTTGTCTAAATGCAGAAGATATTCTTTGGATCATAACTTTCTGTATAAAATGAGTTTGGAGGTGATTCTTGTTACATTGAAATGTAGATGATGAGGGATTTCAAATGATATATGATTTGCCATGTTTCAAATCAAAATAAAAAATTCACTTGAAGGGCTTACTCGAGTAATATGAAGAATTATTTGAAACCTCACTCGATGGACCACTCGAGTCATGAAGTTGGAAATGCTCTCGGCCAAGATTTGAATAACATTACTTGAGACACCATTCGAGTAATCTGCAAAGTTATTTAAGAACTTACTCGAGTAACCAAAGAAGAAATCATCCAGTAGCTCTCGACCCAAACACTCTCTGTTCTTATCTGTTTTCTATATTATGTGTATTTGAGAGAGTGATTGATTGTATTGTGCTTCAGTATTCATCTATTCACTTCTGAGAGAGAAAATTGATTGTAATATTTCATCATCAAAGTTGTATCCTTACGCGGTGTCTAAGGGAGAGTAACTCGGTTGTAACCTTACGGTGTGTAAGGGGGAGTAACTCGATGAGAGATTTGTAAAAGGCTTCATAAGTACCCGGCTAAACTTATGGGCTATATAAAGGCTTTTCTTGTACTTGGATTAAACAAGGAGATAGTGGATTTGAAAATCCCAGGAGGAGCCTGGGGACTGGACGTAGGCCATCGCAGATTGGACCGAACCAGGATAAATCATAGTTTGCATACTCTCTTCCTTAAACTCTTATATTTCCAGCATATATTAACTGTTGATTTATGATTCATTACTTTCATATTTATCGCTTTCTCTAAGATGCAAAAATATTTTCAAAATTCTTAAGATTTTTATCTTACACCCAATTCACCCCCCTTTTGGGTGTCAGCCGGTTCTAACACTCCTCTGTTTAAATCCAGTAACGTGATTTCTATAATTCCATCTCCCCTGTTCTTCGATCTTGGTTTATTGCTAAAAAGCTGTGTTTTAAAGCATTGATGGAAGGGAAAGGAGCTGGTGAAGGTGGATCTGCTAGCCAAACAAAAGGAAAGTGGCATTGAATCTGTGAAGAAATTGAGTATGTCAGAGCAGGAGACAAGGCAGGGGAGAAAAAGCTAGAGGCAACCCTGTGCATGCTCTAAACCTCAAAGTCACTATCGCATTTGTTGCCTGACCTCATAAACCTCGAAGTTTCATGTCTCTCTTCTGCTTCCATCTCCCATAGGCCATTCTTCAATTTTGACGGCATTAATTCTTCTTACAACAGTTGGGTTTCTGGTTTAATTCTTCTCACACAGCAGCTGGGTTTGGCATTTAATTCTTCTCATAGCAGCAGAGGTAGGCGACGGTTTGACTCTCCTTACCCACATCATTAATTATCCTCCCCTGCCACATCGAACTCTTACCCTCTCCTTGGATGGGAGGAAAAGTAGGGAAGAGAGAAAATGAAGAGAAGAGAAAAGTATGGAGAAAATATTATCACTCTTTTTGTTTGGTTGAGTGGGAGAATACTGAAAGGAAAGAAAATGAGTAAATATTTGATGACTAAAATACCCCTACTTCTATATTGAAATAATCATATTTAAAATTAAATTAAGTATCACAATGACAAAATCATTTTAATACTAACATCATCAAATAATTTAAAATAATAAAGATATATTGAAAAGCCAAATAATTTAACAAAAATGTTTTTTTAAGGTAAAAGATAAAAAGTGGATAATTTTTTCAAATTAAAGATAATAAAAGAAGATAAATAAATTATACATTATTAATAACTAATTAAAAATATAATATAAAAATAAAAGAGTTAAAGTGTAATTAAAAAAATTTAAAACATTTTTTAAAAAATAAATTAATAAAAACAACTTTTTAAATACTACTATGTAAGTTTTTTTACATAATGCGTACCGTAGGCAAGTTGATTTTTCTTGAGGTTTAATCATCTATGCATATAACAAAGTATACATTCTGCGTGGGTGAGGCACTGAGGCTTTGTGTCAGTGACAGTATAGTGTATAGTAAAAGTTTGAAGGATCAAGGGCAGTTTGGAGAACCAACTTTTCTCGTAAAATCTCTCACTTGTGGAGAGAAATCTTGGGAGGAATATAAGGTGGGTCCCACACCCCATTTTTTCCCCTACTTTTCTTTTCTCCCTCATTTTCTTTCTCATCCAAGCAGGAGAAAACTCCTTTCCTGCCATATTTTCCATCCCACTTTTCTTTCCTCCCCCATTTTCTCTCAATCCAAGCAAGGCCAGTGAGCAAATGAAGATTCGTTTGTGAAGAAGTTAATGGTTGTTTCCTCCATTAAACGGTTGCAGCACTTTAGCTACGTTTTTCAAAGAACATGGGTATTTTTGAACCTAAAATATGTTTATATGCCAAATGCTCCTTTAGGAAAAGATCATGGGTATTTTTGCTCCTCTGCCCTATTACATATTAGGATATTATATCTTAGTTATTTTGATTTATTTTTTATTTGATTAGATTAAATTAGATTCTAGGTTTACTTATATAGAGGCCCATGTGTATTCTCTTTTATTTAAGGATTCATAATAATATTTCAAAGGTTCTTATTCCCTCTGCATCCATATGTTTCTTCAAATTTCAACGGGAACCAATCATAGATAAGGATCAAATTGAAAATTTAACTCATAATGAATTAACCAAGTTTTTTTGATATGTGAAAGTTAGTTAATTTAGACTTATAAATAGGATCAAAGTGATATATTCAAAAACAGTTATAAAGACGCATAATTAGAAAAGAAACCCAATAGCCTCTAAATATAGGCACCTCTCCCAAAAAAGATTTGAACCTTAGTTCGCCACGTTGTGAGAGACTAGCCCCTTCCGCTAAACCCAACCTCATTGGATCTGTTCTTTTGCTTTTATTGAAAAAGAAGAGTTCAAATTCAAGCAAATGAGAAGTCCAGCCAGCCCACACATTATATGGCCAAATTCCAAATAGTTAGTGCCAAGAAGAGAGAACTGCAGCAACTAGTTAGAAAATTAATGTAATCTATTTAATTGAAAATGTATTATCTATTGAAAATCCATGTTGTAGGAATCTACTCTTCACATAATACAAAATCTACTGAACTAAGAGACTAAAGATCCATTGCCTCCAATTATACCTCAAAATAGATTCCAAAAAGGGGGGGGGGGGGGGAGCCTCCAAGCAAACGAAGGATCCTGTCAGGCCACAAATTATATGAGAATAAAACAATTTGGCGCAAAACAGCATCCTTTTGGAATAGACAATTATCTATCTTCTCAAAGGTTCTAACTGTACTTCCATTCTTGAAGAGGAATCTAAGTCTACCTCAGTAATCCTCCTGGTTGGGCTCAAGAGATCAATTTCGTCTGACTCAAGATTACCAAACACCCAATTGCTTCTACCAAACATCTGATCCCTTCTTACCTTCCTCTCACGGTATTCTAGATAGGCAACCGTGAGTGCAAAAGCTAAGAACCAAATAGCCAAAGCCCAATTGAGTCCATGAATATCATCAGCGCCATATCTGTCTCCAAGATGCTTCATCCCAGTAAACAGTGCGGCAATGCCTACGAAAATGGCAGATCTGCCAACAATTATGTGAAAATATTCCCAAACAAGCCTCTTAGT
The DNA here is from genome assembly GCA_963210345.1 of Inga oerstediana. Lineage (NCBI taxonomy): Eukaryota > Viridiplantae > Streptophyta > Magnoliopsida > Fabales > Fabaceae > Inga > Inga oerstediana. Next base: position 87,626,906 of record OY723400.1, on the reverse strand, counting down.
GGGAACATGCTCCCCATTTCCTGGTTTTTGAGGCCTTAGGGATGCATTCACTGGCTGTATACAAGCCAAGAACATTGCAGCAAAGCCAAACTTAACATGTAAAGAGCTGAAATAGAAACCCTGAAGCTCTCCCACGGCAAAGAGAAGGGCAAGTAAAATAATAGCTAACCCTGAGTATTGCAAGTAAGTATGAATCCTGTACCATAAATCACCCTTAAGATGCTTTGTATATCTGGCTGCCAATATACCGCCAGGAAGCAAAATACCCCATGCAAGAAACATCATAATCCCATGCACCGCTAAGACCGGAAGCAAGTCTTGCTCTGCTTCTGCAGAACCACGCATCAGTAGTACAAGGATAGGCCTGCTGCTTGTAAGAGAATGCATATTCCTCTCGCTAAGATTTTTATAATTCCATGAAGCACCCATTGCCCAAACAACGTGAAGAGGAGTGGTGGGATCGATAATATTTTTACATTCTGGCCTATCCTTTTGAGTACAAGACGGCTTCAAGGGACGTGTAAATTCCAGAGTAATGATGCCATTTTCTGTTTTGCATCTGACATATGTCAAACTCTCATTTGTTTGATGTATACTCGAGGCATCCTTCCCATCAATCCAATAAGTGTTTACACGACCAACACCATTTTCATCAATCCAACCTACGTAAGCATAACTTCTTACCATTCCAGCTCCAAATCCTATTGCAAGATATCCACTTTTCTTCTCGGCACGAGCTGCAATAGTTATTGTATCCTTTGCCAACGTCCAAAAGAAAGTAACCTGCTGATCATCCAGAACAACACTGTTATTGTACATGTCTGACAAACCCCCATCAACTACCTCCACTTTCCAACCCATCTTCTGTTCAAACAATGAATGATAGTAGATATGATCAGGAGTGTTCCTGTCAGGAACCCAATCTAACTCTTTGGGACTGGCTTGAACTCCTTCGGCTTCAGGGCCTCCAAAATAAATAGTCTCGGTCAAATTCCTCAACGTTGCATTTCCGCCAATTGGATCTGATGTAATATAAAGTGCAACATCATGCCCAGCTTGTATTGAAAACTTAACTGGCACCCCTCTTTCCACTCTTAAGATAGGGGCTTCCTTTTTGTTGATGTAAAGAACTCTATCTGGATTTGGAGGGTTTGGGTAATGTGATGCTGGGCCTGATGAAATTACCAACGGAACTTTAGCATCTGCAATGATAATTTCCTGGTCTTCCTTATCTTCTGCATCGATAGGACCTTCACAGTCATTCAAATGCTCTGACACATTCAACACCAAATGCCCATATGTCTCAAATGGTGGTCCCCCATGATTTTGAGGAAGATAGTAGGGACGAAGAGAGTCAGGAGGTTTAATCAGCCCCAAAGCCCAAATCACTTTCATATTTGCTGTATGGTTTACTGGGTGATCATACTTTCCTTGCACCTTACTCAATGGCCTCCGATATCGAACAAATGAGACCCCATCCTTCCTATGCCCATAAATTAACTTCGTTTCTTTTTCTGAAGAAATCCCTTCAGATGCTTCATAAACTGAATCAGGACAAACCCCTTCCGGCGATCCATTGTTCTTGTTCATACACTCACTGTACTGCGTAATGTAAAAGTCATCCACAAATGGAAAACCGTCTTCCTTAAACCCTGTAACAACCACATCAGCTCCAATCATGAGTTCAGAACTAGAAGAATTCGGGTCTGCCCACCCAAATGCCATGTAATTTAGAATTCCAGTAGCAGCCTCCAATCCAATATCAATGAAATCCTCCTTAACGTTTAGTGTCCACCTAACTCTAAAATTCTTTGATAGCAACTTACAGTTCTCAAACATAGTTGGCTCCGTGTGATTACGGGGACTCGATGACATCGCAGTACCATTCATCAACTCCCCAAGCATGACATGTCCAAAATCGGAGGCAGTGGGGACATCCCACACTGCCAGAACCTGGATCATATCCCATGTAATATTCTTCATCAAACGCACGACAAAACTAGCATTCTTGTAAGTATCGTTCAATTTATGATCAGATACAATGAATCCCGAAGTCAAGTTTTCGAAATCAGAACCGATTGCACCCCACCAATAAACATCGGCCCCAGAAAGCATATCAAATTGCGAAACCCTAAATGAACAATCATCAATGATTTTTACGTACCCTCTAAGCTGGCGCTGAACCATTTTGAACTCGGACTCCAAATCGGTAAGAGGGCTGCTCCGGCCGCAATTTCCATCAGGATCCGCATGCCCAAAGAACAAGAAGTTGTAGAGGAATACTATAAGTATAGATTTGTGAAGCATGAGGATGGGATCTGAATTCAGAAGATCTACTATCCGGCCAATCCTAGGGACCCGAATTGCCGTTTATCAAACAGTAAGGAATCCGTAAGAAGACGGAGGTGCCGGAGGGTGAGATCACCGTCGTCGCCGGCGGAAGAGTCGTTGTTGGGCGTTCAGGATTGTAATTGTAATTTTAAAAGTTTGTTGCTGCGCGTTGGGTTTGACTGGGAATACCAAAAGTCGAGATCATTGGTTGCTTAGCACTAAGACCAAAGGAAGCTGGAAGCGCAGATGTAAATGGTATTCAATTTGTTGACAATAAAAACTTTTATTCCATTCCCAAATAACACAGAGTGTGTTTGTTTTTATGATTGGATAAGTAAGTTATTTTTATTTAAATTTATGGAACCTTAAAATTGGAAAAAAGTTAGATTAGGTAAAATAATAAGTGTTTGGATTAGCGATTGGATAAGTAACTTAAAGTAATTTATGTAAAAATTAGGATGTTTGGTTTGACTTTTGCATAAGTGACTTTTGTATTAATTAAGAGAAAAGAATTGAAAAAAATTATGAAAAATGAAAAAATGAAGGGATAATTGTGAAAAAAGTTATCATTAGTAACTTAATTATCAATGGGACCTAGGAAGATATCTACACACTGAGGGATTTTTTCACAATTTTCTCAAAAATTAATTTTGAAAATTTGCTAATGGTACAATTTTAATAAAATTATATTAAACTCTAATTTAAATTGGTACACTCCAAAAGTCTACTGTGCACCTTAAACTTAAATCTTATAAATTATATTAAACTCTAATTTAAATATTATATCCTAACTTATATTTTCACATAGCTCAAAATCTAACAAAATAAACCGATTAAAATCTCAATAATACCTCCAATAATCCAAATAAATTATTTGAACTAAATTTAATAGGTAAAAACACTATATAGAAAGTAATTTATGACATGTTTATAAAAAAAATTGATTATAAAATCATAAAACAACTAAATAATAAATCTAAACTGATTAAAATTAATTATTAATTACTCTCTACATTTCTACAGTCATATATTAACAAAACTCAAAACTTGCTTAAACTCTTATCCCAAAGTATTCTCTAATTAGCAGAAGATTACTATCTAAAGAAATAGAAAATTATTTAGAACATTTTTCATAAAAGAAGTTTTGTGATTAGAAGTGATTTTGAGTACCTCATTGATCCTCAAAAATATGAAAATACTCCTATCAATATTTTTTTATACACATACAGGCACATAAACTCCAATAAGCTTCATTTTGAGGCTTAGACGTTTTCCAACTTATGACTTTTTTCACCTTAAATCCAATCGCTGAAACAAATACTCACTTTTTATAACTTTTTCCAACTTATGACTTTTTTCACCTTAAATCCAATCGCTGAAACAAATACTCACTTTTAATCAAAACACCGTTTAAATCCAATTATGCACTGTTGAAGTCCGATTTTCCCCTCAAAACGCTGAAACAAACACGCTGATACTCTCCATATAATCAAGAAAATTCCAACAACAACTTCATAGAATTTATTATGAATTAAAACCTTTTTCATATGTCGCTGGATGCTTAAATAATAAGTCATCCATCCAATTGATTAGTAGTTGTAATAAATAAATTTTAAAATACACGTTGACCCAAGATTAATTTTTTTAATTAGATTTTTTAGTTTTCAACTCTTTTTTTTTTCAACGATGTATTTAGAAAGTGCAATCACTTGACGCTAACTTTTAGTGCGGGTTTAGATTGGGATAGAATATGTTTTTTCAACATGATTTATAATGTATAAGATAAATATATGAAAAAAATTTTGTCTCAATTTATGTGAATATATTTTTTCAAACGCTAATTAAGTGATAAAAATGAGATATGCGTAGTTCAAATCCCCTTAATGTATTGAAAAAGAAAAACATATTTAGCAGATAGTCAGATACCATTGCAAGGTGTTATGATAAGAGTACTACATAACCAATGCTGAATTTGTTCCAAAATTTTTGAATACCAATAAAAAGAAAATCAATCAAAAATCAGTTAACTAAAAAACAAATGTGAAAATGGCGGATTTTTGTCAAACAGCTTAAAAAATAGCATAATTATTTTACGATAAATGAATTTTTCTATGTTTTATGCTTTAGTCTATGCGATATATTAGAATAGAAAATTAATAATATATTAATTTTATTACCAGCATTACTAGTTTGACTTTTTTTTGCAAGGATTCTAGGTAGAATTTTCTACCTAGAATCCTTTCAAAAAAGGTCTAATATAATTCAATTAATATAAATTAAAATGTTAATCAGCTGGATGAAACATAACATCATATCAATTTTGGTGTTTAATGAGATTTTCAACCTTGACGCTAGAAGATGAAGACCGAACTTTAATCCAAAAGATAGGAACATCATTAACTTAATTAAATTTATGATTAAGACTCTCCTCAACCAACGCTAATATCCCTGTATCCAGTTTTCAATCATAATTTTAGACTCCAGAGTAAGCAATATTCATAATATAAATTCACTCCATGTTTAAAGATAGTGTATGAAACACAAAACATAACTAAGCACCGTTTTCCCTACTATGCAGAGTCAGGCATAAGTATGTTACTGCAGATACATAGTAACAACCATTTTTAATAGAGAAATCCTTCTAAGTTCCAAGAGCAGAGTAACTTGGCTGAAATGTGGGGTTGAGCACCAAAGAGACACCTTCCAAAAATAGATGACTAGAGTTAGATTCCAAGTTATTAAACAATAATAGGAGAAAAAATGGTTAGATCTATCTTGATCCATTGAATCTCATTTGTAGTTTAAATTTGTGCTATATCACTCTGTTAAAGGGCTAACTTAGCACAAAGCATAAGTGAGAGACAAGAACAAGAATTAAAAGTTTAAAACAGAGTATGAGAATGTTAGGAAAGTAACAAGAACAAAATAACATTAGATGAAGGTTGCAAACCATGCCAATATCAAATAGACATTCCAAATAATTATCAACCATCTTCTCCAGTGACAGACTTCATATATTCTACCAGTCAGGCTGTCTCCATCTACAATATTCATCAAAACAGCATCAACCCCTACAAGATCCAGGTAACTTTAATTTAACGTACTGATAAACTTCTCCCAGCTGCACTTTCATCACAATCCCTAAAAAGAGAGCCATAAAAGGAAGAAAACCAGAGCACCTGTTTCCTTCAAAATGCTTCATGTTTAGCTAATAGGTATCAGGATCAAAATAATAGCCGACATTGTCAGAGAAATCACTTCCGTCTGAGAATGCATAAAAGTCATACTGATAGTCATCATCAGACAAGAAATCTGTGTCCGAGATCCCCAATGGATAGTCTTCATCAAATGATCCAGAATCACGCATTGTGGCATCAAAAGGGTAGTCATTAGTGGGATCATTTGGACGCCGTAAATCTTTGATCTGTTCAGCACATCTTTTCCATAAAGGTCCTTCCAAATCAAGATTGAAACACTGTCGCAGGTCAAGGGATTCAAGGTGAGAACAACTGTCAAGAATGGCACGAAGACCAGTATTAGTCAGCTTGTTCCCAAAAAGCTGGAGATGGCGCAGCTCAGGCATGGTTCTTGCAATAGCAAGTGCCTCATCATCAGGTTCAATGTGAGGACATCTGAAAACCTCCATATTGAATTTCAAAGATTTTAAATTAGGGCAGTTTTGGCCAATAACTTCAAGAGCATCCTTAGTTATGTTGCCAATTGAAATGTCAAGTTCCTCCAACAGTGGAAGCTTCCCAGCAACTTCACATAATCCCTCATCTGATATATCATAACAGCAAGCAAGCCTAAGACGACGCAGGCGGCTTGTACTGAAAAATAAAACAACACGGGTGATGTTAACATTATAACACTCAAACAGAAATGAGTAAAACCTACATAGTCAAATACATGAATATAAACAAAAAGTTTAACATCAAACGCCAACACATTAACAGAGCATATTAGTTCCAAAATATAAAACGACAATTAAACATAGTCAGGATCATCTTTTTTCTTTGCTGGTTGAAATGGAGGAAGGCATCATTTGTGACCACAGAATACATGCTAAGCTTAAAAAAGAGTTTTACCCAAATACTGTAAGATTACTATATGGAAATGAACGTTGGGAGATGAAGAATCACAATAAGAGCAAAAACTTAGTGATACGGATATTGAAATAGATGCGTGGTCATATAAGGAAGAAAACATCTTTATTGATTGTATGAGGAAAAGTTGGTGTAACATCTATCGAGGAAAAAAAATCATATAAATTCATTTAAAGTGGATGGACAAGTGCAAAGAAGGCAAATAGAAGTGCCAAAGAGATGAGTTTGCCAGATAGGCTTTAGTCCTGTAAAAAGATGTAAAGAAAGGCCAAAAAGAACACTTCAAGAAATTGTCAAATGGAGTTTCTTAGAGAATGATATGTCAGAAAAGTTGGTGGTTAACAGAACATAGTGGTGTTGTACAATCCGTGTAGTTAATATCACAAGGATTTAGATCTTAGACCACCACCCAAAACCCACCCATATCCTTATCAACTGAGTTAAGGTTGGATGGCGTCTAGTTTCATCTTTCATTATAACTATCATAAACTTAATCCAAAGCAAGGAGAAACATTGTATAAAACTCTGAACGAACTTAAAAAAGGGGAAGGAAGAATGCAAAAGGAAAATGTCGACATCCTCTGATTCAAGTTTCCACAGCAGTTTTAAATTTTGTTAAGTGTGGTTCGGTCCCAACACCAGAGAAATGGTTGTGTTGGGAGAAACTCTTCAGGAAATAATGGTTTTGGCACCTTCTGAGGAATAAAGAGGAAATGGACACAAAAACGTGTTTTTAAGTTCCAATTAATCATTCACTTATGATTTATGTTTAAGAAAATTGAATTACAAAAACCATTTTTTTCAAGTCCATGATAAATGTGGCCAAGATCTTCCCATCCCTACTCCCCTCCGTCTCTATCCATTGCAGCTTTTCCACGTTAACCTAAGTACTGCTCTTGTGCCAGATAGCGCAGATTATATCTAACTGGGATCATGAGGATTTAGTAGTGAAAGCAGCGAAAGCTCCTCGTCATATTTTCATGTAAACAATGTGATAGCAGGATAAGTTCCCACAAAAGAGATCAATTACTTACACCTAACATGACAGCTTAATCAAAGATTTAGTCATGCGGAAACAAAAATGTAAGGAGTGTGGAGTAAGTTATTTCAAACAAGGAT